>CM042254.1:6040435-6607935 GCA_023566225.1 Romanogobio albipinnatus | reverse complement strand
TAATTAGTGCAATTAGACTTCTGGATTTAAAATGGCAGGCAAATAAGCATTTCAATGATTGCTGGCGTCTTCATGCTCATAATTACACAAGGGCTGCCCTAATAAACAAAACCACCTCATTATTCGTTTTGACTTTCATTCAGTCCAGCCCTGTGGTATTCTCTATGAAGCAACACTATGGCTGTCCTTCAACTGAGGTGTTCATCAGAAGAGGAAATATATATAGGTCTATATATTTCTTTTTAATTGTATTTAATTTGGCAGGCCAGTTTTTCACCCCGTGTTCACTTAAACCCAGTATATTAGTGCATATACTGATCAAATTTAATCTATAAAAGCTTAATGTTCAGTTTAGTTCATATTAGTTCGTTCCTTTCAAAAAAGCTAGGGTTGTGTGTGTCACAATCTACCCGATTGAAGCACTGCAGTCAAAACATATATTCGTGACTGTTTACTTCTTGTTTGACGTGCACTTTATCGTATAAGAGTATGACATCCATTCTATTTTGTTTAAAGAAAATCTAAAATCTATTATTTACTTACAAACTGGACAGAAAAAGAAAGATTTATTTGGGTAAAGTCGTTTCCCTTCCGCTATAATCACTCACTACCTCATATTCAAATTTGGCGCGTTGACGTTACACGCAAGAACCAATGACGTTCTTCGACCCCGCCTTTTTGTCCTTATATGGTGTCGAACTACTATTACGTTTTAAAAGCAAAAAATAAATGCACAAATCTTATATTGTTTAGTGTGAAATGAATGTTAGATATTTGAATATTATCTAACATAAAATGTATATTTTATGAAAAGTGATCTAACAAATATTTTCAATAGAAATATATGTTTCTCAACTACAAACCAACATTTGGTGCCAAACTATAGCCTTTTAATGTACAGTTAATTTTAACTTGTGTGTTTGTTTTTTGTGTGAATGTTTAAAATTGCAAATGATAACTATATAATTTATAATATAAAATTGAGAATAAATAATAGTTGAATAGTTTTCAAACAACAAACTTAATACCACAAGGCATAGATTAAATATATCCTTCTCTTCTCCAATTTCTTCTCCAAAGAGTATGAAATATTTTGTACGAATTATATATTTGACTGTTAAGTACTTCCTTTTTATGTTAAACAATGGTTTAATTTGAAAGGCTTTCAAGAGGAAAGTGTTAGAAACCTAATGAAGCTCACATTGATGTCATGGATGCGGCAGAAATAATGTTGTTGAAATGTCTATAGTTCAGGATCCTTCTGCTTCCTTGAAAGCAACTGAAAGAAGATGCAACTTCGTCCAAGAATAACACATGCAGCGAGATATATAAATGATGCCAAAAGAGCATTACCTCTGATACAATTACATCTAATACAGCTCCACTTGTACACCAATTTCTGTGGACTTTTGTGTCTCCAAGGCAACAGTGGGCTATCTCTCTAAAAAAGATAAAGGTTTGTGTTGGCATGGTAACCACATAGTAATCTCACTGCTTTTATGGAACCAGGCACCAAACATAAATGCTGGAAAGAAGAAAAAAAAACATGATTAATATAACATGCTGAGAGACCAGATGTTTTAAGAAAACCAATAGAAAAGTCCTTTATATGGAAAAGCTTCATATCTTTCACTTTTGCAACTGCAGGTTTTGCAGGGGTGGATGATTGTGGGACGCCACATGCTGGACTTTAAAAACACAGAGTGTGTGGGTGTTCAAAACTGTGTGAAACCCCACAGGTTGTGTTCTGCACCGTCTCCTCTTGTGCTCCAGGGGGAAAAAACATGTCTAGATTTTGCATTAGCTTATAAAAATTGAATTTGGCAGTTCTATAAAGGGATTGTGATTGTGACGTGACAGTTCAAGCAGTTTAAAGAGCAATTTTATTCTTTTATATGCACTGTTTAAATGACCTAAAATATAACTGAGCGACCTGGAACACTTTAAAAATTAATTTGTCACATTGCAGGACTATTCAGGCTAAATTAACTACTAAAATAAAAGGCTGATTCAAAATAGATGTCATCTGTACATCTGACTGCACTGACATTATTGGATGAAAACTGAACTGTTCTGCTTTATAGATTAAATGAACTAATAATCGATTATCTTTACAATGGAACAGAATCAACACTGAACAATGACACATTTTCTTTAAAGGAGTTCACTCAAAAATGAAAATTAGCCCATGATTTACTCAACCTCAGGTCATCCGAGGTGTATATGACATTCTTCTTTCAGACGAATAAAATCTGAGTTATATTAAAGGTTTATTGAGGATGCCGTGTCGACGATGCAATTTCAGGGACAATGGGCAACTGGCGGGCAACTGTGATAACCAGTAGCCGTGTCTTTGGGAGTGGCCTCGTAGGGCAACGAAGCAGGTGCATTCTGGGAGTTGTTGTCTTTCATCCACATGAGACAAAAATACATCAGTCTAGAAGGCACCAAATTCAAAAATAATTTCACATTTCTACTACATAAATGACCCAGTTTAAATATACATTCATCTTCCCAGTGCTGATGTGCCCCTTTAATAAAGACCTTCTGAAGTGAAGCGAAGCGTTTGTGTAAGAAAAATATCCATATTTAAAACTTTACAAACTGCAATCTCTAACTCCCGCTAACTGTCGTACGCATGTTCACGTGAGACTGGCGTTCCAGAGACGTAGGACGCAGGCGTAGCGTAAGTACTGGTGACGAACGCGGAAGCGCAGAGGATAGAGCAAAACAAAACTTGGTTCTCGCGAGAGCATATTCTCACTGGAACGCCGTCATACACTGGAACGCCAGTCTCTCGTGAATGCGTGTGCGACAGTTAGCAGAAGTTAGAGATTACAGTTTGTAAAGTTTTAAATATGGATATTTTTCTTACACAAACGCAGTTGCCCATTGTCCCTGAAATTGCATCGTCGACACGGCATCCTCAATAAACCCGTCTCCGGCGTGATGACTCCGATTGTTCAAATATTACAATTTAATAATTCTTAAATCGATATGTCATCCTCAATAAACCCGTCTCCGGCGTGATGACTTATTTTTCTCCATTAGGTCACCTGATGGGGTTTTGGTTTCCTTGCCACTGTTGCCTCTGGCTTGGCGTGCTCAGTTGGGGACACTAAATTTTTCAACTAAACATCGAAATAAATATAATTATTAAACTAAATTGACCATATAAACTAAATTACTGATCTAATTACTGATCTAAAGCCCACACTGCCACTGTATGATAATTTAAATGAGCTGATGACATCACCGTTTTCTCCAGAATGGCTATACGGCTGAATAAAATTATGCTGCATTATTTTCCTGTTTAACATTGTAAAGCTGCTTTGAAACAATCTGCATTGTTAAAAACGCTATATAAAATAAGGTTGACTTGACTTGACCCACCATGACACCGCCCCACCATCGTTTTAATATTCATAGTAATAAAATAATTTTGTTCAGTTAGAGAACAGACACTACAATTAAAAACTGAACGTGTCTTTTCAATAAAGTGTGAGTGAGCCGAACGAAAGTCACGTCACAAATGTAGATTTCATTCATCATGAGAGCGAAGTAAGATCTGAGCAGAGCTGAGGTAAGCGCGGCTGTCATTCACGGTCAAGCCGCATTCCAGTCTGGTGCGTTATCAGATCATGCCTATGGAAGCTTAACTTTCATTGGAATTCATTGAAAAGTTGAAACACTCACTTTGCTCCGCGCCGCTCTGCTCTGCTCCGTTATGAATGCCCGAGCCGAGCGGCAGAGGCTGTGCGCATTTACATTCTGAGAGTGAGATCTCTCCCCTGTGGGCAGGTGGAAAACATGCGGAACAGCTCCTTCTACTGGCTGTAGTCTCTAGCCTCTAGCCAAAAAATCCTCAGATGATCCTAAATGACGCTATTTGCGTCATCTGAGGATCTTTTCCAGAAATAAACTGCATAATTCTCTTGTCTCAGGGGGATATGAGGGGGGAAAGTACCATAATTCGAATATACTACGGGTTTCTACTGATACAAAGCTTAATGCTAAATCGCTGAAGTAACCCTTTAACCCCCCGGAACCGTGTGGAGCACGTTTATGATGGATAGATGCATGGGCGTCGGAAGCAAAAAAAATGTGGGTGGGTCCTCAGAATTACATTAAGTACAAATATACCGCTTTGCTTGCTAAACATATAGTTCGGAAGATAAAGTTACGGAAATCGCCATGCCATTGTGAGCGTAAGTAGTGGAGGGGTAAGACGCACGGCAGCTAGTTTTGACACAAATCGACCCGCGGTTCGAGTCCGCCTTTCGCCGAACTCAATCCTCTCCCTTTTCCCATCACATATCAGATCAGAAAGGCATTTATTTTCAATAAAAATTAAGAAAATATTAGAAAAGTGGAAATAAAGCATCTAACATGTGTTTAATAATAAGTGTTTATCGATTAGGGGTAGGTAAACAGACAATGATAAAAGTGAGTGGGTCCAATATCATTGATCGTAAAAAGTGGGTGGGTCTTGTCCCACCCACATACAATGGTTCCGACGCCCATTGATAGATGCACTTCTATGGACTTCAAAACAGAAACAGCCATTCACTGTCATTATAAAGCTTGGAAGAGCCAGGACATTTTTTAATATAACTGATCGTATTCGTCTGAAAGAAGAATGTCATACACACCTAGGATGACTTGAGGGTGAGTAAATCATGGGCTAATTTTCATTTTTGGGTGAACTATCCCTTTAAGAGCTGCTATACAGCCGAAATGAATTGTTTGCATCATTGAATAATTTTCCTGTTATCAATGTAAAGCTGCTTTGAAACAATCTGTATTGTATAAAGCGCTATATAAATAAAGGTGACTTGACTAAAATATTTAGCGCTACCATTAAAAAAAGGTACAAAACTGTTACTGAGGCAGTGACATGTACTAATATGTACTTTTAAAGTACTAAAATGTACCATTTAGGGGTAAACTTTTGTACCGTATGGTACTCCCCTAGTAACAGCTCTGTACCTTTTTTTTCTGAGTGTTCATACCCAAAACACCATTGTATTATGTTCCAAAAACATGGTCCTATTTTATATTAATTCTAGATGTGTTTCAATATGTTTGTTTTATTGTATAAAGTAGTAGCCTACTACTTGTAGGCCTACTACGACCATTCATTTACATTTACATTTATGCATTTGGCATTCAAAGTACATATTTTTACATTCTGTAAAGAAATATCTCTAGATTATAATAATAATAATATAAAAATGAAGTCATTTCAAAAGTTTTAGTTACTGCATCCGATCACGTGGAAAATGCTGCCATCTTGTGGTGAAATATAAATGTTTTAACTCGCAAATAACAAAGAAGCCATTCACAAAACCGACATTTTTTTACTAGCTTGTTTTTATATAGGCCTACATACATTTTTTTATATACATAAATATTAATTATATAGGTCTAAATAATACCCATTTTTGCCTAAGTACAAAAAAATCAAACAA
Source organism: Romanogobio albipinnatus (assembly GCA_023566225.1). Classification (NCBI taxonomy): domain Eukaryota; kingdom Metazoa; phylum Chordata; class Actinopteri; order Cypriniformes; family Gobionidae; genus Romanogobio; species Romanogobio albipinnatus. The sequence goes on along the minus strand of CM042254.1, from coordinate 6,602,464 downwards.
AGTAAGGTCATCTCGCCGCTTTAGCTCACAATGGACCTGATACTGGCACGCGCACGCATGCGTCGACACGTACGTGGACGTCCCTATGCGTACGCAGCCGGGGGGAGGGGCGCGTAAACAGAGAATTCCAAAAAGGAAGGGAGTGTTTCTTTCAACTGATAAACCAGTACATCAAGGTATGCATTAAAAAGCTCATTCTGAAATTGTGCATTCTTAGTTTACAAACTAATGTATACGTTCTGCAGGCGCGTGTGTTTTATTTATTCTTTTGAATCTGCAGCCTCGTGCATTTACCATTTTCAGCTCAACGCAGCGCCATTACTGTAACGTACAAGGCAAAATGGACAAAATGGCCATTTTCGATTATATTGTGTTTTACATGCAGTTCAGTTCCCGTGCATTGGTCAAACGTGTGCAGGTGTAGCCCCATGCACGTTATTCGCAACATATACCAATACAGACTTTAAATGGAGCGAATAAACAATGGGATTGTTGCTCCTTTCTTGTTAATTTGCTGTGCCTTCATGGCCAAGCGCGTTCGTCTTTGCACGAGCTTCTCTTTGCTGAGCAGAGGTCATGGACGCACATCTCAGGTGTCCAAAACAGTGCACACAATTCCTGTAATTTTGTAAATAAATCTTTGCAATTTCCACAATGTAATTCATTACAACCTTTTAAACAATGCTACATGTTTTGATTGGATTCCCAGTTCAGATGCATTTGATATATTCAAACACACACACACACACACACACATATATATATATATATATATATATATATATATATATATATATATATATATATATATATATATATATATATATATATATATATATACATTTTTCACACACACACACATACATACTAATAAAGTCTTTATTCATTGGCAGGTAAAATCATGCCCATTCGCCGATCAGCTGCTGCCCCACCCAAAGAGGATGCAACCCCTGCAAATGCCCCTGAGGGAGGTACGTACTGCCCCTTGCATGGCACATCGATCATAGACAGAACCACAAAAGGAATAATTCACCCACTAATGAAAAAAACAAAACAATTCAGTTCGTATACACTGAAATAATACTAAAACGAGCTACTAGGCACTGGAAATCCTCCCCTCTTCACACAAAGTTAACATACAACTTTAAACGAGTTTATAAACTAATGCACAAGTGGTATGGCTTTTTAACGCATCCTTGATTGAACATTGTGTTTTCTATCCCGCAGATGCTCCCGCCGAAGGGTCTGCACCTGTAGGTGAGAAGGAGAAAGAGAAAGATTCGGCGTTGACTGAACCTGCAACCACGGAGGACAAGAAAGCAGGAGGTGATGAGGAGGAGGCGACCGCTGATGGGGAGGAACAGGTCAAAGATGAAGGAGAGACGCCCGATGAGGGAGAGAAAACTGAAGAAGAAGCAGCCGCTGAACAAGGAAAGAGCAAGAAGAAAAAAGTCAAGGATGTTGTAGCTAAAATGTAAGTCTGGCTGATCTGATCACTAAATTCGAAACAAAATTGATAATTTAAGCATTAGATCACTCTTTTTGTTTCAAATAAAAGTGGCTTATTAAGCGTTTTGTGTATCTGTTTGCTCAATGTCACAGTGACAAGGAAGGAGATGACAAAGGGAAAAAGGTGAAAAAGAAGATTCCTGCTTGGGCGACCATTTCTGCCAACAAACTGGCTTCGGCCTCTCTTTCCCAGCCCAAAGTTGAAGAAATCCTCATAGAAGCAATTGAGGTCTGGTTCAGAATTGAACAAAATCTATTCAGTGTTTGATTGTCATTTGACACTTTTAAGTATGTTTTTAACCCACACATTTTTTAGAATTACTGGATACTATCAAACATTTTACTTGTTAAAATGTGTATAGTGCTGCAGTGATGATGTAAGTAAGTTCGCATCACCCTGGTTCCCTCGACTCAAAGCCAATGGGATTTTTCCACTGGCTTTTAGGTTATTGCAGAAAATAAACTCCGTGACCAACAAAAGTTCATGATTCTTACAGGTCGTGTTCATGATTATCTTCCCAAATGAACACGGCGTATATGAATTTTGAAGCCTAAATACAATCGGCAGAAGTAAAAAGATAAAGTTAGGCTATAAATAAGTGACACTGCTATTGCATGACTTCAATGTCACCACCATCAAGCTTCTAACTCTTTCTTTGAAAGAGCGCGATTATAAACACAATGAGGCTGTTAAAGGGATAGTTCACCCAAAAACAATTCTGTCATTATTTGCTCACCCTCATGTCGCTCCAAACCCGTAAGACCTTCGTTCATCTTCGGAACACAAATGAAGAACTTTTTGATGCAATCTGAGAGTTTTTCCTCCATTGACAGCTACGCAACTACCACTTCGATGCTTCAAAAATATGAATTGAGCGGTTTAGTCCAAATTTTCTGAAGAGACTCGATCGCTTTATATGATGAACAGATTGAATTTAGGCTTTTGAGGGCACTGTTTCTAAACTCGGGTTTAGGACTCATTCCTGCAGCACTACATTCTTTGGAAATCTAAGATGATAACGGGTCTAAAAATTGTTGTCACATATGTGCATCTGTACAATCTACCTACAGAGCTGCAAAGAGCGGAGTGGTGCTTCTTCCATTACCATTATGAAATACGTCATGAAGAAGTATCCGTCTGTGGAAATGGACAAAAAGACCAAAAACCTCTACAAGAGAGCACTGAAGCGATTGGTTGAGAAGGGCACTGTCAAACAGGTGATTTTGCAATTTTATATATATATATATATATATATATATATATACAGTAAATCAAAAGTCATCATTGTCTTGTCTTCTTTACCCACAGCTGAAGGGCAAAGGCTTCTCCGGAAGTTTCGCCATCGGGAAGGTAATCAAAAGTAGTTTGTTTATTGTCTTTGCATTGATGTAAGGCTGTTTAAATGTGTTAATTAGTTGAACATTGTTGATTTTTTTTTTTTTTTTGATGGTTCGTAATTATTTAATCTTTCATTTTGTCAATGTCATTATGTAGAAAGCGGCTGCGTCTGCAGGGACGAAGGAAACGCTGGGCGAGTCTCTGCCTCTGATCATCACCCGCCTCTGTGAACCCAAGGAGGCTTCCTACATCCTAATCAAGAAGTACCTGGAGCAATACTTCCCACAACTCAATGTGGAGAACAGGTCATTTTTGACTCCATATTCTATAACTACACTAAAGTTTGAAACTGAAAGAATTTACTTAAAGCTGCAGTCCGTGACTTTTTGCGCTCTAGCGGTTAATAAACAGAACTGCATGCGTCTTGCAGAAGAGCACTGCAGCCGGAGCTACTTCTCTCTGTTTATGTCTATGGCGAGTCACGCAGGGACTGTGCTCCTCCGCAGCGGTTCCTACCAGACCGGTCTGAAATAGTCCCAATATAAACACTTATTATAAGTGTACCATAATGATTCAGGCCAGGGTAAGACAAAAACACGGTTTGGAAAATGGATTCATGTTGTACTCATTATATAATTGTTGTAAATCTTGAACACAAAAAAAGTTACGGACAGCAGCTTTAAAGTGATAGACCCTTTTCACATTTCCGGGTTTCTCAGAGTGGAAGTCGTCATAGTTGGGTTAAATATTATAGCTGTGAATGAGAGAATACATAAAAAAAGAATTGTGCCCATTTGCTCAAATAGCAAAAGAAAAATGCCACAATAGTGATTTCACAACTTTCAAAAAGAGGGAAAAAATAGAGTGAGATTAATAACGGCAGTAAAAAGAGAGAAATGTGTTCATTTTTACCATCACTCTCATAGACGCTATTACTAAAAACACTCAGAGCAGCGCTAACTTTTTTATTGTAATGTGATGCAAAAGTAATAAAATACAAAGTATAAGTGTTATAAATGTACATATATTTTAAAAAAAACTTTATATTGTAGTTTATAAAGTTATTAATATGGATATTTTTCTTACAAAAATGCTTCGTTTACTTTAAACGGTTACTTTTATGATGAATGGATGTGGTTTTTTGGGCTTCAAAATCTAAGGCACTATTCACTCCCATTATAAAGCTTGGAAGAGCCTGGATGTTTCTTAATATAACTGATTGTATTCCTCTGAAAGAAGAAAGTCATATACACCTAGGATAGCTTGAGGATTAGTAAATTATGGGATAACTTTTTTTGTGTGAACTGTCCATTTAACATTGGGAATGGAATAGTAGCGTTCAGAATTTTGCGGTTTTCGGGAATCTCTTCTGCTCATCAAGGCTGCATTTATTATCAAAAATGCATTACAAAAGTTACGTTGTGAAATATTACAATTTAAAACAACATTACGTCAGCATTACATTACTACTTATTCTCAATGTTGAATATATATTTTTGTGGAAACCGTGATAAAGACAAATTCAGGATTCTTTGATAAATATAAAGTTCAAAAGAACAGTATTTATTTGAAATAGAAAAGTTGTGTGACGACATGTCTTTACTGTCACTTTTGAGTAATTGTATGCATCACTTCGGATTAAAAGTGTTATTCCATACTTGCAGAACTGTACATAGTATACATACCATTAGGAATTGATTGCAGATTGAAGTTGTGTATGTGCATTTTGCCTGAAGAATTGTTAATGAATGGTTGTTGTGCAAATCTCTAAGGCCTGACGTGTTGAAGAACTGCCTGCAGAGATCTGTGGAAAAGGGCTACTTGGAGCAGATCACTGGCAAGGGAGCCTCTGGAACATTCCAGGTTAGTTACCCTTCTGAATCGCTTGACAATCTGAATCTGCAAGGTTTAATGAGAATCTGCCTTTGTGTTTGACAGTTGAAGAAAGCTGGGAATAAGGTTCTCATGGGTGGCGGACTGCTGGAAGATGCTGTAGTGGCCGCCATCACAGCCATGAATGAGCCCAAGACTTGCAGCATCACCATACTGCGCAAATTCCTGATGGAGAAACAGGACCAGAAGAACGTCTCTTTAGTTGGTACGGTACACTAACTCCTCACTTATCACAGCCCTGGGCGTGTTTGCTCTCTGAGGACTGAATTTAGTTTGCTTTTGTTTTGGGGTTGCTTCTAATTGTTATTCTCAAGTGAGTTGTTAATAAGAACGCCGGTACAGAAATGGGTTTCTTGATCGGTTTATATTTACAGTCACCCTTCATATATCTCTGTATTTGCTGTTACTTATTGTGCTAGGCTGATTTTAATGAAAGTATTCTGTCTGATTGCCAGTGCCAAACCTGAAGAGAACTTTGCAGAAGTGTAAAATGATGGGATGGATGGAGCAGATTTCTGGTCATGGACTCAGTGGGTCGTACCAACTAAGCTATCCATTTTACCCAAGGTAAGTTCAGCTCACCGTAAGCCAGTGTTGTTATTGTTAACTAAATCGAAAACTATTTAAAATTGAATTGATTGAAATAATGCTGAAATATCATGTGAAAAAAATAAACTTGCACGTAAATTTTAAAAAAAATTTCTTTGAAACTAGCTAAAATAAAAGTACTAAAAACAGTAAAACTAAGTTAAAAACTAAAAATGAATGAAATCCTAAAAGAAAATAAACTAATACAAATGTCAAAAGATCATAAAATTACTGAAACTTAAAAAATAAAATAATAACTGAAAATATAACAATAAAACATTCAAAATATGAATAAATGCTATAAAAGTATATAAATAATATTTAAATATACAAAATATTTTTTTACACTTAAATTCTTAATGCATGTGAATCTTAAAGAGTTAGTTCACCAAAACATTTTAATTATCCCATAATTTACTCATCCTCAAGCCATCCTAGATATACATGTCTTTTTTCCTTCAGCCTAACACAATTGGAGTTATATAAAATAAATATCCTGGTTCTTAGCTTTATAATGGGAGTGAATGGTACCGTATAGTACCATTCACTCCCAGTTCAAAGTTCAAAAAAGCACGCCCATCCATCCATCATAAAAGTAATCCACACAGCACCGGGGGGGTCAATAAACGCCTTCTGAAGTGAAGCGATGCGTTTTTGTAAGAAAAATATCCATATTTATAACTTTATAAACTATAATCGCCGGCATCCAGCAATGGCCGTACACGAGTCTAGTTCCGGCGGAAGAATGACCTCTGACCTGACGTAGGATGAAGGAGTAGCATGAGCTTGGGTGAGAGTAGACGCCTCTCGCAGTTCACCCAAAAATGTATTTGAATGTTAAGCCCACCCAAATGTCGGCCTTGCCCACCCAATCAGAATTTAGGAAATAATAGTGTTCATCTTTTTTATAATTTGTGCATTGATTAAAAACAATCTGAGGTAGGCTCTGTGTTGAAGGGCTGTAATGTAAATGTAAATATGCAGCTCTGATTTGATTTTTGATTCACGCCAAATTGAAATTGGCTATAAAAAAAAATCTTGCTCATTTAAGAACGCGCATTTATTGCATGGACAGAGCTAGAACATTTAAAATGCGTATGCATGGTGCATAGCCCCTAAAAATAGGGATAGTTCACCAAAAAAATGTTTTATTCTGTAATCATTTACTCACTCTCATGTCGTTCCAAACTTAAAGGACTTTTTGTCATTTTGCAAAGCGTAAAAGATATTGTTACAAAACCATTTTGTATGTACAAGAAAATCTGTGACCATATCGTTTGTGTTCAACAAAAGAAGAAAAGTCATACAGGTTTGGAACAACATGAGAGAACTACCCCTTTAACTCTTAGCAATTTAGCCACAATATAAATGAGATGATGAGTTGCAAATCAATGTTTTTTTCTACTTGAATTGACAAATTGTCTGTCGCTCCTCTTCTGCAGCCCAGCGGTTCTGTTTCCAGAAATGATGGAAAAACTCAAACAGAAGGAGGGACAGAAGCTCAAACGCAAGAGAAGTGACGAGTCTGATGAAGAATCCGAAGACGAGTCGGAGGAGGAATCTGAAGATGAAGAATCGGACGAGGATGAGCCTCCACGAAGAAAGAGGTGAAGTACATCACATAATCGCACTTTGCAATTGGCGGAAGATTAAATGGGCAGAATATCAGAGACATTTAACATGGGCTGTGTCAAGGCTAAACATGTTTTTATTTGTCCATAGGAACCAGCGTGCAAACCGCAAACCTGTGTCTAAAGCTCGTCAAAATAAGAGGGCTAAACCAGTCAGCCGAAAACCTCCTCCCGCAAAGAGATCAGTTGCGTCTGCCAAGAAAGCCCCTCCACCAGCCAAGAAACCCGCCGCTGCGAGCAAAGCGCCGCCTAAAAAGGCACCCGCGCCCGTTAAAGCCACACCAGTCAAGAAAGCTGCCCCGACCAGCAAACCTAAAACACCGATAGCCAAAAAGATGACAAGCAGGGGGTCCAAACGGCCGTCGCCCAAGGCAGCTAAGAAGGAGGAATCCGCTGTGAAGGCTAAACCTGCCGCCCGCAAGTCGCTCAGATCCCGGAAATGAGTCCCACGCTTGCCGACCGCTGAAAAGATCAACTGTAGCTCTGTAGACTGCAGTGATGGCTATTTTCTCCTCTTATTTTTGTAGAAACTTCTATGTTCTCCTTATCTCGGGGCCTCTGATGAATATAGGACCTCTTCAAATACAGGCATTTTATGTTCAATATTCTTAAATTACAGGTAAAGATGTAGAGTAGAAACGCTACTGTTTTTGTTGTTTGACGCTCATTCAGGTCACCATTATGAGAGTGTGAAGAAGCTGTTGCTTCAGTTGTGCTTCAACAAAAAAATCAAATATTTAAAGTTAATCTGTAGTCAATATTTCTGTAGAGGCAAGCATTTCAGTTATTCAGTTGCCTTTTCCTCATCAGTGTTCAAGAAACCTCTCTTTGTAAGTTTTATTTCAATTTTTTTTATGTTTTGTGAATTTAGGTCTTTAGCTACTATTGTAATCAAACAAGAGTTTTGTTGATGTTGGTTCCTTCGTGTAAGTCAAAGTAAAGAACGATTATTGATGCCTAGTTTAACAGTTTACCTGAATGCAAAATTGGATTTATTAAGATGCATTAAAGAAACGTTGGCATCCATATCCATGACTGTCTTTTTGTTCTGTATAGTCTATGAAGGAGAATATAAGTTGAAAAGATTTTCCAAGCAGATGTTTAAAACATTCAACATACTATTAACCTGGTCATACTCTTGTGTGTTAGTTTATCAGGGGGGGGTTAGATGTAATTTTATGAGCAATTGCTTACCTTACCCTGCATGCATGTAACTGATATAATTTTTCTGTAGTCCTTAATAAAGTGACTATATTTGTACTTCATTATTTGGCCATTGTTTTGTTTGGGTGCTTTGATTTGATACTCGGTGATAAACCAGTAATTTAGAGGTGTTTAAAGGGGTTACCAAATGATTCAACACGTGGTGTGTGTGTCATCATCACAGCTGCATCTGTCAATGTAACATTCACAGTGGCAAATTCTTCTCCTTGTTCCAACATGCAAACTAGTTTAGATGAGAACTCATGCTTTAATTCAGTATACTAAGCATTGAAATGTTTACATGAAACATCTCATGCCCTGACTTGTCTTAAAGTATCTTACAAACATCAAAGGTTTGGAATTTTTACAGACTCAAGTACCCCCTGTATAAAAATAAACTATTTTTCTCCATAACTCTTTATGACTTGTATTAAAAACATTAACTACATTACGTAGGCCTAACACTTAACATGTTTGTTAGAAAATGTAAATAATTTAGAAATGTCAAACATTATTATATAATTTTCGCATAGATACACTGATGCTATTCCTGAAAAAGGAAACTTTTCCTCATGTTTGCTTCGATAAACAAATCGTTCTGTTCAGACGACCAAACGAATCACATTCTGCACTACACAACTCTATATAAAGTATTCATCGCTCCTGTAACACACTTAATTCCCAAAAAGGAATTGTTGCATATTTTATTGGATATTTCAAACGCAGCAACTGGTTCGAAAGGTTTAATGAATCGTTAGGAAAAGATTCAGCGATTGCTTTTGGGCCACCCAAAAGAGTCAGGATTTAGGAAATCAGCCTTTTAAAGGAAAATTTTGTCATTAATTAATCACCCTCATATGCTGCGTAACATTGGTTCTTGCTGAAGCTCAAACGTGATGCGTAACATGAGAATGAACCTCATTGGTTCTTGCAGAAGCTCAAACGTGATGCGTAACACGAGAATGAACCTCATTGGTTCTTGCCGAAGCTCAAACGGGATGCGTAACACGAGAATGAACCTCATTGGTTCTTGCTGAAGCTCAAACGTGATGCGTAACACGAGAATGAACCTCATTGGTTCTTGCTGAAGCTCAAATGTGATGCGTAACACGAGAATTAACCTCATTGGTTCTTGCAGAAGCTCAAACGTGATGCGTAACACGAGAATGAACCTCATTGGTTCTTGCGGAAGCTCAAACGTGCTGCGTAACATGAGAATGAACCTCATTGGTTCTTGCGGAAGCTCAAACGTGATGCGTAACATGAGAATGAACCTCATTGGTTCTTGCGGAAGCTCAAACGTGATGTGTAACACGAGAATGAACCTCATTGGTTCTTGCGGAAGCTCAAACGTGATGCGTAACATGAGAATGAACCTCATTGGTTCTTGCGGAAGCTCAAACGTGCTGCGTAACATGAGAATGAACCTCATTGGTTCTTGCGGAAGCTCAAACGTGATGCGTAACATGAGAATGAACCTCATAGGTTCTTGCGGAAGCTCAAACGTGATGCGTAACACGAGAATGAACCTCATAGGTTCTTGCGGAAGCTCAAACGTGATGCGTAACATGAGAATGAACCTCATAGGTTCTTGCGGAAGCTCAAACGTGATGCGTAACATGAGAATGAACCTCATTGGTTCTTGCGGAAGCTCAAACGTGATGCGTAACACGAGAATGAACCTCATTGGTTCTTGCGGAAGCTCAAACGTGATGCGTAACATGAGAATGAACCTCATTGGTTCTTGCGGAAGCTCAAACGTGATGCGTAACACGAGAATGAACCTCATTGGTTCTTGCGGAAGCTCAAACGTGATGCGTAACATGAGAATGAACCTCATTGGTTCTTGCGGAAGCTCAAACGTGATGCGTAACATGAGAATGAACCTCATTGGTTCTTGCGGAAGCTCAAACGTGCTGCGTAACACGAGAATGAACCTCATTGGTTCTTGCGGAAGCTCAAACGTGATGCGTAACACGAGAATGAACCTAATTGGTTCTTGCTGAAGCTCAAATGTGATGCGTAACATGAGAATGAACCTCATTGGTTCTTGCTGAAGCTCAAATGTGATGCGTAACACGAGAATGAACCTCATTGGTTCTTGCGGAAGCTCAAACGTGATGCGTAACACGAGAATTAACCTCATTGGTTCTTGCGGAAGCTCAAACGTGATGCGTAACATGAGAATGAACCTCATTGGTTCTTGCGGAAGCTCAAACGTGCTGCGTAACACGAGAATGAACCTCATTGGTTCTTGCGGAAGCTCAAACGTGATGCGTAACACGAGAATGAACCTAATTGGTTCTTGCTGAAGCTCAAATGTGATGCGTAACATGAGAATGAACCTCATTGGTTCTTGCGGAAGCTCAAACGTGCTGCGTAACACGAGAATGAACCTCATTGGTTCTTGCGGAAGCTCAAATGTGATGCGTAACACGAGAATGAACCTCATTGGTTCTTGCGGAAGCTCAAATGTGATGCGTAACACGAGAATGAACCTCATTGGTTCTTGCTGAAGCTCAAATGTGATGCGTAACATGAGAATTAACCTCATTGGTTCTTGCTGAAGCTCAAATGTGATGCGTAACACGAGAATGAACCTCATTGGTTCTTGCGGAAGCTCAAACGTGATGCGTAACATGAGAATGAACCTCATTGGTTCTTGCGGAAGCTCAAACGTGATGCGTAACACGAGAATGAACCTCATTGGTTCTTGCGGAAGCTCAAACGTGATGCGTAACATGAGAATGAACCTCATTGGTTCTTGCTGAAGCTCAAACGTGATGCGTAACACGAGAATGAACCTCATTGGTTCTTGCGGAAGCTCAAACGTGCTGCGTAACACGAGAATGAACCTCATTGGTTCTTGCTGAAGCTCAAATGTGATGCGTAACATGAGAATGAACCTCATTGGTTCTTGCTGAAGCTCAAACGTGATGCGTAACACGAGAATGAACCTCATTGGTTCTTGCTGAAGCTCAAACGTGATGCGAAAACACGAGAATGAACCTCATTGGTTCTTGCCTCATTGGTTTTCACACAGCAAACATGCTTGAGCTTCTGTTTACCACAGCTGATGTGTGCATTGATGAATGTTTATATAAAAGCCTAAATTCAATCTGTTCATCATATGCGATTGAGTCTCTTCAGAAAATTTGGACTAAAGCACTCATGATTTACGATCTCTTTATGAAGCATCAAATGGTAGTTGCGTAGCTGTCAATGTAGGAACGCCATCAGATTTCATAAAAATATCTTAATTTGTGTTTCGAAGATGAACGCAAGTCTTACGGGTTTGGAACGACATGAGAGTCGCGTCTGAAAGGTAAAGGGGGAGGGGTTGCTGTAATTTATAATAATATCTTCAGTATTACTCAGAAGTCTAGTTTCAAATATAATTCCTTCGAAGTTTTGGTGCTTTATGTAACGCTATGTAGTGTACATGACAAAACCCGTTCAACATTGGTGTTAGCTACTGTATACAGGCCACCAGGGCATAATACAGACTTTATCAAAGAATTTGCTGACTTTCTATCAGAATTAGTACTGGCCGTAGATAAAGTACTAATTGTTGGTGATTTTAATATCCATGTAGACAACGAAAAAGACGTATTAGGATTAGCATTTAAAGATACACTAAACTCTATTGGAGTTAGGCAACACGTGTCAGGACCCACTCATCGCCATAATCATACTTTAGACCTAATATTGTCACATGGAATTAATGTTGATACCGTTGAAATTCTGCAGCAGAGCGATGACATCTCAGATCATTACTTAGTATCTTGTATACTTAATTTAGCTAAAGTTGCAAAGCCGCCCCCTCGTTTCAAAAATGGCAGGACAATCACTGCCGCTACTAAAGATTGCTTTTTAAATACTCTTCCTCATCAGTATCATCTCCTCAGCAACCCAGATAGCATAGAAGAACTCGATGTTGCAACAGAAACTATTGACTCTCTCTTTTCCATTACTTTAGACACAGTTGCTCCTCTGCGCTTAAAGAAGATTAAAGAAAATAGTCCAACGCCGTGGTACAACGAGCACACCCGGGCCCTTAAAACAGCAGCCAGAAAAATGGAGCGCAGCTGGAAGAAAACAAAACTAGAGGTCTTTCGAAATTCGTGGAAAGAGCACATGATCGCATACAGAAAGGCCGTAAAAACTGCTAGATCCGCTTATTTCTCAACTCTCTTGGAAGAAAACAAACACAACCCAAGGTATTTATTCGATACAGTGGCTAAATTAACCAAAAATAAAGCTTCAACTTCTGATGATTGTAAACAGCACAGCAGTAATGACTTTATGAACTTCTTCACATGTAAAATTGATAATATTAGGAAGAAAATTTTAACCATGCAGCCGTCTACTACAGTATCACATCAGACAGAGCATTGTAGTGTCACTGAGGAAAAATTACAATCATTCACTGCTATAGGAGAAGAAGAATTGGCTAAACTCGTTAAATCATCAAAATCAACAACATGTATGCTTGACCCTGTACCGACTAGGCTATTAAAAGAGATGCTACCAGAGGTCATAGATCCTCTTCTTAATATCATTAATTCATCTTTGTCATTAGGATATGTACCGAAAACTTTTAAGTTGGCTATTATTAAACCACTTATTAAAAAACCGCAACTTGATCCTACAGAATTAGTCAATTATAGACCAATCTCAAATCTACCCTTTCTGTCAAAAATACTTGAAAAGGCAGTGTCTTCACAATTATGTTTCTTTTTAGAAAGAAATGGTATCTGTAAGGATTTCCAGTCAGGATTTAGACCGTATCATAGTACTGAGACTGCTCTCATCAGAGTTACAAATGATTTACTCTTATCATCCGATCGTGGCTGTATCTCTCTATTAGTGTTACTCGATCTTAGCGCTGCATTTGATACCATCGACCACAACATTCTTTTGAATAGACTCGAAAATTATGTAGGTATTAGTGGAATTGCTTTATCATGGTTTAAATCATACCTATGCGACCGTTTTCAGTTTGTAGCAGTAAATGAAGAGATGTCACACCCATCGCAAGTTCAGTTTGGAGTACCACAAGGCTCAGTGCTAGGACCGCTACTCTTCACCCTGTACATGCTACCACTGGGAGATATTATTAGGAAGCATGGCATTAGTTTTCATTGTTATGCTGACGATACTCAGCTCTATATTTCTTCACGCCCTGAAGAAATTTACCAATTCACAAGATTAACGGAATGCATAGCCGCCATAAAACATTGGATGACTGGTAATTTCCTGCAACTCAATTCAGAAAAAACTGAATTTTTAATTATTGGACAAAAAAGCTCCACAAGTAGTAACCTAGAATACTGTCTAACACTTGATGGCTGCTCTGTCAAGTCTTCGTCGTCAGTGAGGAACCTGGGTGTGCTCTTTGATACCAATCTTTCGTTTGAAAGCCACGTTTCTAGTATCTGTAAAACTGCTTTCTACCATCTTAAAAATATATCAAAATTACGGCACATGCTCTCAATGCAAAATGCTGAACAGTTAGTTCATGCGTTCATGACCTCAAGGCTAGATTATTGTAATGCTCTATTGGGTGGTTGCCCTGCTCGCTTAATAAATAAACTCCAGCTGGTCCAAAACGCAGCAGCTCGAGTACTTACTAGAACCAGGAAGTATGACCATATTAGCCCAGTTCTGTCAACATTGCACTGGCTACCTATTAAACATCGCATACATTTTAAAATCTTGCTTATTACTTACAAAGCACTAAATGGTTTAGCTCCCCAATACTTGAGCGAGCTCTTAACATATTATACTCCATCACGTCTACTGCGATCTCTAAATTCTGGCCAGTTGTTAATACCGAGAATATCCAAATCAACTGCAGGCGGTCGATCCTTTTCCTATTTAGCTCCTAAACTCTGGAACAGTCTTCCTAGCATTGTTCGGGAAGCAGACACACTCTGTCAGTTTAAATCTAGACTAAAAACACATCTCTTTACTGTGGCATACACATAAAACACTTTATCAATTAATTGATTGTTAGGCTGCATTAACTAGGTCAGCCGGAACCGGGAACACTTCCCATAACACCTGATGTACTCGTTACATCATCAGAAGAATGGCATCTACGCTAATGATATTCTCTCTGTTTTATCCCGAGGTTTACTGCAGTCAGCCAGATCCGGGCCGTATCCTAATCAGATGGTGGACCAGAGAAGACCAACACAGGACCCCGAAGTGTCTGCAGAGACCGTGTCAATTATCCTCCCCCTGCAACTGCCTCATCGACACGGCATCTAAATAAACCCGTCACCAGTTTGATGACTCCGATTGTTCGAATATTAACATTAAATAATACTTAAATCGATATGTCATCCGCAATAAACCCGTCTCCAGCGTGTTGCCGCCGATCATTCGAATATTGCACTTTAATAATTATTTAATCAACATCATCCTCAATAAACCCGTCTCCAGCGTGTTGCCTCCGGTCCTTTGAATATTCCGATCTATTATGACCTCTGACCTGTAAAGCAGCCAGAATAATAATAATAATACGTTGTTTGTAAATTGGCCAGAGGAGAACTGGCACCCCGACTGAGCCTGGTTTCTCCCAAGGTTTATTTTTCTCCATTAGGTCACCTAATGGGGTTTTGGTTTCCTTGCCACTGTTGCCTCTGGCTTGGCGTGCTCAGTTGGGGACACTATATTTTTCAACTAAACATCGAAATAAATCTAATTAATAAACTAATTTAACCATGTAAACTAAATTACTGATCTAATTATTGATCTAAAGCCCACACTGTCACCGTATGGAAATTGAAATGAACTGATGACATCAAATGGCTATACAGCTGAATAAAATTAGGCTGCATTATTTTCCTGTTTAACACTGTAAAGCTGCTTTGAAACAATCTACATTGTTAAAAGCGCTATATAAATAAAGTTGACTTGACTTGACTTGAGAGTGAATAATTAATGACAGAATTTTCATTTTTGGGTGAACTATCACTTTAAGTGAATTAGTTTCATGAATCAGTCGGAGTTGTAGTCACCAATTACCTGTGTGTTGTAGGCGGAGAATCTTGTTCTCTTTCCCGATGGATCCAGTCTGGCTCTGGATAGGCGGGATTTAGAGGATTAAGGTGAGTCAGGATTGCAAAACCCCCGGCGGATAATCGACCCACCCTGCCAGGTTCAGTCGTGTGGACCATGTTTGTGAGTTTGTGTTTGTTTTCTGTCTTTTTTTCCCTCGACTTTCTGGATCCTTATGGTATTCAAGCAACTATTAAACGCGTTTGTTTTGATTTCTAGTTTTCCGACATAACACTTTCTTTCGCTTTTCGTGGAAACTTGTTCAAAACATACTTTCATTTTGTCCATTATTGGCACGTTTAGAGTTTGAACGCTTTAAATGAACTGTATGTTTATCTTTGAGGAATGTGGGAGATTTACTTTCACCAAGTTACTTGTGCTGTTATTCGTCTGACTTATTTTGGCAAACGTGCTGACTTCTGTTTTTCTGTTTTTATTATTTTTGTATTATTATTTTGAACAGTAACGCGCAAACAACACCAGGCTCAGATTGCGGTATGGGTGAGACAGCTGGCAGGGAACATGGGATTGTTACAAGATCTGCTGAGGTGAAAATGTTTGAAGTGTTTTAATGCTGTAGGCTACGTCTGGTTTTGCAACTGAAATTGCATCTGTGGTTTTATTGTATAGTTTCATGATTGCATAACTCATAGTTTTGTCACTGTTTGTCTAGTATATTGGCTCATTTCCTGTGGATGACAGTTGTTTGGATGATCAGATTCAGCAGCTGCACACTCAGCTGAAGTCTCTCAAGGTAATTTGTGTGCTGTGAAGTGAATCTCAAGAGTATGTTTTTTTTCTTTTTTTTCTTGCTATGTAGAAGTTTAGACACTTGACTGATTTTGTTTTTAGTGCTCCTTATGATCTAAATACAGGCATATGTGCTTGAAATTTAGTTTTGTAGACAAACAAATTATGCACATAATCTATTTGGGTATTTCATCATTTTAATGACTTTTATTGTACAATGTGGAAAATGATTCTGAACATTAACCCTTTAACTGTCACCCCCCCTTTTTGAGAATACACATGAAAATGCACTATCCAAACTTAAAGGGCTGTAATTCAAGAATGCCTTGGTATATAGACCGAAGTTTGGTCTCGTTTTAAAGAAGACACTCTGCAGATTATTGCAATTCAAAATATTAAAGTATGAAAGAGTTATGGAAGTTTTAATTTACTGTAAATGAGAAATACTGTACTAAATATTTATTTCATATAAAATATATATTTTACAAAACAGAATTTACTCTAAAATTACTATAAAATCAAAGCCATATGTCTAACCAATTTGTGTTCCAAATTTGAAGTTGATATCACAAAAATTGAAGTTCCCATGAAATTTTGTTTAGGTGCTGTACCAAAAACAGCCACCAGGTGTCATTCAAACTCCATTGATTGTTTTTTTGATGCATTTTCCTGTACATTTCTGTCTAAATATCACTTCCATCACAAAACAGTCACCAAATATGGACCCTTGAGACTCAGACCTTTCCGACAATATGTGTTTTGTCAAGATTGGAAAAGATTTTGAATATAAAGTAGTTCAAATAATTGTTGTAATATGAAACATGACACTGCCCACTAGGGGAGGAGCCCACTAGAATAATTTAGAGTAAGGTTTCCATGGTAGCACAATGTCCGATTTCAAAACGGTTTTCACAGGATGAATTTTGAGTTTGTAAGCTTTCAAATGATACCTAATTTATGATAATACAACAGTATATACAGAGCTTGGTAGATTGTAAATTGTAGTCTGTTACTGATTCCAAATTATTTATATCAAAGAAGGAAATCACACATGTTGGTATATAATGTAAACACATTGTTAGCTATGCTTCCAAATTACATTACTAGTCTTTTATGCTTGTGTCGAAAGAACTGTAGCACCAGATCATCAAATGGGATTAAATTAGTAGTACCATCTTTCTCTTATAATGGCTGTGGAAGGAATTTCAAGCTACTGCTCCACTAGAAACAATTCCTCCTTTGGATATGTTCAAAAATGTATTGCAGTGTAAAACGAATGAATCATGTTGCTGGTTTAATTAATTTGTTGATTCATGATGAATGTTTTAGCTTTGACTGTTTAGAATTTATCATGTGTGTTATACGTTTATGTGAAAATTGTATTATGGCCATCTTGGCCAGGACTCCATGGAAGAAGAGATTTCTTTTAATCTCAATGGAAAAATAAATGATAAATAAAAAATGACACCAATTCATAACACATTCAAGGTTATTTAATCTGACTACTTTGATTACTTTTGACCTTTTTCAGCATATTGATTTGTTGAACAGGATAATCTTGTACCATATTGATATGAAAATACAAAGAGAAAGAAAATGTATTCCGTTCTTTATCAACAATGTGAAGTGCATTAAATATTACATTGTCAGGGTTTTTCAGACTGGGGTTTGAGTTTAATGAAAAGCTATTAATTAAATCATACAAGTGTAACATTAAAGTAGTAATAAAAAAAACTATCGAAATAAAAAGCTTATTAAAAAATATGAAAAATGTTATCTGTTTACCTGCATGTCATGTGAAAATCAACCAACATCAGAGAACCGTGAACTTATTATATTATTATTATTATTGTTGGCTTTTATTATTGACCTATTTTTAATCTCAGATGGTACTTAAATATATTAAGTAAAAAAAAATTGCCTGTAAATATGTGTTAGCCTGGGGGGTTTAAAGGGTTATCTAGTCATGTTTTCAGTCTGTTTCTTTTAGTGAATCAGTAGAGTGTAATTTTTTGATTTTGCTATTGTACCATGTGAAAAATCATCCATTTTGACGGGTAATGTAGTTTTATTTATGAACATCTGTATTTGCAGAACTGCAAGAGCAGGCGACAAGTCTCATTGAGATTCTCTGTCAAAGGAGTCAAAGTTTATGATGAAGATGAAAAGGTAAGATGATCATATTGGGATTTCTGATGTTTCTCTTTTTGCATGTCAGATGGTTTAACTCTTAGGTGTTTATCTCATTAGACGCTCCTCATGGCTCACGCCATGTGTCGAGTCTCGCTGTCCACCGCCCGTCCGTCTGATGCCCAGTTTGCCTTTGTCTCCCATAATCCTGGAAATTCTGATCCCCAGCTCTATTGCCACCTCTTCAGAGCCAGACATGCCCGGGCTGTAAGCCTCAACATGACAAAGCATCATATTTCATTGCTTTTTTCACGCTCAAAATGTAACATTGCACACTAAAGAAAGTTGGGGGGAATTTTTTAAATTTGTATTAATTTTCCCCCCACATAAAGGCCCAGTTCCTGAACCTGCTGCTTTGCCGCTGTTTTCAACTGTATTTTCTGGAGAAGCACCCAGAGGAAGCTCAGGATGAATGTTCGGAGAAGAAACCAACTCGAACGCCATCGCTGCTTAATCAAGGATTCCCTCTCAGTGTCAGCGCCTTGGTATCTTTCCGCAGGGCCCCAACTCAAGGCCTGCTACCAGGGGCAAAGGTTTGTTCTCACCATATCTAGCATTAGAGGTGTAACGGTACACTTATTCGTACCGAACCCTTTCGGTATGGTGCATGTGTGTGCTGAACGGTTCCGAATGCTATCTTTAACAGTCGGTTTGTTTTAAGCGCGGATTCAAGCCGAGTTCCCATATGAAGTATTCTGTCCATTTTATTTTTTATTTATATATTTGGCAGACGCTTTTATCCAAAGCGACTTAGTGCCCTTATTACAGGGACAATCCCCCTGGAGCAACATGGAGTAAAGTGCCTTGCTCAGAACCTTGCTGGTGGTGACCGCTGGGATCGAACCAGCAACCTTCTGCATATCAGTTCCATGGTTTAACCCACTGGACCACCATCTCACATTTTATCACGAAACTCAAACGATAAATGCCGTTTTGACGCTCTTTAATGTGACATGACTGATCACTGTAGGCGCGTCAGTTCAAGCGGCGGCATGTGTGTAAACGCGATCATCTCTTCCTAAAAAAATTAACATGAATCAACAGCTGAAGGTATTTTGAGGATACATTACAACTTACTGAAACGTATCATAAGTCGTGGTGTTTCAACGGTGGAAAGACAGCAATAAAACAGCTTGTGAACAATGTCACGTAGCATCACATTTACCTCAGAAGTCATTCAGTGTCCACAGCTGTTAGTTCACTAGAAAAATGCTCGATCACTAAATATATGCACTATATTAGCCTATACAGTATATTCTACTTAACCTCTTAGTGATGTCTTGATTATTTTAATTAATGTTTAAATAAGTCATGAAAATGGCAGTCACTGTGTATAAATGATTATTTCAACAAGTAAAAACACAATTTTATAATTAGATTTAGAAGTTAATGGGAAAACCGCCTTATGTGAAGTTTGCATTGTTGGGGTAACCGCTTAGGACCCAGGACCAGTAGTGAAAAATGAAGACCAAGAGTCAGGAGTTAGATTAATTCAAGAAACATTTACTGAAGAATAGTTTGCAGTTTCATCAGCAGAAGCCAGCGTCAGAGTCTCTCGTGGAATCGCAGGCCAGACTCTGCCTTACAGAGAATTTTGCCCACCAGTTATACTGGTTACAAGGACATTGATTACATCAACAATAACAGATGGCCTAAGCCTTGATTGGCTACAGAGACCTAAAAGCCTAAACGTTTGTCATATAGATATGGCGTAGTTTAGTCAGGATGCTTGTCGCAAAACTCCTCCCAGATGGGTAAGATTGGCCTCGGACGCCGTAAAGGGCGCCTGCATGTCGGGAGGGGGGTCAGGCCCAGATCAGATCGCTCCAACAAACCTGCACAGAACATGTGAAACGCACGCGCATACAAGCACTAGGGCATCAAACTCTAGTTAATGTCAGTGGATTCTGACCGTTATCAAAAGAACCCAAACAGAGATACAGCAATCGCTTTCCTTCGCCAGAGAGAGACATGCATCCCGGCTAGAGGTCAACACAGGCAGCTGAGGAGACTAGATTTAAAACTCCAAAATCATCATCCTTAAACTAAATATATAAAAGTATAAAATCACACTGAATTACAATCATCTTTAAACTAAATATATGAAAGCAGTGAAGGAGATGCATAGATTGATTATTCAGGTTATGGAAATAATAAAAAGAAACATTGAGAAGGATAGGTGTATAAAAGAAGAGACGCAGGTATCTGACCTGCCCCTTCAGCATACAGTGTGTTATTTGACTATTGATTATTATATCTAAAAAATAAATAGCAACTAAATTTAGGCTAATAGTTTGGGCTCTGTTGTTAACCTTTAATATTATATTAATGTGCAAGTAAGGGCTCCCTATATAGTTTACTGCATTATCTTTAAGAATCTTTTAGTTATAATTGAATTTATTTAAGGATGGACACAATTTGTTCACTAAATCACTGTTTAATAAAAAATAAATAAAAAGCAGTTTTTTAAAACCGTTGTACCGAACCCGAACTGTGACTTCAAAACCGAGGTACGTACCGAACTGTCAGTTTTGTGTACCGTTATACCCCTATCTAGCATATATTGCTTTTTGAAGTTTATTATAACCCTGATTTAACGTTCAAATGAAATTGATGCAAATGGAATAGATAACATTTGATGTTTGATTCGTGTTGTTGACATTTATATGCACTTGCGTGCCGATTGCCAACAAAACACAGACGTGATGCAGTTTCACTCACCGCCTGTGGTTTCCACTCATGACCGGGAACAAACACACTTGCAGAACTCCGTTGCTGCTCCGGGAAAACAAACTGCATCCACCGTTTCCTTAACACTGGGTAATTTGGGAAGCTGAACAAGGTTATTTTTCCCTCACAACCAAAAACGCACTTCTTTAGTGACATTGTTTCGCGGTCTAAAAACAAAATGACAGCGCTGCCAACGGCTCCCGAACGAAGCTCGTTGTTGACGCTTCTTGCTCTCGCTCTGTTTGATGTGCACATGCGCTCATCCGGTAGAAGTGCACATACAAGGAATTCTGCCCTTTATGATATTTTAAAGAGCCATACTCGAAAAAAACTTGACAAAACTTGTTCAAATACTGAAGGAGTGTATTTTGCACAGAAATGCTGTCATACGTCCAACTCATTTTTTTTTTAAATTTGGCCATGAGAATCCAACTGAAAATCCAACTCTTTAAAGGATTAGTTCACTTTTAAATAAACTTTTGCTGATAATTTACTCACCCCCATGTCATCCAAGATGTCCATGTCTTTCTTTCTGCAGTCGAAAAGAAATTAAGGTTTTTGATGAAAATATTCCAGGATATTTCTCCATATAATTGACTTACATGGACTCCAAGCGGTTCAAGGTCCAAATGACAGTTTCAGTGCAGCTTTAAACGATACCAGACGATGAATAAGGGTCTTATCTACCCAAACGATCAGTTTCTGCGAGAAACCGAGCAGTATTTATGCTATTATTTTACCTCTTATCAGACCAACGTGATCATCTCTGAGCTCTGCCATAACTTCCGCTAAGTGAGGTCAAATACAAGCGTGGTCATGGATGTATATGTAGATTCCTCATTAGCGCCTGCACGGATCAGTAGAATGAGGCATCTACGATCGATATATCCACACTCGTATTTTGACCTCACTTAGCGGAAGTTATGGCGGAGCTCAGAGATGATCACGTTCGACTGATAAGAGGTAAAATAATAGCATAAATACTGCTCGGTTTCTCACAGAAACTGATCGTTTCGCTAGATAAGACCCTAATTCGTTGTTTGATATCGTTTAAAGCCCTTTGAAGCTGCACTGAAACTGTCATTTGGACCTTGAACCGTTTGGAGCCCATTGAAGTCCGTTATATGGAGAAAAACCCTGGAATGTTTTCATCAAAAACCTTATTTATTTCTTCTTATTTCTTTTCAACTGAAGAAAGAAAGACATGGACATCTTGGATGACATGGGGGTGAGTAAATTATCAGCAAAAGTTTATTTAAAAGTGAACTAATCCTTTAACAGTGTTAATAAGTCAGAATGCATGAAATGGCCTCCCCAAGAAATGGGGGGAAAATGCGAGTTTTTCCAACACGGTCAAAGAAAAGGTACAGCGCTGTCCAAGCGTACGAATGGTACTAATATGTACCATTTAGGGGTAAGTAAGGTACAAAGATGTACCTTTTCATTTTGTATGTTAGGTTGCTGTACCTTTTTTGTTTTTTTCTGAGAGTAAATAATTGTAATACTGTAATGTTCTGCACGGTGTTCATGTCGTTTTCCCTGAACAGGTGTTCTCAGAACCGAGCACTGAGCAAGTGAGCAGTCCTGAAGAGGGTCCCACTTCCTCTCCGACTATAGTTCGCAAAATGGCGATCCGGACCAAAGAGCTGCGATCCGGAGCATATCGCTCTTTTACATGTACTCCCCTCAAACAGCGCCACCTGCAGGATAAACTGAGCGCTCCACAAGGTGGGATAAGTGTTCACAGGACACTTTGGAGAGTGAGAGAGTTCTTTAGGTAATGCACACATCTAGTTAATGTGGCTGGCCTAATTAAAACACAATGGGTTCATTTATTATACTGATCATTTATCTTTGGATTTGGAGGTTGGTGAGTCAAAAAAGGTGGTTGGGATTTCCACGTTGTTACTGCCAGTTACCACAAAATAATATACACACACCGATCAGGCATAACATTATGACCGGTGAAGTGAATAACAGAATTATCTCTTCATTACGGCGCCTGTTAGTGGGTGGAATATATTAGGCAGCAAGAGAGAATTTTGTCCTCAAATTTGATGCGTTAGAAGTAGGAAAAATGGGTAAGCGTAAGGCACGTGAGCATCAGAACTGGACCACGGAGCAATGGAAGAAGGTGGTCTGGTCTGATGAATCACGTTTTCTTTAAAATCACGTGGATGGACGGGTGCGTGCGCTTCGCTTACCTGGGGAACACATGGCACCAGATGCACTATGGGAAGAAGGCAAGCTGGTGGAGGCAGTGTGATGCTTTGGGCAATGTTCTGCTGGGAAACCTTGGGTCCTGCCATCCATGTGGATGTTACTTTGACACGTACCACCTACCTAAGCATTGTTGCAGACCATATACACCCTTTCACGGAAACGGTATTCCCTGGTGGCTGTGGCTCTTTCAGCAGATAATGAGCCGCCACAAACCACAAATGGTTCAGAAATGTCATAATGTAATGCCTGATCGGTGTGTATATATCATATACAATATGTGCACTAGTAACTTGCAATTTTATGTTTCAAACTGAGATGGCTATCTGTACTGCTGCTTGAAATAAAAATAATAATAATGAAAACCTTTATTTATATAAAGTCAGTAAAATGTGTGCTACTCAGAATATTTTCATTATTCTTTTCTAAAATAAGATGGCTGCAATCCTAGTTTGGACTGAACACAAGTTCAATGTTTCCATTTGCCAAAGAAAACAAACACTGACATATCATTTGTGAAACCAATGAACTTGATTCCTGTGGGAATCTGAAGAATCTTTTCTTTTTGTGAAACAGAAAAGGACCAGGCCAGTGCAAACGCATGCAAGTCTCGAGCTCCCACTTTGGCCGAGACAGAAGAAGCTCTGGCTCACGCGGTGTGGTGCTGGGCTGGCGTGTCTAGGTCTGTATTGGTGCATAATGGAACTGCTGCCTGTTGGTCTGGTAAACTTAAAGGGATAGTCCACCCAAAGATGAAACTTCTTTTAAAGGTCCCGTTCTTCGTGATCCCATTGTTCAAACTTTAGTTAGTGTGTAATGTTGCTGTTAGAGCATAAATAATACCTGTAAAATTATAAAGCTCAAAGTTCAATGCCAAGCGAGATATTTTATTTAACAGAAGTTCCCTTTCAAAGCCTACAGCGAACGGCCGGCTTGGACTACATCCTGGTACTTCCTTCATTAATTACGACCGTAGAACAGACTAACTGCCCACAAGAATACGCAAAAAAGGGGGTGTGGTCTTCTTGCTGTCCCACGTGGAGGAAAGGAAGTGGTGCGTTTGAGTGTGTTTGTCGCCATGTCGTCGAGACGCTGTTATTTTCATCCCGGAGTCAAATCACCTTTGTTTGGCTTTCCCAGGGACGCTGTAGAGATCATTGAGCGCATACATCTCCCGTTAAGAGGCGTGACCTTTCCGTACAACTTGCGCTAAGCTGCTGTCGAATCACAACACAGGAACCGCTGGCACAATCAGAACTCGTTACGTATTTCTGAAGGAGGGACTTCATAGAACAAGGAACTCATCAGCCGTTTTTAGGACAGTGAAAACAGCGGTGTACAGATGAGTAAATTGTGTGAAAAGTACTGTTGTTTTTTTTACACGTGAAACATGAACACATGTTATATTGCACACTGTAAACACAATCAAAGCTTCAAAAAAACACGAAGAACGGGACCTTTTATTTACTCACCCTCATGTTTTTCCAAACCTGTATGAGTTTCTCTCTTCTGCTTAACACGAAATAAGATATTTTGAAGAACGTAGGTAACCATACAGTTGACGGGCCCCATTGACTTCCATAGTATTCTCCCGCCCCCCATACTATGGAAGTCAATGGGGTCCATCATCTGTTTGGTTACACACGTTCTTCAAAATATCATATTTTGTGCTCCACTGAAGAAAGAAATCCACACAGGTTTGGAACAGCTTGATGGTGACTGAATATGGATGCTTTATTAATTTAAGCAGTCTCTTAATATTAACTATTGCATGTTTCTCCTGTATTTTGAATGCATTTTTCAATATTTTATTGTCACATTTAAGATAACATTTAATCTGCTGAGCTTAATTGCAATTTTTCTGATCTGATTTTGGGGCGGTATGCCTTCACAACATACAAAAACATCTTTGCAAAGTAGTACATCAATGCCCGGTTTCACGCACAATGCTTACGCTAGTCCCAGACTAAAATGCATGTTTGAGCTGTTAGCAGAAAGCAACTTACCCTGACATCTTAAATCATGTCAGTGCCATTGTTTTGTCTCAAGATGCACACCAGTAATGTTTTTTTTTTTCTATGGCATGTTTATAAAAGCTAGTTAAATGTCTTAATTTAACTAAGGCCTAATCCTGGCTTATTCAAAGCCTTGTCTGTTAAACCAGGCCCAAAGGAATTAATTTACATTTGGTTTTAATCCGTGTTCAGTAGTTTAGTCTTGAGTATTTGTTTTCCATTACAGCGACTGTAGTTCCTCACTCCTGGCAGATGACGTCTTGGGTTCTTTCCTCCTATGTCCTCATCCCAAAAAACCCAACCGTGGGTCTCTTATAGTCCGCTTTCCCTCAGGACTGGTAACTCATTCTATTAAGAATTCCAAGGGGAAATTCCACCTTGAGGTGAGCAAAGATGACCCCTTTTTCAGTAGTGTTTTTGTTTGCCTTCCTCTACTCTATAACTAGTGTCAGTATAAATTGTAGCAAATGTTTCCTCTTCGTTTACAGAAGTGCCACATTGACTTTGAAAGCCTTGCTGCTTTGATCGAGCACTACACAGAGTTCAGTGAGGAGCTGGAATGTTCTCTGAGCTGTGCCCGTGTCAACCACAGTTACGATTGGGAAGAGATCGTCAATAGGAGTTCACGTTCATTGCAGGACAAGAAAGGCACATTTAAGAACCCAAGTTGGGTTTGAATCCTGTCTTTCATGCTCTGGTTACTTTGTTTTAATATACAAGTTTTAAAAAAGAAAAATGTATACTACATATTTTACTTGGGTTTTAACCGTTACAGAGCTGCTGACATAACCAGGATCTTTTTTTAATATTTTGAATTGACACTTTTTGCCTGTTGGGAATAACCTTAACACTCTTAAAGCACTCACTTTGTTGGGGGTTTTATTTTTTGGTTTAAATTTCTTTTCTAGGGAAATGAGCACTTTTCATGTAAATGTCAGATTTAAATGTATACTCAAAACATAGGCCTGCACTTTTGCAAAAGTTATGTACCCTGGATTGTCTTTTTCACTCTATTGGTCGTATATTATCACCAGTATTCGAGAGAACTTTTGTTGTGATTATCTCAAACCCTAAAAATATTCACTACCCAGTTAATTCCCCCCCCCCCCTTTTTCTGGCTTTGCTACTTTAATTTTGTTTTTTTTACCTCTTGCACAATTCCCCTCTTAAATACACACTTTTTTTCTGTTATTAACGTCACATCAATGTAAATGAAGTGTCTTGCCTCTTTGCATAAACTGATTTTACTGTCATACTGTCTCCTTTTAGTGTTCATTAGTTTGAAAAAGTAGTGGAATACTGCCATCTATCCAGAGAGGAGATGTCACATGAAATAAAATATGAGTAGATAATTGGGGGAAGATTATGTTTATATAAATCTTCACCCAATTATAGTTAGTACTGGTCAAAAGTTTCCAAACTTTTGACTCAGCATATTAGAATGATTTCTGAAGGATCATGTGACACTGAAGACTGGAGAAATAGCTGATAAATTCTGCTTTTCATCACAGAAATAACATTTTAAAGTGTATTAAAACAGAAAACCGTTGTTATGAATTGTAATATTTCACAATATTAGGGTGTTTTTTCTGTATTTTTTATCAAATAAATGCAGCTTTGATAAGCATAAGAGACTTCTTTCAAAAACATTAAAATAGTAATGTTTGTAAACATTTGACCCATATTTTACGCAGACTGTGTGTGAGAGAGATAGATGATAGTTAGTTACCTACATTTTTTTTATATATCTAATATATCTATATAATATATCTATATATATCTATATCTCGTTCTACATTTCCATGCACATCTTTTTTTGCATTAGCATTTTCATGCCTATCATGCACATTTCTCAATACTCATTACAGTGAAACATTACAAGTTAAATATTAAAGTTATTTGATAATATTAGTTGACATTTTGTAGTTTATGGTTTTAGTTTATTAAAAGATTTAGTTTTAATAAAACCTTTTCCGACGTAATGATTCTTACGCTATGTTGTGTTTTTTTACGCTGTGTCGAAGTATACTGCGAATATTTTACAAAAATATGAACATGTTTATTAATACATGCTGTATTTATTACATTTTATGAAAAGAAATAATATTCAGTACGCATGTCACCGGGGGCGCTTTGAAGTTTGGAGTTGCTAGGCAACGCCGAACGCCTCAGCAAGAGAAACGCGCTGCTTTATTTAATGTCGCGAACCTCAGCTTGACCTCAAACTGGCCTTTACGGAACCTGGACCGGATGACAGTGGTCGTAAGCGTCTTTTCTAATATCAGAAGAGCTGCTTGTCTTCACGAGATGACCATGACACACGGCAGTGTGATCTTTAGAGTGACATTTCGGTTTCTGTTCAGCAGATAAGCAGCGACCACACCACCCGTCCTGATGGCATCCGAATCCGTGAAGGTGGTCGTCAGATGTCGACCTCTGAACGACAGAGAGAAGGCGCTGAGCTGTAAGATGGTGGTTTCCATTGACAGCAGTCACTGTCAGTGTTTCATTGAGAAACCTGGAGCCTCGGACGAGCCGCCCAAACAATTCACGTTTGATGGGACTTATTATATAAACCATTCCACTGAGGAGATCTACAACGAGATCGCATATCCTCTGGTGGAGGTAATATTGATTTTTGTGTGTGTGTGAGATTGGTGGTCAGTCAGTGTGACAGCTAGATCTTCTATAGGGCCAATTACTTTCCAGTGTTCATGCCCATAGATATGGGTTATCTGAAACCTGTTGTCCCTTATCTGAAACAGAACACCATAGAGTTTAAATTAGTCACGGAAGTAACCTACAGCCCTTCCTATAATTGATTATTTACTAGATGCATGTGTAAGATGGGCCCTTTAGACTCTAAATATTCATATCTATCTATCTATCTATCTATCTATCTATCTATCTATCTATCTATCTATCTATCTATCTATCTATCTATCTATCTATCTATCTATCTATCTATCTATCTATCTATCTATCTATCTATCTATCTATCTATCTATCTAATTGCCAAAAGTATTGGGACACTTGTCCAAATCATTGAATTCAGGTGTTCCTATCACGTCCATGGCCACACTTTTATAACATCAAGCACTAGGCATGCAGACGCTTCTCCAAACATCTGTGAAAGAATGTGTCGCTCTCAGGATCTCAGTGAACTCAAGCGTGGTACCGTGATCGGTTGCCACCTGTGCGATAAGTCCATTCGTGAAATTTACTCACTACTAAATATTTCACGCTCAACTGTTAGTGGTATTATAACAAAGTGCGAGCAATTGGGAACAACAGCAACTCCGCCACAAAGTGGTAGGCCATGTAAAATCACAGAGCGGGGTCAGCGCATGCAGAGGGGCACAGTGCGCAGAAGTTGCCAACTTTCTGCAGAGTCAATAGCTACAGACCTCCAAACTTCGTGTGGCCTTCAGATTAGCTCAAGAACAGTGTAGAGAGCTTCATGGAATGGGCAGCTCACCCAAGAAGCCTTACATCACCAAGTGCAATGCAAAGCGTGGGATGCAGTGGGGTAAAGCACGCCGCCACTGGACTCTAGAGCAGTGGAGACGTGTTCTCTGGAGTGAAGAATCACGCTTCTCTGTCTGGCAATCCGATGGACGAGTCTGGGTTTGGCGGTTGTCAGGAGAACGGTACTTGCCTGACTGCATTGTGCCAAGTGTAAAGTTTGGTGGAGGGGGGATTATGGTGTGGGTTGTTTTTCAGGGGTTGGGCTTGGCCCCTTAGTTCCAGTGAAAGGAACTCTTCAGCAGACCAAGACATTTCTCCCAAATTTATGGGAACAGTTTGTGGATGACCCCTTCCTGTTCCAACATGACTGCGCACCAGTGCACAAAGCGTCAGTCCATAAAGACATGGATGAGCGAGTTTGGTGTAGAGGAACTTGACTGGCCTGCACAGAGTCCTGCCCTCAACCCGATAGAACACCTTTGGGATGAATTAGAGCGGAGACTGAGAGCCAGGCCTTCTCGTCCAACATCAGTGCCTGACCTCACAAATGCGCTTCTAGAAGAATTAATTCCCATAAACACACTCCTAAACCTTGTGGAAAGCCTTCCCAGAAGAGTTGAAGCTGTTAGAGCTGCAAAGGGTGGGCCAACTCCATATTACACCCTACGGATTAAGAATGGGATGTCATTAAAGTTCATGTGCATGTAAAGGCAGGCCTCCTAAAGATGTTTATCTATCTGCCTATATTTTTGCATCATGTACTAATCAGTGTCAAATATATCATTATTTAACAAACAGGGTGTAACGGAGGGCTACAATGGGACAATTTTTGCTTATGGACAAACAGGAAGTGGCAAGTCATTCACTATGCAAGGTGTTCTAGATCCTCCTTCCCAGAGGGGAATCATCCCTAGAGCTTTTGAGCACATCTTTGAGACAATCCAGGTAACCAATTTTCATATCATGTGATTTTATGTAGATAGGATACCATCATCATAGTATAAAACCTTATATTCACTGACATATAATATTCAATATGAATGACAAAGTAAAATATTATAAATACACTAACATTCAGAAGTGTGTGGTCCATAAGATGTATAGAGCCGAAATGCTTTATATTCATTGTGATAAAGTTTAAAGTGACTTTTAACCTGAACTTTTCTATAAAGTGTGCAGAGAACACAAAATTCCTTGTACGGGCTTCTTACCTGGAAATTTACAAGGAGGAAATCAGAGATCTTTTGGCAAAAGACACCAAACAGAAGATGGAAGTACGTCTCTCCACTGATCACACATAGCTCATTGTAGATTAGCTTACATGGACTGAATGTTTCAATGCTGTGTGTTTGAAGCTGAAGGAGCATCCTGAGCGTGGTGTGTATGTACGGGATCTGTCCATGCATACGGTGCACAGCGTTGGGGAATGTGAGCGGATCATGGATCAGGGCTGGAGGAATCGCTCTGTGGGATACACGCTTATGAACAAAGATTCATCTCGCTCACACTCCATATTCACCATTCACCTGGAGATCTGCAACACAGGTCTGTGTCTCAATCACACTTTTTTTCTCTTCTGAATTCTGCATGAATAAATGTATATAAAACATCTGTAATCTCCATATGAATTTAGATGCTGCAGGCGAAGAACATCTGCGTGCTGGGAAGCTCAATCTCGTGGACCTTGCAGGAAGTGAACGCCAGTCGAAAACGGGTGCTACTGGAGATCGCCTTCAAGAAGCCACCAAGATCAACTTGTCCCTTTCAGCCCTTGGCAATGTTATATCTGCTTTGGTGGATGGCCGTTCCAAGCACGTCCCGTATCGCGATTCCAAGCTCACTCGTTTGCTTCAGGACTCTCTGGGTGGAAACACTCGTACCCTCATGGTAGCCTGTCTCTCACCTGCCGACAACAATTATGAAGAGAGCATCAGCACTCTACGCTACGCCAACCGTGCCAAGAGTATCCAAAACCGTCCGCGCATCAACGAGGACCCAAAAGATGCCCTCCTGCGCGAGTATCAGGAGGAAATCAAGAAGTTGCGGGCTTTAATCTCTGGGCAGCTGGGGTCTGGCACCCTCAGCTGTAAGAAACACACCAGTTGTGTATATTTGAGTCTCTTTGAATAGTGAAAGAGTGCAATTTCGACTTATTTTTGTCTGTTAACAGCCCTGTCGGCGGGTCAGAAGTCAGGAGGTTCTCCAGCTGTTCTGTCGCGACCCCAGAGCAACACATCAGAGAGCGAAGCAGAGAAAGACAGGATAAAAGAGGTGTGTACAGATATGAAGTCAATGGAAGAGTTTTAAAGGGGTACGCGAATGACGTGAATAATTTGCGCTATTCGCGCGAAGTTGGACGCGTGAACATTTTGAGTTTACTCGCGTGACATTCACTTCACAACAGACGTGAATTCGTGTCATGGGAGGGGCTTCTGCCAGCCGGCTCGTCTCGTTGAGAAATGGCTGACACGTCTTTTTTGTTAATGTGTGACAAAATGTAGTTTGAACACTTTTTCAGGCGATAATGTAGTTGTTTAAAGCTCAAATCTGTGGTTTATTTATAAAAAGAGTGCCTATTTGAACATTTGATCTTGCGTTTTCGGAGTTGTGAGCTCCAGTGGATCAGCGGCTTTCCGCGCTCGTTAACCCTGGCGAGAGTAGCCTTTCCTCGGCCAGTCCTTCTGCCGCTGGCTCTGATGTCTCTGTGGTTTGTATTGTTTGTCTTGTGTATATGTAACGGCAGATCTTTGGATCTATAATATGTTCCCTGGCAAATAATTTAGGCTGAGGGCAAAGTGAAGTTTCATTACTTTTTTATTTTTAGGCTATTTAACTTTACGTTACCGTTGTAGCCGACTAGCACTGACTTTGAATGTTTGACTGAATTGTTTGCTTTATTTCATGTATAGCTTATACCTTTTACTTATACTTTTGTATTATTGATCATACATCATACACACTTGCATTTAACAAAAAGAGACTAGGTTGTGTTTCATGTCATTTAATGTTATCACAGTGATAATCATATGCACACTGAACCAGATATTAATATACAGATTTTCTTCTTATTGTTGTCACTACTAGAGCAAGCTCCTGATTGGTTAACGTGGCGCGAATATCCGCCAAAGTTCAGATTTGCGGGCGATTCGCGAATCACGCGTCAAATGCTCAATTCGCGTTGTGTCATTCGCGCTGCCTCATGCGCGCGAATCGCACAGCAGAATGTCTATTTGCGTCTTTGCATTGACTTAACATGTAAATCACTCGCGCGAATCGTGTCATTCGTGTCCGGTGTGAACGCACCATTACGGGTTTGGAACGACATGAGGGTGAGTAAATGATAACATCATTTTAAGTTTTATTTTTAAGTTGTTTCCGCACTAGGATGAGGCCTTCACCTCGAAAAATAAAGGATTTTTGAGGAAAAATCGTAGGAATAATGGCGTTATAGATAAATGCCGTTACTAACGGAATTCTTTTTTTCAGTAACAAGTAATCAAACAAATTACTGTTTCTCCCGTTACAACGCCTTTAGTGTTACTGAGAATAAAATGCGGCGTTACTTTAATTGAGCTCACTGAAGCGGTTCCGATCAGGCTCTCTGTCAGTCGGACCTGCAACGTGTTTTTTTTTTCTCTGGTTGGTTGGTGTGTGTGTGTGTGTGTGTGTGTGTGCGTGCGAGCTTGCGTGCGTGCCATGAGTGTTGAGGAGTAGGTGGGGTGGTACACATAACTGATGATGATTGGTGGGTGGGAGACAAGGTTGAGGTTGATAGGTTAAGTTCACACACTCGCACACGCATATGTACAGTCACACACACACAGGGCTGGCCCAAGCCCTTATGAGACCCTAAGCAGATTTTTATTTGGGGCCCCTTCGGTGCCACCAATACGATTGACTATTATCAATTCTTGATAATTCGCACACACAGTATCAATTTTAGTAGTTGTAGCTGTGTTGCTTACATCATGTCTGGCTGTAATGGATTTACCCTTATACGGTTTTTAATTGTAACAGTAGCAATCCCACAAGAGTGGTCAGGTGTTAATATTCAAAGCCTTACTGTAGCCTACTACAGTTCAGACTGGGATATGTACTTTAAAAAAAAAGTAAGTAAGTAGTCTCTTATGCTGAATATGCTCACTTTTCCCCAGGATTCTTTGATGAATAGGAGGTTCAAAAGAACAGCATTTCTCTGAAATAGAAAGCTTTCAAAAATCCTAAAAATGTTGTACACAAATGTATTGATAATAATCATAAATGTTTCTTGAGCATCAAATCCTCATATCAGAATGAATTCTGAAGGATCATGTGACACTGCAGACTGGCGTAATGATGATAAATTCAGCTTTACATCACAGGAATAAATGACACTTTACTATATATTCACTTATAAAACAGATGTTTTACATTATAATAATATTTCACAATATTACCGTTTTTACTGTATTTTTGATCAAATAAATGCATCCTTGGTGAGCAGAAGAGATTAGGCCTATTTTAAAAACAAGAAATGTTGATTTCTTTCAAACATTAAACAGAGCTTTTATTTTGCCGGAAATACAATTTTATTTTCTGCATTCCATTCGACTGTGTAGAAAGAACCTTTTTATTTTCTAAATAAAAACTTCCAAAATATAGGCTACACAACTTATAATTCCAAGAGGACGATATAAGCACTTGCAGAAAAACATTTACTAAGAAACTAGAAGCTATGCTGTAGTCTACTCAGTCCAAAATATGCAGCACGTCAGACAAGATATTCGCACTAAACCATATCACATTCTTAAATCCATCCATTCATAAAAAGGTTACCAGGCAACTGACGAGTAACGTTACGTTTTAGCGCTGGTTTTCTCGCACTTGAACCCTGGCTAACAAGCAAATAGTGTCTGGCAGATGGCGCCGCAAGCTCGTGCAGTGCTGTCAGAATCAATCCGTGCATATATTAGAAAACTTTACATTTTGCAGTTTATTTAGTAATTGTTTAAGGCCATTTCGCGATTTCAATCATCATGAAATAACATACTGCAAAAAGTCATTTCATGTGCTCTTGGGGGCCCCCTGGTGGCAAAGGGGGCCCTAAGCAGCTGCTTAGTTCGCTTATGCCTTGGGCCGGCTCTGCACACACACACACCAACGACCAGGAGGACCGATGGCAAGTCCAACGACTTCAAAGGTAGCTTTCGCAAACTATAAGCGCTACTTTTCCCTCGTTGAGGTGAAAGGTAAGAATGTTTATGTAACGTGCAACTTATGCCCAGGAAGAAAGAGTCTCTCCACGGCAAGTAATTCTAATCTAATGAAGCGCCTCACATCATCACAAGCCGCCACAAAATTTGTGGCTAAAAACCCAGGTGATAACGTGAGCTCCACTACCAAAGGAGTAGTATAGTACTGATAATACTTATAGTATTTACAATAATGTATTGAATTTGATAGGTGTCTCTCATATTGTCCCACAGCAACATTACAATAGTGTACATTAATGTACAATGTTTTATAATAAAAATTTATTCTATTTAGTGTCCAATTCATTCATTTAACATATTTAATATTGGGGGCATCCAAGTTATTTGACATATTTGAACATTTTGAAAAAAAAAAGAAGTAACACAGTAGTTACTTTCCCTGGTAATTAGTTACTTTTATAATGGTGTAACTCAGTTACTATTTGTAAGAAGTAACTATAACTAATTACTTTTTGAAAGTAACGTGCCCAACACTGATGATTAGTTTTCCCATTGTCAATAGAAATAATTAAACAATAGTTCTAGACTAAATGTGAGCATTCATTCATCTCACTTGCACAATAAAGATTCAGTACTCCTCAAAATGAATAAAATCAGTCAAATGCAAAATCAGAATACGACGCAAACCTCCAATAATTAAATGTTAAATAAAACAAATATTTGTATGCATTTAATCAACTTTTATTGACCAATGTCTTGCTGCTGACCGTTGATGATTCAGTTAAACCATGAGCAAAAATTACTAGATTTTTTGTTTTTATTGGTAAAACTTTTTTCTCGTCCTATTCTTCCATTTTCCAGAATGGCAGCACATCACAGCACGGCAGAGTTTCGCCCTCTACTGTTCATGCGTGAATTTGCATTTTTACCTCAGCCTGACGCTTATTATTTCAATTTTGGTATGAAGAGGTCTTTACATTTGCACAAAAAAAGAACTTTTAAAAAAAAAAAAAACAAGCCCAGCCCAGCCGAGAAAAAGTAACGCAAAAGTAACGTAACACATTAATTTTCTTAAAAAGTAACTAAGTAACTCAATTAGTTACTTTTTAAGGGAGTAATGCAATATTGTAATGCATTATTTTTCAAAGTAACTTTCCCCTACACTGTTCTAAAAATTGTTCTCAATATTAAAGAATAGCAGAGTTCACGCGACCGCTATAACGATAGAGAAAACGATATAGCTGGAAGCACTTTCAAAAATTTTTTCCAGCTGATGAAAGATAAAAGCAGCAGACAAGTATGCGCATGGAATAAACAGAACGATATCGTAATATAGTTAGTTATCATTCTTGGTGTGAATGGGCCTTAACTCATCCATTGTTTGCCTTTTTTTTTTCTGTAGAGCATGGCGCTAGCATTGCTAATGCCATGGGTTCAGTTCCCAGAGAAAGAAAATGTCTTTGATAAAAGTGTCTGCCAAATTCATAAATGTACATGTAAATCTAAATTTAGGAATATGAGAAGAAACTCGCGAGGCTGCAGGCGGAGTATGATGCCGAACAAGAGTCCAAAGTCAAACTCCAGGAGGACATTGCTGCCTTGAGAACATCATACGAGACCAGACTCTCTTCACTGGAGAGGTCCAGAGCTAGTGGAACACACACCACTGGTAATGTTGAAACTAGTTTTCTTTAGGTACAACTTTAGGTTCTATAACATCTTAATCTAGTCTAATTTTCTTGCGATCTCTCCTTAAACAGGTGGCCCTTGTGTGGACCATCCTAAAGAAGAGCCCATCACTGCACCTGTGGCTACACAAGAACAGGCGAATGTTGACCACAATGTGCCCGAGGTGCTTTGGTTTAGCCTAAAACTAGGTTTAAGTAGTCAAGTCAAATGTATTTATATGGCATTTAAAGCAAAATCATGATGTTAATGCTTACAATATCTCAATATCTTCATGCCTTATAGTCACATTTAGCAGATTAGATCTGGGCGATAATATAGTATACATTTTGCGACGAGACCAACAATCAAGCAGTTGAAATATGCTCCAGTACAAGGGTGTCCAAACCCGGTCCTGTAGAGTTTAGCTCCAACTGGCCTCAACATACCTGCCTGGAAGTTTCTAGTATGCCAAGTAAGGCCTTGATTAGCTGGTTCAGGTGTGTTTAATTTCAGTTTGAGCTGAACTCTGCAGGACAGTAGCTCTCCAGGAGCAGAATTGGACATCCCTGCTCTCTAATATATATTGCACCTTAGTGAGTATACTATACACTCACCTAAAGGATTATTAGGAACACCATACTAATACCCTTTCGCCTTCAGAACTGCCTTAATTCTACGTGGCATTGATTCAACAAGGTGCTGAAAGCATTCTTTAGAAATGTTGGCCCATATTGATAGGATAGCATCTTGCAGTTGATGGAGATTTGTGGGATGCACATCCAGGGCACGAAGCTCCCGTTCCACCACATCCCAAAGATGCTCTATTGGGTTGAGATCTGGTGACTGTGGGGGCCATTTTAGTCCAGTGAACTCATTGTCATGTTCAAGAAACCAATTTGAAATGATTCAAGCTTTGTGACATGGTGCATTATCCTGCTGGAAGTAGCCATCAGAGGATGGGTACATGGTGGTCATAAAGGGATGGACATGGTCAGAAACAATGCTCAGTTAGGCCGTGGCATTTAAACGATGCCCAATTGGCACTAAGGGGCCTAAAGTGTGTAAAGAAAACATCCCCCACACCATTACACCACCACCACCAGCCTGCACAGTGGTAACAAGGCATGATGGATCCATGTTCTCATTCTGTTTACGCCAAATTCTGACTCTACCATCTGAATGTCTCAACAGAAATCGAGACTCAACAGACCAGGCAACATTTTTCCAGTCTTCAACTGTCCAATTTTGGTGAGCTTGTGCAAATTGTAGCCTCTTTTTCCTATTTGTAGTGCAGATGAGTGGTACCCGGTGGGGTCTTCTGCTGTTGTAGCCCATCCGCCTCAAGGTTGTGTGTGTTGTGGCTTCACAAATGCTTTGCTGCATACCTCGGTTGTAACGAGTGGTTATTTCAGTCAAAGTGGCTCTTCTATCAGCTTGAATCAGTCGGCCCATTCTCCTCTGACCTCTAGCATCAACAAGGCATTTTCACCCACAGGACTGCCGCATACTGGATGTTTTTCCCTTTTCACACCATTCTTTGTAAACCCTAGAAATGGTTGTGCGTGAAAATCCCAGTAACTGAGCACATTGTGAAATACTCAGACCGGCCCGTCTGGCACCAACAACCATGCCACGCTCAAAATTGCTTAAATCATCTTTCTTTCCCATTCTGACATTCAGTTTGGAGTTCAGGAGATTGTCTTGACCAGGACCACACCCCTAAATGCATTGAAACAACTGCCATGTGATTGGTTGATTAGATAATTGCATTAATGAGAAATTGAACAGGTGTTCCTAATAATCCTTTAGGTGAGTGTATATGAGTGTACTGTACAGTATGTATGTGAATAAAGTTGAAAATAATATAACTTTATATATAGAGCTGTGAAAATACTATTTTAATTTTTGTGACAATATAAACAATCACGCAGCTGAGTAGGCCATGCAAATATGTTTAAATATGTTTTTTTAATCTCACAAATGTAAATGACTCTTGTTTGTGTAGGAGAGTCCATCTGCTTCTGCCAGTGTTCAAGGAGCTCCCAGTGGTGAGAGTTCGGTTTCAGATACAGTTGTGGTTGCCACACCAGTTCAACTGGACCAGAAGCATGTTTTAGAAAGGTGAGATGCTCAGATAGACATTTGGGGTCAAGAATTTGAGCAAATATTGTGGTGCATCCCTATTAATGTACTGAACTGCATAAAAAAAATACGCCAAAAAGTATTTGAACACTTAAAAATGTATGAATGCATTAGAGCAAAATATCAATCTGTCCTATATACAGACACATGATATTAGGTCTTTTCTCAGAACTAACATCAGCTATTTTTAACTGAATTCTTTGAAATAAATATAATTTGGTTGCATGTTTTTTTTCTGGATGTAATACAGTGACACTCAAATAGACTCAAAGGGTTAGTTCACCCAAAAATGAAAATTAGCCCATGATTTACTCGCCCTCAAGTCATCCTAGGTGTATATGACAATCTTCTTTCAGACGGATAAAATTTATATTAGGAGT
The DNA here is from genome assembly GCA_023566225.1 of Romanogobio albipinnatus. Lineage (NCBI taxonomy): Eukaryota > Metazoa > Chordata > Actinopteri > Cypriniformes > Gobionidae > Romanogobio > Romanogobio albipinnatus. Next base: position 6,564,478 of record CM042254.1, on the reverse strand, counting down.
TATATTAAAAATGTCCTGGCTCTTGCAAGTTTTATAATAGCAGTGACTGTTGGGTCATTTTTGAAGTCCATAAAAGTGCATCTATCCATCATAAAAGTGCATCTATCCATAATATAACTGCTCCACATGGCTCTGGGGGGTTAATAAAGGCCTTCTGAAGTGAAGCGATGCGTTTGTGTAAGAAAAAATATCTTATTTAAAACTTTATAAAGTAAATTATCTAGCTTCCGGCGACTCTCCTTCCGTATTCAATTTACGGAAAAAGTGTAGTGCCTCTCACTTCAAAATGCTTACGCTACGTTGTCAAGTCAAGTCAATTCATTTATATAGCACTTTTAACAATGCAGATTGTTTCAAAGCAGCTTCACAGTGTTAAACAGGAAAATAATGCAACAGAATTTTATTCAGCCGTATAGCCGTTGTGGAGAAAACGGTGATGTCATCAGTTAATTTCAAACAGTGTGGGCTTTAGATCAGTAATTCGATCTGTAATTTAGTTTATATGGTTAATTTAGTTTAATAATTGGATTTATTTGGATATTTAGTTGAAACATTTAGCGTCCCCAACTGAGCAAGCCAAGCCAGAGGCGACAGCGGCAAGGAAACCACACTCATGGAGAAAAATAAACCTTGGGAGAAACCAGGCTCAGTCGGGGTGCCAATTCTCCTCTGACCAATTAACAAACAGCGTATCATTATTATTCTGGCAACTTTACAGGTCAGAGGTCATAATAGATCGGAATATTCGAAAGATCGGAGGCAACACGCCGGAGACGGGTTTATTGAGGATGATGTGTCGATTAAATAGGAATAATCGAAATATCGGAGTTATCATGCCGGAGACGGGTTTATTGAGGATGCCGTATTGATGAAACAATTATTAAAGTCCAATATTCAAAGGATCGGAGGCAACACGCCCGGAGACGGGTTTATTGAGGATGCCGTTCACACCAGTTACACTCGTCAGACGTAGCGCAAGCATTTTGAACTGCAAGAGGCACTACACTTTTTCCGTAAGTTGAATACGAAAGGCGATTGGAGCAGTTAGGATGGATAGATACACTTTTATGGACTTCACAAATGACCCTTTTTCATACTTTTCATTTTTATGGTGAACTATCCCTTTAAGGCCTGTTCACAAAAAGAATAACTATATTAAAACTGAGGGGGCACATATCGCCTCATGTTTTCAGTGGTGTATAAAGACCTTATTAATGAACCGTTATGTTTGTATTACCTTACAATGAGCCATTTCTATCGCCATACACCGCGGGTCCCCTTACAGTGAAATCACCATTTTGCGCCACCATGTTTCTACAGTAGCCTAGCCTGGATGCCAGGCGAACTTAGCCCCGCCCACAACATTTGAACTCGGGCAGTTCGGTCTGGACTTGATCCGTAGATAAGTAATTATGCCCGAACAGAAACTGTTCGGACCAATGAAATTGTCAGGGCGGGCTTAAGACGATGATGGACAGATGATAAACAGTAACGTAATCATCCACGTCATCAAAGAGCGCTTGGGTTGAATTTGTTTGGGGGGTGCAATTCACAACCTCACCGCTTAATGCCGCTAAAAATCACACACCGCACCTTTAAATGCTTGAGCTCTTTGAAGCAGGATGGATTCTGATTGGCCTGACAGTGCTTTTATCATTCATCAGCTGGAAAATATTATTCTGAAAGTGATTCCAGCGATGTACCGTTACAGTTGTGGTGTGAACTCTGCAAAAAAATATATATATTTAGAAGGATTTTTAGAACTGTTACATTTATCGTTATTGTTCTAGTTTTCGTCCTTTGTGTGAACAGGCCTTTAAGAGGGAAGGAGAATTGATTAATCAGGATAGTAATCGCTATAGACATGATGACATTGATAAACAGGATAAATATGGAGGGGATGAACTTAAATGCTGTCTGTCTTATTATTTGTTGGCCTGAAGGCTGCAGCAGCTGGAGCAGGAGTTTGTGGGTGGAGAGCAGGTGAGGAACGAGGAACTGAAGCAGAGACACAGACAGAGGAAGACTCTGGCTGACCAGAGGAAGAAGCAGCTAATCAAAGCTCTGAGCCAGAGCAGCGAGGAGAGTGACAGCGTGCTGCTGAACGTATACGATTCCATTCAGGAGGAAGTTCATGCCAAGAGCAGACACCTGGAGAACACACAGAAGAAGGTTAGAGCTTTAGTACTCGGATGGTATTTTGTATTCACTCAACATTCAAATGTATATATGCATGTGTATATATAAAGTACTGGTCAAAAGTTTGGAAACATTACTCTTATGCTCATCAAGCCTGGATTTATTTGATTAAAAATACAGAAAAAACTGTAATATTGTGAAATATTATTACAATTTAAAATAATGGTTTTCTATTTTAATATACTTTAAAATGTAATTTATTCCTGTGATCAAAGCTGAATTCTCAGCATCATTACTCCGATCTTCAGTGTCACATGATCCTTCAGAAATCATTCTAATATTCTGATTTGCTGCTCAATAAACATTTCTGATAATAAATGTTGAAAACAGTTGTGCTGCTTAATATTTTTTGGAAGCTGTGGTACTTCTTTCCGTTTTCATTGATGAATAAAAAGTAAAAAATTATTCAAAATGTAATATATGCAATATACAAAATATTTTCTAACAATATAAATCTTTACTATAACTTTTTATCAATTTAACATCCTTGCTGAAAAAAGAAAGAAAAAATGACTGACCCCAAACTTTTGAACGATAGTATACATTGTTGCAAAATATTTTATTTGAATAAATAAATAATTTATTTTATTTTATTCATTCATTTTATTAAGAATCATGAAAAACATATCACAGGTTATAAAAAATATTAAGCTGCACACAAATATTGATAATAAATCAGCATATTAGAATGATTTCTAAACAGTCAAGACTGGAGTAATGATGCTGAAAATTCAGCTTTGCATCACAGAAATAAATTATATTTTAAAGTATATTAAAATAGAAAAACATTATTTTTAATTGAAATAATGTTTCAAAATATTGCAGTTTTTTTCTGTATTTTGGATCAAATAAATGCATGCTTGATGAGCATGAGACTTCTTTCTTTCAAAAACATTAAAAATAGTAATGCTTCCAAGCTTTTGACCGGTACTTGTGTGTGTGTGTGTGTGTGTGTGTGTGTGTACAGGGTTAAATATTGTGTTTTTAAATTGTAAATGTATAGCTATAGCTATGATCTACAGTGATAAAAAAGTATATAAATGATAGTTTTTGCCTCAACTTCTAGATTATATTTCTAGTTTTGCTATGAGATGAAACTTTAGAGACGATAAAAAAATGTCCAACCATCTGTTTCTATAATGAACAGCTGAAAGCTGCCAAGTTGGAGATCAGGGATCTTCAGGCAGAGTTTGAGATGGAGAGAGATGATTATCTGGCCACCATCCGGCGTCTAGAGCGGGAAGGCCAGCTCCTTCAAGGAATCTTGGAGCGCATGGCGCCCCTGGTGCGTAGGGACTGTAACTACAGCAACCTGGATCGGCTGCGGAAGGAGGCAGTGTGGGATGAAGAGGGAGGGACCTGGAGACTTCCAGAGGTTGTGGTGCAGAAAACCACCTTACCTGCAGGTGAAGTGCTGGGAAGAAAAAGGCTGCACTGTGAAATACTAGTTTCTAATGGGATCGTGGAACATACAAAAAAATAGCTTGTTCCGAAACAAAATTGATTCAAAACAAACAAATGATAATAATAAATCATGGAGAACAAAAAGCTTTTAAATTGTGCATGTCCAAAAATGTGTAGGTGCACAAAAAAAGCTGATGTTTTAGTCAGTTGCTTGTGTGATTTAAAGGGAAATATACTACATATTCTCTCTCTCTCTCTTCTTGTTCTACAGTGCCTCCTTCAGGTGCCATTGCCCCTGGCCGACTTTCAGCACGCAGGAATTCTGCCACAGACCTCGCTGACCCTTTTGTGGTATTTAGTCTTAACTTCAATTAACACCATTCAAACATGACTTTTGACATTTATACACGGATACAAATGAATACTAGATGTCCCACATTCAATAATGAGGTTTTTACACTTGAAATTGCTTGCTGATGATTGATTTAAACCTGGATTAAAGCAATCCTGCTACCTTAATTAGTTGCATATTTATGAGGTGCACACTTATGTATATTTAATAGTTCTGTCAAATCGATTAATCACATCCAAAATATAAATTTGTGCTTACATAATATATACATAATATATATATATATATATATATATATATATATATATATATATATATATATATATATATATATATATATATATATATATATATATATATATATATATATATATATATATATATATATATATACACACTCACCTAAAGGATTATTAGGAACACAATTTCTCAATAATGCAATTATCTAATCAACCAATCACTTGGCAGTTGCTTCAATGCATTTAGGGGTGTGGTCCTGGTCAAGACAATCTCCTGAACTCCAAACTGAATGTCAGAATGGGAAAGAAAGGTGATTTAAGCAATTTTGAGCGTGGCATGGTTGTTGGTGCCAGACGGGCCGGTCTGAGTATTTCACAATCTGCTCAGTTACTGGGATTTTCACGCACAACCATTTCTAGGGTTTACAAAGAATGGTGTGAAAAGGGAAAAACATCCAGTATGTGGCAGTCCTGTGGGCGAAAATGCCTTGTTGATGCTAGAGGTCAGAGGAGAATGGGCCGACTGATTCAAGCTGATAGAAGAGCAACTTTGACTGTAATAACCACTCATTACAACCGAGTAAACAGAATGAGAACATGGATCCATCATGCCTTGTTACCACTGTGCAGGCTGGTGGTGGTGGTGTAATGGGGTGGGGGATGTTTTCTTGGCACACTTTAGGCCCCTTAGTGCCAATTGGGCATCGTTTAAATTTCACGGCCTACCTGAGCATGGTTTCTGACCATGTCCATCCCTTTATGACCACCATGTGCCAATCCTCTGATGGCTACTTCCAGCAGGATAATGTCACAAAGCTCGAATCATTTCAAATTGGTTTCTTGAACATGACAATGAGTTCACTGTACTAAAATGGCCCCCACAGTCACCAGATCTCAACCCAATAGAGCATCTTTGGGATGTGGTGGAACGGGAGCTTCGTGCCCTGGATGTGCATCCCACAAATCTCCATCAACTGCAAGATGCTATCCTATCAATATGGGCCAACATTTCTAAAGAATGCTTTCAGCACCTTGTTGAATCAATGCCACGTAGAATTAAGGCAGTTCTGAAGGCGAAAGGGGGTCAAACACAGTATTAGTATGGTGTTCCTAATAATCCTTTAGGTGAGTGTATATATACTGTGTGTATAATATATATATATTTCTTTCTTTTTTTCTTTTTTTTTTCTTTTTTTTTATGTATAAATATAAAACAATTATCTTTAATATGCACATGTGTATTTATACAGTGAGGAAAATAAGTATTTGAACACCCTGCTATTTTGCAAGTTCTCCCACTTGGAAATCATGGAGGGGTCTGAAATTGTCATCGTAGGTGCATGTCCACTGTGAGAGACATAATCTAAAAAAAAAAATCCAGAAATCACAATATATGATTTTTTAACTATTTATTTGTATGATACAGCTGCAAATAAGTATTTGAACACCTGTCTATCAGCTAGAATTCTGACCCTCAAAGACCTGTTAGTCTGTCAGTAAAATGTCCACCTCCACTCCATTTATTATCCTAAATTAGATGCACCTGTTTGAGGTCGTTAGCTGCATAAAGACACCTGTCCACCCCATACAATCAGTAAGAATCCAATTACTAACATGGCCAAGACCAAAGAGCTGTCCAAAGACACTAGAGACAAAATTGTACACCTCCTGCAGCTTGGTGAAAAAAGGTCCACTGTTGGAGCAATCATTAGAAAATGGAAGAAGCTAAACATGACTGTCAATCTCCCTCGGACTGGGGCTCCTGCAAGATCTCACCTCGTGGGGTCTCAATGATCCTAAGAAAGGTGAGAAATCAGCCCAGAACTACACAGGAGGAGCTGGTCAATGACCTGAAAAGAGCTGGGACCACCGTTTCCAAGGTTACTGTTGGTAATACACTAAGACGTCATGGTTTGAAATCATGCATGGCACGGAAGGTTCCCCTGCTTAAACCAGCACATGTCAAGGCCCGTCTTAAGTTTGCCAATGACCATTTGGATGATCCAGAGGAGTCATGGGAGAAAGTCATGTGGTCAGATGAGACCAAAATAGAACTTTTTGGTCATAATTCCACTAAACGTGTTTGGAGGAAGAAGAATGAAGAGTACCATCCCAAGAACACCATCCCTACTGTGAAGCATGGGGGTGGTAGCATCATGCTTTGGGGGTGTTTTTCTGCACATGGGACAGGGCGACTGCACTGTATTAAGGAGAGGATGACCGGGGCCATGTATTGCGAGATTTTGGGGAACAACCTCCTTCCCTCAGTTAGAGCATTGAAGATGGGTCGAGGCTGGGTCTTCCAACATGACAATGACCCGAAGCACACAGCCAGGATAACCAAGGAGTGGCTCTGTAAGAAGCATATCAAGGTTCTGGCGTGGCATAGCCAGTCTCCAGACCTAAACCCAATAGAGAATCTTTGGAGGGAGCTCAAACTCTGTGTTTCTCAGCAACAGGCCAGAAACCTGACTGATCTAGAGAAGATCTGTGTGGAGGAGTGGGCTAAAATCCCTCCTGCAGTGTGTGCAAATCTGGTGAAAAACTACAGGAAACGTTTGACCTCTGTAATTGCAAACAAAGGCTACTGTACCAAATATTAACATTGATTTTCTCAGGTGTTCAAATACTTATTTGCAGCTGTATCATACAAATAAATAGTAAAAAAAATCATACATTGAGATTTCTGGATTTATTTTTTAGATTATGTCTCTCACAGTGGACATGCACCTACGATGACAATTTCAGACCCCTCCATGATTTCCAAGTGGGCGAACTTGCAAAATAGCAGGGTGTTCAAATACTTATTTTCCTCACTGTGTGTATATATATATATATATACTGATTGGCTTCATCACTCGCCCCTCTCCACCAATAAAATGATGTGTGTGTGTGATGGGCGTTCTGGCGCAATATGGCTGCCATTGCATCATTTAGGTGGAGGCACATTGGTGGTGGTTGAGGAGATTCCCCGTTCCATGTAAAGCGCATTGAGTGCAGAGAAAAGCGCTATATAAATGTGACAAATTATTATTTATTATTATTATTCTTAACCCAGGGTTAAAAGCAGCCTTAACCTAGGTTTACCCTGGGTTAAGTCTAGTGTGAAAAGTGTTTTAATCCCTAGAATCTTCTTTATGAATATGAAAAACATCCATAGCTTTGCATATCCAACTCCAAATCTCTTTTTAGCAAGAAGAGGATGAGGATCGCTACAAGGAAATGTTGAAACGCAGTGATAGCCAACATATCGCCACTAACTACTTCAAGCCAAAACGGACCAGTCAGCTGTTGGCTGGCGACCCTATTAAAAACACAAGTAAGAAATAGATGTAATATAAACCATTACAGATAAACCAAAACATTTGTAAATATTGTACCTTTAGGGGTACAACAGCTTGTCACTGGTGCATCTTTGTACCTTTTTCACCCTTAAAAGATGCATATTAGTACCTTAGAGCAGTGGTTCCCAACCACGGTCCTGGTGGACCCCCAACAGTGCACATTTTGGATGTGTCCTTTGTCTGACACACCCACATCAGGTCTTGGAGTAGCTACTAATGAGCTGATGACCTGAATCAGGTGTGTTTGATTGAGGAGACATGCAAAATGTGCACTGTTGGGGGTCCACCAGGACCGTGGTTGGGAACCACTGCCTTAGAGTATCAATATGTACCTTAAGACAGGGGTTCTCAACCCTGGTCCTTGAGGCCCACAGTCCTGCAGAGTTTAGCTCCAACCCTAATCAAACACACCTGGAACAGCTAATAAAGCTCTTCAGGATTACAGGCAGGTGAGTTTGATCAGGGTTGGAGCTAAACTCTGTAGGAATGTGGGCCTCGAGGACCAGGGTTGAGAAAACCCTGCCTTAAGGTACTACTATGAACCTTTTACAGGTAAAAAAGATGTCCTTTTAAGGGTTCTGCCCCAGTGACAAGCTGTTGTACCCCTAAAGATACAATATTAACCTCATTTTTTTCTGAGAGTGCTCATGTTCATTTTGTTTCTCTTATGCAACTGCAATATGCTTATAAATGTTGCGAATTCAATTTTCTCACAGCAAATTATTCTGGTTCAGTTGGTAATGGTTCAGCCCACCAGACCTCCAGTGGATCCAGCTTGTCTCCTCTAACCGCGGAATCCCTCCTTCCACGCCCCTTCCGTTTGGAGTCCCTTGGAGTCCCACCTGCACACGGCAAAGTAAAACGCAAGAAGAGCAAGATGCTCATCTCATCTGAGGGCAACTGACAAATCCTGTATCCAGAGTTTTATATCTTTTTAACATGCTGTTATCTGTTTTTATGTCATATGTACATATATAAAGACATATTTTTATTGCTAATTAGTGCTTAATGACATACGGGGTAATTGTGACCTAACTTCTTTTTCATTCTAAATGTCACATAATAGCATGTAAGCACTGTATAAAACATAGGAATTTGAACTAATACTACCTAAAGTAGAAACAATGCTACCTAATGTACTGCAGTGTTGTATTTTGCACTGTGAGGTTTCAGTACGGAAAACCATGCTGCTGTCTGTAGTATTAAATAAACATTTTTTAAGTGTCTAATAATTGGGGATGTTTCAGAGATAATATTTAAAAATGGTGGCCATGGAAAGTCACTTCTGTTTAAAATATATATTTTAAAATACTGTTTACTGCTTAAAGGTGCTATGTAAGTTTTTTTGACTGTACTAATGCATAAAAATACCACAGTGTTTGCATATATTTAGGAAACATACCCGTTTCTCTGAAAAACAATGCTACAGACAGTTATTTTACTTTGAAATGTGCGTTCTGTGTCGGAATGTCTGTTTTTGTTTTGGTCTGTGTGGTACCGCACGTTGCCAGTTTACCCAATAGTGTAGAGGGTATGCAGGGGTGGCAGTGGCTCAGTGGTTCAATCCCTGGTTCCACCTGACCAAGTGCCGAGGTGTCCATGAGCAAGACACCTAACCCCAGCTGCTCCCGACGAGCTGGATGGCACCTTGCATGGCTGACACTGCCGTCGGTGTGTGAATGGGTGAATGTAAAAGCGCTTTGGATGGCCGTAGGTCTGTTAAAAGCGCTATATCCGTTCTTCGGATGAGACGTTAAACCGAGGTCCTGACTCTCTGTGGTCATTAAAAATCCCAGGATGCCCATCGATAAAGAGTAGGGGTGTAACCCCGGCATCCTGGCCAAATTTGCCCATTGGCCCCTGTCCATCATGGCCTCCTAATCATCCCCATATATATACAATTGGCATCATCCCTCAGTCTCCTCTCCACCAATCAGCTGGTGTGTGGTGGGCGTACTGGCGCAAAATGGCTGCCGTCGCATCATCCAGGTGGATGCTGCACATTGGTGGTGGTTGAGGAGATTCCCCCCTTCTATGTAAAGCGCTTTGAGTGCCTTGAAAAGCGCTATATAAATGTAATAAATTATTATTATTATTAATTATATAAATGCAGTCCATTTACCATTTACCTCCGGAACACGCCCAAAAGAGCATGTGGCATGAATGGAGTTAATAGGGGAAACTGCGAAAACGTGAGTAAAAGAAATGATTATCAGTTTAAACTAAAGGTTGGACTCCCTATAGTGTTCATTACAACTTACCCAACATCCAGGGATCCATGGATGTTGACATGCAGTCAGGAATTGTGTTTCCTGACTTTTATATGAGCCTGATTTGCTGGGGAAATACATAAAGCAAATTTGCCTGTGAATGCTTTATATAAATACAATATAGGTCGGTCTAAATCAGGGTGATCACTTATATCAATGTTATATATATATATATATATATATATATATATATATATATATATATATATATATATATATATATATATACGGCTCCAAGCGGTTTAAGGTCCAAATGACAGTTTCAGTGCAGCTTCAAAGGGCTTTAAATGATACCAAACGATGAATAAGGGTCTTATCTAGCGAAATGATCAGTTTCTGTGAGAAACCGAGCAGTATGTATGCTATTATTTTACCTCTTCTCAGACGAACGTGATCATCTCCATCATAACTTCCGCTAAGTGAGGTCAAAATACGACCGTGATCATAGATATATAGATCGGAGATGCCTCATTCTACTGATCCGTGCAGGCGCTAATGAGGAATCTACGTATACATCTATGACCACGTTCGTATTTTGACCAATATAATAGCATAAATATCCTGCTCGGTTTCTCACAGAAACTGATCGTTTCGCTAGGTAAGACCCTTATTCGTTGTTTGATATCGTTTAAAGCCCTTTGAAGCTGCACTCAAACTGTCATTTGGACCTTGAACCGTTTGGGGGCCATTGAAGTCCATTATATGGAGAAAAACCCTGGAATGTTTTCATTTCTTTTCGACTGCAGAAAGAAAGACATGGACATCTTGGATGACATGGGGGTGAGTAAATTATCAGCAAAAGTTTATTTAAAAGTGAACTAATCCTTTAAAGCCTTTTCACACCAGGACGATTTTCGCACGCGTTTATCGCCGACGTTTAACGCCTCATGACTAAACAAAGGGCGCCAATGTGAGTGTGTGCACACTGACGCGCAAAACGGCAGGCGTAAAAGCGCCATTTAAAAAAAACGCCTCAGGTTCGTTTTTTTGTTTGTTTTGACGTTGCGCGTTAAAAACTGGCCGACCAATGAGATCGGCGCTTTTGTTCACGTGCCTGGAGCTGTTGAAGTTACAGTAAAACACTGCTTGGTGGCGCTCAAGCACAAAACACTCTTGCCGAGCACACATTGATTCGACGAAGAAGTAGTAAGTAGACAAAGAAGAAGATGAGCTGCTAATGCTACTTGCCAGTTAGCAAAAAGTGTGTGAATGGTTTCATAATATGTCTATGGTTTTGGCAAGCATGTAAAAACTGTCTCTCTTCTTCCTCTGCGTGACAAGCGAGTGTCAGAGGCGTAAAGTGGCGCAGCACCACCTTGTGTACCGGGAGCGCCATCTACTGGATTTGCACGTTCACTCTGCGCATCTCCAGTGAAAATCATTTGGGTGTGAACACTCAAGACGCGCCGAAAAACGCTGGCGATAAGCGTGCGCAATATTCGTCTCGGTGTGTACAGGCCTTTACAGTGTGTAAATAAACTCCTTGCCTTCTATTGTCAATTGCGCTCGTTCCTGTTACATTTCCTCAATCTGGCAACCCACGTGATCGTCGAGTCTGAGGAGGAGGCGGGCGAAATGAAAAACTACAAAAAAATATTTTGAATTAGGACTGCAGTACCCATTTCAACTGCTAGCTGTCAATCTTACATACTGCACCTTTAAGTGAAAATTTTAAAGGGATAGTTTACCCAAAAATGAAAGTTCTGTCATCATTTACTCACCCTCGAGTTGTTCCAAACCTGCTGAACACAAAAGAAGATATTTTGAAGAATGTTTGTAACCAAGTAGAGAGAGCAACCATTGACTACCATAGTATTTTTCCCCTACTATGGTAGTCAATGGTTGCTCTATCTGCTTGGTTACAAACATTCTTCAAAATATCTTCTTTTGTGTTCAGCAGGTTTGGAACAACTCGAGGGTGAGTAAATGATGACAGAACTTTCATTTTTGGGTGAACTATCCCTTTAAGTCTCACTTTTGTTGCTATGGGCCAATATTAACATCTAATTAGCAATATAAAATGGGTTGCAAATGTTGCTTTGTGGTGTTTAATTTTTTTGTGACATTTTGGTGATTCATCTCTTGTAGCCAGACTCAAAACTAGTAGGTATGATAAATCCTAAAAAAAATTACATAATTGCTTTACATATGTAAATTACTCATTCGCTCTGGCATTTGTGTTTTAAGTAGATGCTATTTTGATTAAAAACCTAATAGTGGTAGTGACCTCCTGTGCCCAGCAGACAGTAATCACTGTAATGAAAACACTCAGTGAAAAGCACTATCAGACTGAGGCCAAGCAGAGTATTATTTGATACACTAATAGGTTTTTTTTTTAAAGCCTACTCACAAACTCTGATGGCTAACCAAAAACATTAGCATAGTTCATAATGTATTGTAATGTTAAGCTGCAGTCTTTTTGCGCTCTAGCGGTTAATAAACAGAACTGAATGCGTCTTGCAGAAGAGCACTGCAGCCGGAGCTACTTCTCTCTGTTTATGTCTATGGCGAGTCACGCAGGGACTGTGCTCCTCCGCGGCGATCCCTACCTAACCGGTCTGAAATAGTCCCAATATAAACACTTATTATAAGTGTGCCATAATGATTCAGGGTAAGACAAAAACGCGGTTTGGAAAATTCATGTTGTACATTCTCATTATATAATTTTTTGTAAATCTTGAACACAAAAAAAGTTACGGACAGCAGCTTTAACAGTAGTTTGGCACTTTATTTTACAGTTCTGTTCCTCGTGTACATACTATGTACTTATTATAGTAATTACAATATCTATGCACTAACCCTGAACCTAACCTTAACCCATGTCGTTAGCTTATATTACCCAGTACTTTCTTAGGGAAGTGCACATACTATAAAATTGATTTACTGTAATTGCATTGGCATTGAACCAGTTATATTTTTCACCATGCTTTTGCTATCACCTGGAAAGGTTAAAATGGTTGGCTATGCAATGCACAGTGTTTGGACTTGGATACAGTTTAGGCATTATTCCTCTTTCTGATAATAGAGCACAGCAACCAATCAAACAGAAACCAAATGAGCCATTTTATGCTGAAATAATTTCTTTATTAATGTGTGTTCTCATTGTCATCATTTATTGCTGCTTTCCGTGTGCATTATGGTGTGGAGAGGCAACCGTGAAAGGGCAACTGTTAACACAGAGTCAATACAAACAGAAGGAACCATTCTCAGTGTAAGTCATGAACTAGGTCACATTCCGAGATAAAGAACTTTAATGACAGATGAATCTGAGAGGCCGGGTAACATGAACACCAGTCTGTTAATGCACTAATCCACCCAAGTGCTGTGTCGGATCTCACTGACCGGCGTGTAAAATGAGGAGTTTGACTGATAGCTGATCTTCGCGAGACAGGATTCCTCGGGTTCACCGGTCTCTGGTACAGAAGACAATTGTATTTGAAAAAAAAAAAAAAAAACTGATTTGTAAAACAGGCTTATTCATACAGACAGATTTGAAGCGTTCAATAGCACGATCAAAGAGTAATTTAAGGCTAATCTACTTACAGCCAGTTCGAAATTAAATATACTTCAGTTCACCTGGAAAAGCACACACTGTATAATAATCTTCATTTCTGAATAACATCTGGGTGTTAAGGTGCGATCACATTTACCATTGTTTCAGTAAGAATCCGTGTGATCAGGAGTTCACTGCGTTCACCCAAAAAAAAAGCTGCTTGGTTTGAAAGCGACTTCTGTGTGAGCCGTGCTTCATGCATTGAACACTATTGTCATTAGACAATGGAACTGCTCCCTAACCGAAATTTCGCTAACGTGACCGCACCTTTCGTCTCTAAAGTGCCACACTGTGTTCCTTTGAACTGCTAGAAGTGAAGAGTGCAATTTCTGTGCCACTAGTGCTACCAAACGGAACTGCAAAAATAAAGACCATTGCGCCGTAGAAAGTCGAAACTCACGACATTGGTTGAGCTGATGTTGGTCGGGATGTTCAAACGGATCAATGTTTTAAAAGCACCTGTCACACATGAGATTGCAGCAAAAGCAAACCAACCAGTCCCGGCCTACATTTTTTCTTGTTTGAGAAGTCGTTTCACTCACAATAGAGATAATCGCAACTTCTGTTTCAAATCCGGAGAGCATACAGTCAACAAATCTCAGTTTTTCAGCAGTCCAAGCTTTCGTAATGCCTCTCTCCGATCCTTTCCGATGCTGGGAACCGGCACGTTCAAGCCTTTGGAATGAGATGATGATACGTGCAATGCCCCTTTTCTGGGTGTTGAATCGTTAGCATACATTTGAGTGTCTTTAGGGTGGTTCTTGTTCCCTGTTGTAGAGGAGCATGACTTGTTAGTGATGTTAGAACCAGTGTCTTCCAGTGCGGCAGATTTCCCCAGTGAAGTCATATCTGCATGTTTCGGAGGTGAAGAACCAGTGGAAAGATCGTTCACGGACCCCTGGTGGAGAGGATTGCCACTTTGTATTGGCTGGTTTATTTGTACTCCAGATCTTGCAGGGATACTTGGAGCAAGACTTTCACTTGTGGTCTGGGTTTGCTCCAAGTTTGCTGGGGATTGAGAGTTTAGTTGTTGACAGACTGGGTTCTGTGTATCCTCCTTGAGGAGGCCTAACTTGCAAAGAGCCTCCACTCTTACTTTCTCTGGGTTCATTAATTTATCTACAGTCAAGACCCCAGAGCAAGGCATGGTCGGGTCAATCTTAGGGTTGGAGGCTGCTTCCTGGTTCATTGGGACTTTGTGTGGGGTTTTTATTTTAGGTTTAGGGGCCACAGGTGGAGGAGCAGGCTTGGAGCCTCTACTTGTCACGGCCTGTGAGTTCTGGTTAAGAGTTTGGGATCCAGAGGTGCTTCCCACAAGATCGATATTTGTAGAAACCTGCTGTTCTTCGGTTGCATTGGTTTTCCGCATCGATGCACTCTTGCGCAGCTTCACCAGAGCCTCATACGAAAGGGGTCCTCTACGTGCCACATTCTCTGGCTGTTCATGATTCTGTTGTTCTTCCACTGTATCTTTACCGCCTTCGATTTTACGCAGAGGTGGCATCACAACCACATTGACCTCTGAGGGAACTCGTGGAGCTTCTTGATGGAGCTGGTCACTTTTAGAAGCCACTTTAGGTGCTGCCTTTTTCTGGGATGCCGCTAATCCAGGTCTGGTTTGAATTTGCGTGTTACGGTTCGCAAGGACAAATGGAGTAGGGACCATATAATTCAGAATTTCATTTTGCACCAAGCTGCTAGATGACAATGGACCTTCAGATTGGGTTTGGGGCACATCTACAAACAAGAAATGTATTTTAGTGTATTATCAGAAATAGTTAGAAATACTAAAAGAGCTACTGTATAACGCACCTTGACTAGGGACCTTTTTGAGTCCTATTGACGCGGAGAGGTCGGCCGCTTTGTTAGCCACATTTCCTCGAGCTGGCAGCTGATCAGACTCGTCATTGGACAGGCCACTGTCATCCTCCATGTCCAGTGACTGAATGGTCTCCTCTAGGTACATGAGACAAGCCTTCTCCTCAGCAGAGAGATACTCCAGATTTTCATCGCTCTGAAACAAAACTGGGTTATAATATTTGATGTACATAATAGGAGTGTAACTAGCCTGATCTGCTGGCGATTTCTCAGTCTGTTTCCGCGACTGTTTCTATGGGCCGCTATTCGTTTTCGAACTGTCAAAGCCGGTCGTGAACGCGCTTTGTGAACATTCAAATGTTGCCTGTGCGTCTGCATCCATCGTTATACGCATGCATGTATGAATATCTATATCTGCAATAGACTGAAGCAGAGGATTTTATAGGAGTTAGACTAAAGTTCGAAAACGTATGATAAACTAAATCATTTAGTTTATCATTAATGGTAGATAATTCTGCATATACTAAAACAAATGGTCAAAGATCTTAACATTATCTTAACATCATTAATATTATTGATCATCAGAGAACCCTACAGACACATTGCTCAGCTTTTAATGAAAGCTGTGAACTCGTTATAAACAAGTTAATTGGAAATAAATCATAAACCAATCAGCCATCAAAATAAATAAATTATCAAATTAATAATAAATTAGCTTATGTTTAATACACATCAATATAGCCTATTTATTCAAACCATGTTTTAAGTAGGCCTAATCATTATAGGAATTATTTGAAAGCTTAAATTCTCAAAAATCATCCTTTTATAAACAAAAAAAGCTTTATAAAATTATCAACATCACATAACTGAATTTAAACCATTTTTAAGAACAGGGAAAATGATAAATTAGGAGTCAAAATGATAAATTATACATTTATTTAAAATATGATTATATAGAATATTCTAGTTGTATACTGTTTCAGCACTTTATTGGTTTCTGATGGGCCATGTGGTGGGAGGCTTTGCATGAAGAATAATGTCCTTCCCTATAGTTTTCTGGTTGAATGTTTAGCTCAAGCCTAGAAGGCTCTACAATGATGCCGAACATGAATCAGAATAAGTTTAGGTATTGCACATCTTTAGCAGACCACCCCAAAATCCATGCAGGGTAGACATGGGTAGGCTACAACACCACATTAATTCCAATTCTCTGATCTTGTGTGGCTGCGTGTGCGGCATCATTTTGATTTCCCCAGGCAAAATCTCACTCCAAGTTTTTTTGATAAGTTGGCAGGTATGTAAGTATCAAATATTAGGCTGAGTGTCCACCTTAGAGATAAATCACCATATTTATAATGAAACCATCATATTTAAAAAATGTGATATTAATCATGTCATAATAAATCAAATATAATTTATTGTTACTACTATAAATCTATACTCAATTATTATGGGATTTCCTTCAAAGCTTTCAGAATCTTTACTTTTTTAAATTATTTTGTTTCTATATTTTTCAGATATATTTCTATATTAACATATTTTAATGACGGCATATTTATTGATCAAAAATGAATTATGTTATTCATCAAAATAAACAGAAAATAGTTCAAACTTTGGGGGAGTGAAAAGTCCCCTGTATACATTTTTAAGATTTTAAATAAAATAAACCACTTTTATGATTGATGTTTACACAAAATATGTTGCTCCATACATGTTCAATACAAACATATATATTTTTCTGTATATCATACGCACGTTTTTCCTAAGGTGGGCCTTTAGCCCCGTTGTACCCTACACATTCGGGCTTTCGCTAAACTTTGTTCAATGCGAGTGCGCAAATATTGAGTTCTTTTTCAAGCCTTGCGCTCGACCGGACAAATTCACACAGAAATTATGTCAACGTTAAACATACCCAGCAAGCTATTTAGCGTTTAAAAGACGTCTAATAGCCGTCCAAACACAGCCCTGATGTCTAGGCTAAAACAAGGCAGAATTTGGGCTGTCAGTGAAAATGTAATAGACGTCTAACCATAGCCTAGAATAGACTAGTCATCTAGAACATGGACCTTGTAATCACTGTTGACTTTGCTTACATGATGGAATATTATACATCTCGCAAGTTATTTTGGCAAAAACGACCAAATTCAAGGTTATTTTGGCTTGAAGTGTGTTACTCATAGCCGGACTATAACAGGTCTATAGTTAACCGAGACGGTGAAATGACGGCTATTGCTTGCTGGGTAAGTAGGACTTAAGTGAACATAAGATAATGCACGTGTATCAGTATAAATAAACTGGATACATACATTTTGTCTTAAAGGGACAGCAGCCTAATATTCCTGCTGTCTGTGTTAATCAAACAACAAAAGGAAATCACTCATTGCTCTTGACTGATTAGCTTTTGTAACTAATAATTATTCATTTTTATTTCATTTCTACAGTGAGTAATATTATATGCAATGATGTTATGCATTTGATTATTTATTAAATTTCTGTACCTGAAATGTATCTCTGCGCTATTGTATTTATTTGTGCTGTTGCTTGTAGTTTGATTATTTGTTCTAATTTTCTTCATTTTTATTTAACAGTAGTTCCCCCTGAACATAGCACATAGCGAACCGCACCGAAACCCTAAAACCGTGATAAAAACCGAACTGAGTAATTTGAACCGTTACACATAATATGTTATGAGTAAAGGGATAGCTCAGCCAAAATGGAAATTCTCATTTATTCACTGTCATGCCATCCCAAACCTGTATTTCATCTGTAAAGGATGTGTAACTGTTTTTGTCTAAACAATAAAAGTAAATGGTGTCCAAAACAATATTGAACCCCTTTCATTGTATGACAAAAAAAAAACTCCCCACTTTTTTCAAAATATCTAATTTTGTGTTCCCCAGAAAAAAGAGAAGGTGAACTTTCCCTTTAACAATGTTTCATCCGCAAATCCTTCTAGATATATACACATCAAAACAACTGAAGATGTAGATTTGAATGCATCATAACATTATATACAGTGTGTCTTCAAATTCATAAAATAAAAGTATGTCTTACAAAGCATGAGTTGAAGCTGACCATGCTGTCACAGCTGCCATTACTGTCAATCTCTCCCACTGTGTCAAGGACATTGCCATCTTGCCACATGTCACGTATCGGCATAGCAAATGATGATAAACTCCACTCTGATATGAATTCAAAGTTCTTTAAATGTGCTGATGAAACTGCATTTCCCCTAAAAATAGAATGTAAAAAATGCAAATTGAGTGTCTTGATATGCACAACTGCAAGAGTTAATTGAATTAAAAACAATCATATACCACAAATTTAATGAATTTAACCCTCAAGCCACCCTCGCATAGCAGCCCTTAATCCCGCCCTCGTGGACACATTTGGGTGGGCCAGTGTGATTCCAAAAATATTTTTTTAATAAACGTTATATCACCATTTTTGATCAAATTAATTCTATCAATTTATGCCTTTTTTGTGATTTTGGGGTATTAGTGAATTTATTTACCTCTAAAAGTACCAAATGTAAAATATGCTTATTTTTATGTTATATTTAATATTTCTTTAACTTCAGTATAAAACAAAAACATCAGCAAGTCCAGAGAGCCAACACCTAAAAATGTGGTGACTTTGGTGACATCTATGATGGTATTAATTTCTTTTTAAAGCTAAAATATCAGTAGCCACTATATGGCAATAGAACTCAATGGCTGCATATGGGCTGAACTCTGTAAACCAATGTTTTAACTTTTTTTTTTTTAATTGCCCAGTTATTGGTTAATTTAATTCCTTTGTTTGTGTATGTGTGAGTGACTGTTTTATTTGACAAAAATAAAAAACTAAAACTCACTCTGTTAAAGGCTCATTCAATGGCTTTCAATGCAATGCTTTTGTGGATGTGTGTGTGTGTGTGTGTGTGTGTGTGTGTGTGTGTGTGTGTGTGTGTGTGTGTGTGTGTGTGTGTGTGTGTGTGTGTGTGTGTGTGTGTGAGTGTTTGCCACATTGAGAATGTTGTATAGGCTCACTCCTTCATTTGTGTGTATGTATGATCTGCATTGTGTTGGATTTATTGAATTTTATTGGACAAATTAAAAAAAATATGCTCGGTTTCCTCCATTAATTCCTATGGGTGCCCATTTTTGTCCACGAAGGCGTGATTAAGGACTTTTTTGTGTGTGAGTGTTTGCCACATTGAGAATGTTGTATAGGCTCACTCCTTCATTTGTGTGTATGTATGATCTGCATTGTGTTGGATTTATTGAATTTTATTGGACAAATTAAAAAAAATATGCTCGGTTTCCTCCATTAATTCCTATGGGTGCCCATTTTTGTCCACGAAGGCGTGATTAAGGACTTTTTTTTTCAAGCACTTAACATTATAGAATCGAGTACATTTTTTGTGTGTGTGTGTTCAGGTGGCAAACTTAGGAAAAGTAGCCAAGCCTTGTACCGCTCAGATTAAAGAAAGTATTAAAAAAAAAGATTTTGCCCTCATTTGTCCAGAAGATGGCTTTAGGGTTAAAAGAGCCAGCATTTATATTTGTATTTCTGTGTATATGGTATATTAAATGATCAGATCATGTTGAGTGAGATTACAGCAGAAGTTACACTGAGCTTCTTTAATTGGATCAAGTCCGGCATGAATGGAAGACAATGAATCATCGGTTTGTTTAAAGATAACGCTAAAAACGTTCATGCATTCTTTATTTTTATTTAGTAGAAATGGTTTAATTTATTCCAGCTTCCATCTTATAAAAAAGATCGGCAAGAACAATGTCAATACAATCTGCTTTATTAGTTGCTAGGTAAAACATACATTTCAATATGACGTAGATGATGATAACTCCTTTTTTTTTGCTTTCGGTGATGGTATATATTGTGTGATATCATGCAGATATAACAGCAAACAGGTTTTCTTTGTGGATATAAGAAAGTGGTTGTTGCTTTTAGATGAAGAATAAAGCTATCATCAGTAGGACACTTGCTTTCAGAACTGTAATAATTTAACCGTAATCAGTGAACCATATCTCAATGGCTGTAAAGGCAAAGTCCATTTTTACAACATGGGCTAATAAACATACTGGGCTTTTTCTTATAATGTAGTGTTAATCAGAGGATTGGTTCTTTTTAAGTGTAACGCCAAAATGCCCTTTGACACACCATGTCTTTGATGTAGCTCTAGAGAATTCATATTCCTCAAGTTCGTGACTGTATAATGCATACAGGATATATGACCTGTATTACACATTAAAGAACACCGTTATCTGTTTCATGAGGGTGTGTGACACTCTCACTGTCAGGCTATACTATTAATGAATTCACAGAGTTTTAACACTTTTGGGTAAGACACTTAGTTCACCCAAAAATAAAAATTCAGTCATCATTTACTCATCCTCAAGCTGTTTAAAACCTGTATGAGTTTCTTTCTTCTGCTGAACACATAAGAAGATATTTAGAAGAATGTCAGTGATTAAACAGTTGAAGCAGCCATTGACTTCCATAGTATTTTTTTTCCTACTATGGAAGTCAATGGCTACCTTCAACTGTCTGGTTACCAACATTCTTCAAAATATATTCTTATTTATTCAACACAAGAAAGAAACTCATACAGGTTTGTAAGAACATATGGGTGAGTACATGATGACAGAATCTAACATTTTCGGTGAACTGTCCCTTTAAGTAAATAATCAATATTGCAGAACAACTTGAAAAACTCAAGAGCAAGTACTATAAATTAAATCCGATATTAATTTATACATTTCAGCACATTATTTTACAATTGCATAGTTCATTTAATATTCTGCTTAAAATTATTTATTTGCCAACACCTTTTATTAAAATCTTAAGAATACTCAATAACAGAAATATATATATATGATATAAGTAGATATACAGTATGAAGCCTGAAACATGCCTTAATAAAGCTTACCTTTAGTGCAGAAACGCGTTAGATTTCAGCTCTGCACGTGCTTCTACCGTATCAGTGTCAGTGTGTGTGAGGTGATGTACGTCAGTACTGTACATAGGGAAACCTTCGACCAATCATTTTCGTTTTCTCCTGCAGCAGCCAATTAGAGAACAGGCCGGTGAGTTTAGATAATAAAACAAACGTTCGTCTCAAAATCAAAATTGTGTTGTGATAGATTAAAGATGTGTATATACATATCTAATTACATATACCACTTCTCTGCACACGTCTGTAATGACAAACACATGATGACAGAAAGTGTCAAGAGGATCACCTGCAAATCCTAGTTAATCGCGTTATTAAGGGTTTCTTAAAATAACATTAGTTTAATCCCCGTCAACTGGAACTGATTTGATCCTGTTTCACCGACTGGGATTCATTACGTTTTCACACCACATAGCCTGACGAGTGGTTTTAACCTTTATTTATTTAACTACTGTCTATTTTTATGGTCCTCCTGGTCCAACCGTGACTAGGTAACATTTATTTATTTTATTAACATTTATTTATTTAACTAATAGCCTATCCATTTTTATGGTCCTGGTCTAATCATGACTAGTCATTAGATAGTAATACTACTTATTCCAGAGACTAGTAGGACTATATGCAATTACTCACCATTAAGTCACTAAGGATTTAAGTAAAACCTAATGAATGAGATACAGGATCACCTAGTATGGCAAGCCATTTTAGCTTAAAGCTACACTGTGTGATATTTTCCCCCATCTAGCGGTGAAAAGGTATATGACCATCCAGAAAGTACATTTACATTTATGCAGATGCTTTTATCCAAAGCGACTTACAGTGCCCTTATTACAGGGACAATCCCCCTGGAGCAACATGGAGTAAAGTGCCTTGCTCAAGGACACACTGGTGGTGACCGCTGGGATCGAACCAGCAACCTTCTGCGTATCAGTTCCGTGGTTTAACCCACCGGACCACCATCTCACACATAAATATTAGTTTCTGTTCCTCCCATTTCCAATTTCGTTTTAACTCCTACGGTGGCCGATTTAGTCCAAGATTAACATGGCTTCCAGTTCGACCTCGTCCATTAGTGTTGATTTGCCTGTTGTGTTGCCGTCTTAATTCTCTTTTTCGCTTCCTTGGCGACTCTGTTACATATCCTCGAGAATAAGAGTGATCCTCCATCAGCAACAGACTTTCAAAAAGGCTTTCAGGTTTTCATATAGCAGTCTCAAGCAATCCCCCTCTTCACATTCGACACGGTGCCATCGAGTGTTAAAACGCGAAAGGCGAAGCTTGAATTTACGGGAATGTCCCTCTTTGGCTAATGTACTTTCAAGATGGAGGGGCAACATTCGAACCCCTTACCCGTATGTATTTTCAATGGCATATTATAAACTTACGAGAATACTTTATTACTTGAAAGAAGTAAATATACATTAATGAGCACATATATTTTTGAAAGAACTAAGTGTTTTTAGCTAAGAATAAACTAAAAAAGTTACACAGTGTAGCTTTAAAATGTTCCCAGCATTACTGGTCATAATTGCATTTTTACAAGTAAGAATTAAATTAGAGAGCTATTAGCCGCGTTTCCACCGCAGGAACTTTCCCCAGGAACTTTTTCAAAGTTCAGGAACTTTCGGGGGTGGGACTGGACGCTGAACATGCTGATTGGTTGAGCTCACGCAGCATTTTATTTCAACCGGCATTTTTAAAAGTCTTTTGCGAGGTTCGTTCTACGTTCAGTAAATATCAGTCTTGCTCTTTATTTATTTATTTATTTGATTGTTTAGTTAACAGGGACAATGCACATTAATAAAACATTTCTGTAAATGCACCAGAATTAGCCTAAAGGCTATTTTTCATCTGTAGTCCCTGGACAGAATATTACAAGTCACCCTAAAAAATACAAATGCAGGTAAAATACATAACACACTACATAAAAACCATCTCAATATCAATATAAAATAAGAAATAAGAAACAATAAATGTACAGCAAGCAGATATAAATTCAATGTTGACAGACCTGATTATTAATAAACCATTTCTTCACATGAACTCTAAATAATTGATATGTATCTAATTCTCTTATAGTTGCTGGAATAGCGTTCCATTGCTGTGCAGCTTTAACAGAGAAAGCAGACTGACTAAAATTACTCTGCCGGAGTGGTATAATGCAATCTCCTCTTAACGCACCTCTTGTGGAGCGATAAGCAGTTGTTCTGATGGTAACTAATTGGCTGAGAGGGGGAGAAGTTAAACCATAGATAATTTTATACATCAAGCACACATTGGCATATTTAATCATATTTTCCCAACTCAGCAAATTATATTTTTTCAATATTGTACAATGATGAAAATATACAGACTTCCTATCTAGAACTTTGAGTGTACTTTATATAAAGCCTCTAATGGTTTTAGAGTCTTTCTGTCCAATGGCGTGCGTTCGTCTCAGCCATCTCAATGTCCGTAATAGCTGATAATAACATACGTTGTCTTATTTTAAATCTAGCTTTACGAGCTTTTAGAATATGCTTTAGTATCAGTACTCGTCTCTTTTCCGCCATTTTGTTAATTACTTCTTTAGTAAACCAATACATAACCAGCAAAAGCAGCGCTGCTTGCATCTCCTCCATACTTGTTATTGTCGCGTAAAAATGATTACTGTCCATCGCTGACTGGGAGGAGTTGTCGTGCGCTGGTACAAATTGTTCCGGGTAATTTCAGTGGAAACGGGGCTATACAATTCAATTCTTACTATAACTATGATAATTTGTTGATCTCTCTAATTTAAAGGAGGAGTTCCATGGGCATTGGAAGCAAAAAAAATGTGGGTGGGTCCTCCCCCAGGAAAAGTTTATTGGAGTAGATGCCACTTACATTAATAGCCTGCCTTGTTTATGTAACGGAGGCCAGCTCGTAGTTGCTGTGCGAGTAAACCTCACACCTCTGATCTCAAGAGACGCTCTAGCGACTGAAACTAGAGGTTGCAGCCTTTAGCCTCTTTGTTATGGTGCGTTCACACCGGACGCGATTCGCGCGAGTGATTTACATGTTAAGTCAATGCAGAGACGCGAAATGGCATTCTGCGGCGCGATTCGCGCGAATGAGGCAGCGAGATTTGCGCAAATCGCTCAAGTTGAAAAATCTGAACTTTGGCGGATATTTCGTGCCGCGTTAACCAATCACGAGCTTGCTCTAGTAGTGACGCATTTACAAGCGGAGGCAGAAATCCGAACAACAATGGAGGACAAGATAATCGTGGCTGCATGTGGATACCCGGAGCTGTATTATACATCATCCTATCACTACAGGAACAGGAATAAAAGGAATACAGGAATAAAAAGGATCTTGCTTGGAAGAAAGTGAGTTATTGTGAGCCATTGTGAGCCATTTCACAACGAGACAGGAGCAGAAAAAAAGAGCCAGAGCCAGCGGCAAATGTGAGAAGGACTAGCCGAGGAAAGGCGGGTCTCGCCGGGTAAACGAGCGCAGAATGTCATTGATCCCCTGGATCTCACAACTCCGAAAACGCCAGATAAAATGCTCAAATAGGCACTCTTTTTATAAATTAACCACAGATTTGAGCTTTAAACAACGATATTATCGCCTGAAAAAGTCTTTAAACTACGTTTTGTCACACATTAATAGTAGTATTTTTTACAAAAAAGACGTCAAGTGACCATATAGGCTCATATAGGGCAGAATCCCCTCCCAGTGTAGTTCCCAGTGTTGTGTAGTTGTCACACGCGAATTTCACGTGCGAATGAAGCGAGTAAACTCAAAATGTTCAAGCGTCCACCTTCGCGCAAATCGCGTCCGGTGTGAACGCCACATTAGAGCGTCCGACTCTCATGCCGGCGGACCAGGGTTCGAGTCCCGCTTAGCACGGGCGGTTCGAACAGGAGGGGTTACATTTACTAAACATCTGGTTGGGCCAGACAAATTTACGGAAGACAACTATTCTGTTTTTATAGTGGCAATAGTGTAGGGGTAAAGCGCATGGCAGAATATGTTGACACAAATCGACCTGAGGTTGAATCCGCCATTTGACAAACGGGATCAATCTGATCCCTTTTCCCATCACAGATCAGAAAGACATTTATTTTCAATAAAAATTAAGAAAATATTTTTTTTTAAAAATGGACATAAAGTGTCCGTGTGTTTAATAATAAGTTGTTTATCGGTTAGGGGTAGGTGAACAGACGTGCTGAATTAGAGATGGTAAAAGTGCAAGTTGAATATGGAAGGTGGTCTGGCGGAAGCTAGGTTTATATTTTTTATTATTAAGTTCTAAATATGGATATTTTTCTTACAAAACCCCATCGATTTACATCAGAAGTCCTTTATTAACCCCCCGGAGCCGCGTGGAGTACATTTATTATGGATGGATGTGCTTTTTTGAGGTTGAAACTCAATGGACCCCGTCACCCGTCCATTATAAAGCTTGGAAGTGTCAGGATATTTATTAATAAAACTCTGATTATGTTCGTCTGAAAGAAGAATTTCATATACACCTAGGATGGCTTGAGGGTGAGTAAATCATGGGATAATTTTCATTTTAAAGCGAACTTACTACTTCCTACTAGTAAATATGCAATTACGATGAGTAACGCTGGGAACATTTTAAGCTAAAATGGCTTGCCATACTATAGATTATATATACTAGCAATTCTAAAATGATTTGTAGTTATATAAAATACTAGTTTAAAAAATAAATGTTAAAAGGCATTTGCAAACAAGATTTTTACATTATCCAAATAATATGGAGTCAGACTATGGCTGTGCAAAACTTATATGCAGTCGCCATAATGCAGTAGGTTGGTTGACCACAAGGTGTTGCGCTATGTGGTTGTGAGTCCATTCAAGACCTTATGAAGTCAACATTGGGTTTCCTGTTTCAATAGGAAAATGAATTGCTGGGAAAAATGTAATACTTACGGTTAGGTTTGCACAAATCATTAAGTGTTGACAATAGTGATGCTTTCCTTACAGATGATAACCACACAAAGAATATTTATATAGTTCAATTCAAGTTTATTTATCATTAACCCAGTAAAACCAGTGATTTTGTAGCAATGAGTGTTGTACATGCAGTTTTTTCACTTAAAGTAGGTAAAACACTAATCACGGCCATTTAGAAAAATCACTGCAAAATAAAAATAAAAAGTCCTTTGGCCTTACAATGGCACCATTTCTTCAAAATAAAAAAGGCTGCAAACAAGTAAACAACAGTGTGGATAGTACCTGACTGAAAAATACTGAGAAGGTACATCATCATCAGGCCTTACAAGATGTCTTCTCTCTAAATTCATCCACACTCTAATACTATGATACTTTGCTACACTAAACGTCTTCCTAAACCTCCGATATCGACCCTGTAAGCAGGAAAAAGTTCAATACGATATATTTCTCCACTTAAAATGCAAAACGAAAGTCACTACAATCACTCTTCCTAACAATATGTCATAGTCATTTGAGAGAGAATAAACACATTTGCATAAAACAATCTTGTGTGGTCATTTGCAGAAATTACACAAGTGCCCTTAAAAGGAAAACAAAATCTACAGATTCACCAAGTAGTTCAGTGAGATTCTACTATCAGCACCATTATTGTCCACTTCAATTTAAAACCCACGCTTTCCAGCAAATTAGCTTACTCAAAATGTGTAAAAACCATACTGAGGAACACAGTTGATCTGTGACTATTTCAAGTAACAGGTAAAATGGAGCCAGTGAACGTAAGACTTCATGTAGTGCCATCGATTGTTCAGAAGCTGTGCGTATGACCTTAAAAAGACAGATAATATAAATATACAGTAATGCCATGTTTAAATCATCATGAAAGGCTTGTCTTTAGCTGTGCTCCACTGTTTTGAAATACTACCCATAAGCACTTTATGGAAAGATAAACATACATGATTCATTTGTTAAATAAAGAACAATTGTTATGCCTTAATTATACGATAACCCATTTAAAGTTTCATTACTTGTTAGATACTACTAAGAGTTTAGCTAGCATTGTCAAACGGATGTATCTCTCCAGGACATCTTTGAGCTGCAGATAAAAGAAAAGTGTTAAAGGAACACAACACTTTTTTTTTTTTTTTTAAATAGGCTCATTTTCCAACTCCCCTAAAGTTAAACAGTTGAGTTTTACCGTTTTCGAATCCATTCAGCCGATCTCCGGGTCTGGCGGGAGCACTTTTAGCGTAGCTTAGCATAAACCATTGAATCTGATTAGACCGTTAGCATCTCGCTCAAAAAAATGACCAAAGTTTCGATATTTTTCCTATTTAAAACTTGAATTTTCTAGGCCGATATGGCTAGAACAATACTCTCGTTCCTGCATAATATTCAAGCAACTTTGCTGCCGTACCATGGGTGTGGGTGTAGGAAAAATATCAAAACTTTGGTCATTTTTTTGAGCGAGATGCTAACGGTCTAATCAGATTCAATGATCTATGCTAAAACAGGGTTCTTGCAGGTTTCAGAAAGTCAAATTTAAGACCTTTTTAAGACATTTTAAGACCATAAAGATTGAAATTTAAGACCTCTACGACGCATTACCAAAATTATTTAAATCAAAAAAATAATTAAAAAAAGCAATAAAGCAATGACGTTAGTAACCCTCCACAGCCAACAACGAGCCAAATGCCCAAAACCTTAGGCCCAAAATGAAAATAGGCTAAAAGCCTTCACTGTTGTCATAATAATAAGGTATGCAGTGCTGATTGAGTGCAGACTTTATCACTGTTTAGAATAATATAAAACAATGCATGTCTGCCTCATTCTGTCCAGAAAAATACAATGTTATTAAATGTAGACGTATTTTGCGGGCAGGTAATTGCATTTATCACGAGATTTGTAGTTTTATCACCGAGTACGTGTACCAACACCCCCAGAAAGAACTACAACACACCGAACAAATGTGCTGAGGGCGGCGCAGCAAAGACTCTAGAGCTCCGTTTTGAGCTCCGCTTTCGCGATTCGATACTTTTTTGCTACAGTATAACGTTAATAACTTTCTGCGGCCAGCATTTCTGGAAATGAACGAGGATAACACTTTTTTTAAGACCTAACTAAATTAAATTTAAGACCTCGGGTGAAAATCTGGCCGTTTTTAAGACGTTTTAAGGCCTTAAATTTAAAAAAATAAAATTTTAGACATTTTAAGACTTTTTAAGACCCCGCGGGAACCCTGTAAAAGTGCTACCGACCGACCCGGAGATCGGCTGAATGGATTCGAAAACGGTAAAACTCAACTGTTTAACTCTAAGGGAGTTGGAAAATGAGCCTATATTCAAAAATAGTGGCGTGTTCCTGTAACATGAGGTTATTATGGGTGAATCTGATGTCCTAGGTCACATTTGACACCAAAATTAAAAGGGAAAGTTATAGTTATATTTAGTCATATTTAGCATAAAGAAATGGTTTTAAATAATTGCATTTTTACATGACATTTTCACACTAAATTATTAAAAGTTTACAGTTAAAAATTACTGAAATAAAATGAATTAAATCAGCATAAATGCAAAGCAGTACAACAATCAATACTATGATATTAAAAAAATAATTTTTGGGGGGGGAAATGTGCCTAACTGTCATGAAATTAAAAATCACAATGCAAAACATGTATTAATATTAATTTATTTTTTTCCTTTTATTTTGGGATGAAATATGACCTGGATGTGTTTCACGCGATTCACCCTAATACTGGTATTATAATCGTTGTAACAAACTGGAAGTTAAGTTAGTGGAGAATCCCTTTAAAATTTGGTTTGAAGAGACGGCTTTATCGTCATGTCAGGCAACAGACTCAAAAACAAGAGCACAATTTAATACTTCAACCTCAAGAGTAAACCAAAGTTAAAAGAGTACTGAATTCTCTGGGAACTCGTCATGTGAAAGTCTCCTGAAGCCGCTTAGACAATGTGAGGTAGAGGACTGTACCAAGCCGGAACAGGCAGCAGTGAAAGAGCGGGTACCATGTCAGGTGGCGTGGCAGTGACGCGGCAAAGGTGGGGGTGATTTCAAGGATAGAGCGAAGAGAGCGTCACACCTCCCCAAAGTTGGTGTGCCCGGTCTCCTTTGCATGCTCCCTTGCTTCTTTCTGCCCCACCAGGCCAGTCTGGCACACCATGCAGCGAAGAGCGAAGCGGTTGACGTCCGTGAACTGACGTTTCCTCCGCGCCTCGTCCGCGAGCTCCAGCGCCTGGGCCAGAATGATGTCATCGGTGGTGGAGAACACAGTCTGTGCGGGAACATCTGAACTGGGCATCACCTTCTGGAGCGGGTCATAATGAATACCATCATAAATAAGCAGCACTCGTTTGGTGTAACCCGCATCCTCACCGAAGCGGTCGACGCGCACAGTCTGAGTGTCAACGACGCAAATCTCACACTGGTAGAACTTAGAGAGGATTGAAACCTCGATGGCGCCTCCCCACGTGTCATCTCGACGGATCCAGGCACAATAGTCCTCGTTAGTCTTGCCCAACACCGCCTCCGAGTACGCAGTGGGGTCACTGGCTACGATTTGTGCAATGAGCCCACGCATTTCAGGCGCACAGGCTGGGTCGTACACCCCCCCTTCCATAACGTAGTGCACACTGGTAAACAGACAAGAGTTGTCGGCAGGGACGACACGGCGCTCTAGTACAGGAGCCAGGTCAAAACTGGGCCCTTTGGTCACAGCGGTTTGCGTTTGGGGTTTGGGTTTGTTCTTCTCCTCCTCTACAATCAACGTGTCTCCTGGAACAGTAAACATATCAATGACCGTTCAGCGAGAACACATGTGCACGAATGGATTTATAAACAAGCAAAGTCAAACCTGATTTGATAGGGTAGTCTTTGAGGTGGGCATCCCCATTGCGTAGATCCAGACTGGATGGTGGATAGCCTACCATGATCTTCTGTACATCACATGGTATTCCTGTTAGCTCCTCAATCTTATCTTTAAGCTCCTGAACACAAGATTGGTGTGTAAGGCCCTGCATCAGATGGGTCCCGTTTTTGGCTTTGCAACGCAGACGTAGCATCCTGTACCTGTTCAGTTCTGAACACAGAACGGTTTCATGAACCAAATGTATATGAAGTTAGAAGCAGTTACGTGTTGGCCTAATAATACTGACCATATGCAACAATAATCATCAGAAAAAGCACACCATTGCTTTCCAGTTTATTTGCTGAAAAGTATTCAAACAGAGCAACTGCTACAAATATAGATAAATCCTGTGTAAAGCAATGGTAGTTTTTTAAATTATTTATATAGTACATGAATGGATAATACACAATAAATACTTAAATAAAGAAAGAATGAATATATTAAAGGCATTACAAATATCGCTAGATTGTGCTGGGTTACTTAAACAAAAGCTAAACAAAAGAATAAAAACTATATATGCAAATATAATAACTCATTTAAAGCTTTGTACCCATATTTGTAATCTAAGCACAAGTAGAGTGAGTTTTAATAATATAAATGTCAATGTTGACAACAATCTAAGCTAGGCTAATTGCTAGCCAGGCTACATATACCTTTACAAAACCGTAGCTGATATATAAGAAAATCACCTTTAATTTCACAATTTTTTTCACTATAAATATGTACTCTTAATATAAATAGGAATATGGTCTTATATTTAAAAAAAAATCACGGGTGTTTGCTTATGGCTCGATGCAAAATCACTCACCAATGAGCGCCTTTTAAAACAACAACAATTGACACACTGACCGAGCGGAATACACGTCACACACTCTGTGTACCACGTCATGAAAACAACACAAAAAGCAGACGTCAAAATTTATCATTTTTTTAACGAACCGTTTGAAATTTCAAGCAATGTCAGCAGAGTCTTGATATATTAAGATGTTACAGGAAATAACTGTGCTTTAACTAAAGTAAAATAAATAAATAAATAAAAAGCGTAGAGATATTTAAAATGAAACATAGAACGCTGATTTGAAATGGTGAAAACTGTGTATTATTTTAAAAAACACATTTATGTTTTTGTTAATAATTGTTATTGTATTGTGTATGGTGTATCAATGTGTCTGTAATGTCTCTCCCAGCCACAAGCGGCGTAACATACAATCGACGAGTCATTTATGTGCGTCATTCTGTTTCCGGAATTGCGCCGCCATTGAAACACCAGAAACCAACGTGAGCTTTTCGTTGCCGCGCTAATAATTATTACGTGTAATTTTACATTATTCACTTCTTCTAA
Organism: Romanogobio albipinnatus; assembly: GCA_023566225.1. NCBI lineage: Eukaryota > Metazoa > Chordata > Actinopteri > Cypriniformes > Gobionidae > Romanogobio > Romanogobio albipinnatus. Next base: position 6,533,126 of record CM042254.1, on the reverse strand, counting down.
TTATATCTGAATATTATTGTGAAGAATGGCGTACAGAGGACAAGGACAGAAGGTCCAGAAGGTCATGGTGCAGCCCATTGTATCCTCTCAGACCGCAGAACTGATCGGCTTCTTTCCTTTGTATTGATGTAACGTAACATTAGTTTGGTTTTATAATGTTATAAAGAATCAGGTATTATTGAATTATATCTGCATGTAAGAATGCAGAATATTTAATCAATGTATGAGATGTTTGCGTTAGTCTTGTGTTGTTCCTGCTGATCGGTTACAAATGAATGAAAAATGCGTTTTAGTGATTAGAGTGAGATTTTGGATGACAGTATAATGTTATTGTGTTTATGTTTGTTTGTTTCCTTAATGGCACCATCAGAACCTTATTTTCAGGTATCTACAGAATGTAAGTTAAATGTTTATTCTATTGCCTATACATTTACAATTGCATACAAAATATATTTATAATTAAGTTTTTAAAAAATGGAGAAAACTAAAATACATGGCTCTATTTATATATATATATATATAATATATATATATATTTACACACACATACATATATATATATTTATATGACCTTGCAGGTCAGTCTGGAAACTTGTACATTAATTTCTACTGCTTCTGTTACACTTTTGCGGGAACCAATCACAGACTGGCTTATCCACCTTGCGCGCTATTGGTGGGTGTAACACGATGACGGATAGAGAAGTGATGGGTCGTTGCCCGTTGATCACGCCTTTTGTGGTCTGATTGGGTGAAGGACTATTGCGTACAGAGTCATTTAATTTATGCTCATTTATCACGCCTCTTGTGCAGAAGAAAATACAGAGCAGACTCCCCAGACCAATGTTCAATCTTAAATTGAGCTTGGTCTGGTGATTAGCCAGACAAGCTTCTAACATGGTAGCTAGGGGGCTAAAGTTTTCACGGATGAAATAGTGCACATTAAATGGCCTACACTAAATGGCTCTGCGGACAGCGCCGTCTTTGATTTGGCACAACTATTCGCTGTATCACTGCCATAGTTTGACCAAACTCCCCTCCACAATCATTCCCTTTAAATAGGCTATGGTTTGCCAGCTGATGTACCTTTAGATAATATAATTAAAAAGCTAAAAACCATCAGTATAATGACAATTGTATTTGCATGAAAACACTTCAATTAACAGAATTATATTCGTAAAAAGACACTGGTGGCCACTATCGTAATGAACTATCAATAGTGATAAGGTATAGCTAAGAGTGGTCCAGACCAGCCTTACGAACAAATGACTTACTGAAGGCATACTTAACTAAGAACGGTTCAGGAAACGCGTATTAACATTAACGTACAGCTTAATGTATAACTTAAGAATGACTTGGTGTTAAAGGAACATGCTGAATTTTAGGGACTTTACTTTATTCGCCGTATCCCCCAGAGTTAGATAAGTCCAAACATACCATTCTCATCTCCGTGCCATAACTCTGTCTGACGCACCCACCATTAGCCTAGCTTAGCACAAAGACTGGAGGTAAATGGCTCCAGCTAGCCTACTGCTCAATAAGTGACAAAATAACACCAACATTTTCCTATTTGCATGTTGTGATGTGTATAGTTACATTGTGTGAAATGTAGTTATGGCACTGAGATGAGAATGGTATGTTTGGACTTATCTAACTCTGGGGGATACGGTGAATAAGCTAAAATCCCAAAATGTCAGCATGTTACTTTAAGAAGGTTTCGGGAAATGCAGCCCAGAAAGGTAGTAAAAACATAGTTAAAATAGTCCATGTGACTACAGTGGTTCAAACTTAATTTTATAAAGCTTCATAACATTAAGGATGACCCACTGGAGTCACATGGACTATTTTAACAATGTTTTTACTACCTTTCTGGACCTTAAAGGTCCTGTTCTTCGTGTTTTTTTTGAAGCTTTGATTGTGTTTACAGTGTGCAATATAACATGTGTTCATGTTTCGCGTGTAAAAAAACACAGTATTTTTCACACAATTTACTTATCTGTATACCACTGTTTTCACTCTCCTAAAAACGACTGACGAGTTCCTTGTTCTATGAAGTCCCTCCTTCAGAAATACGTAACGAGTTCTGATTGTGCCAGCGGTTCCTGTGTTGTGATTCGACAGCAGCTTAGCGCACGTGGAAAGGTCACGCCTCTTAACGGGGAGATGTATGCGCTCAATGATCTCTACAGCGTCCCTGGGAAAGCCAAACAAAGGTGATTTGACTCCGGGATGAAAATAACAGCGTCTCGACGACATGGCGACAAACACACTCAAACGCAACAATTCCTTTTCTCCACGCGACACGTCCTCTTCTCCACGTGGGACAGCAACAAGACCACGCCCCCTTTTTTCGAGTATTCTTGTGGGCGGAGGTTAGTCTGTTCTACTGACGTAATTAATGAAGGAAGTACCAGGATGTAGTCCAAGCCGGCCGTTCGCTGTAGGCTTTGAAAGGGAACTTCTGTTAAATAAAATATCTCGCTTGGCATTGAACTTTGAGCTTTATAATTTTACAGATATTATTTATGCTCTAACAGCAACATAACACACTAACTAAAGTTTGAACAATGGGATCACGAAGAACGGGACCTTTAAAATTGGTAATTAAACAGCTGTCTATGGAGGGACCGAGAACTCTCGGATTTCATCAAAAATATCTTCATTTGTGTTCTGAAGATGAACGAGGTCTTGCTGTTTTGGAACGACATGAGGATGAGGAATTAATGACAGAATTTTTATTTTTGGATGAACTAACCCTATAAGCTACTTGGAATAAAAGCAAAATCCAAATGACTAGTTGCTAATAGTTTTCCCCTGCCCTGCAGCGTTCTCGAATCCAGGTATGGCTCTACGAACAGGTCAACATGCGGATAGAGGGCTGCATCATTGTAAGTAAACACAACCACTGTAAAAATGCTCATTTTCATCTGTTACAGATGAACTTGTGAACAATATCTTGCAGGCATGCAGTCTATGTGAATAAAAGAATGATTTCTGTTATGTTTCAAGGGATTCGATGAGTACATGAATTTGGTTTTGGATGATGCAGAGGAGGTTCACATGAAGACCAAGAACAGGAAGCCCCTGGGTAAGTGTGAACTCTGAGATGGTAGCGAGTTGTGCGTTTCGGAGAAATAAAGGTCGTTTGACATGAAGATAAGATTTGAAAACCTTTTTTTTTCTCTCTAATAGGACGGGTTATGTTGAAAGGAGACAACATCACATTGCTGCAGAGTGTGTCCAATTGATCGTCTGTTTGGAGTTCATCTGAATATTACTTGTTTGCCATTTGATTGTTGATTTTACTTTTTCATTTGTCAACATTTGGATTATTGACCCATGCTTATAATTGTGGAAAGATTTTTTCTTTTCTAATTTTGCAAAATAAAACTTTTTTTTTTTCTTCTTCTCTATTTCTGACTACTGTTTTTAGGAAGAAGGTGCTGAAATGAAAATATATTTATAATTTTGAGGTTTGGTCTACCATATAAAGTAATGTTTCTCTGAAAATGTATGTTCTTTTGACCCTTAGCTTTCACCAGGTTGAAAATTATACATTTCAATAAATTGGGGTCGGTCAGATTTTTTATATTTTCAAGGTCTTTTATGCTCACCAAGGCTGCATTGATTTGATCAAAAATACAATTTACAATTAAAAATAACTGCTTTAATATTTTGAAATATTTTATATTAAAAATACAATTTAAAATAACTGCTTCAATATATTTTAAAATAAAATATTTTTAAAATGTAATATCTATTTTAGAAACATTTCTTCTTATCAATGTTTGTTAAAAACAGTTGTGCTGCCTAATATTTTTGTGGATTTCAGGATTTTTTTTTATGAATAAAAAGAACAGCATTTATTTAAAATATTTTGTAACCAACGTTCAGTTAAATGCATCCTTACTGGGAAAAAAAAGGATTATTTTTTAAAAATGACTCCAAACTTTTGAACATTAGTGTGTTTTTGTGCACTCAAGCAGGACTGCTCATGGACATGGTTCTATGTAGCTTATATTATTTTAAAATACGTCCATTTTTAATATTTGGGAGTATTATTTGTTGCTTTTAAAACTGCATTGTCCTATTTGACACGTCTTCAGCTCGCCGTGTAACCACTAGAGGTCAGTACATTAGTTTGTCTATGGACTGATTTTAATGGTGAGAAGTGTCAATGTAAATTAGCATTTTTTACACCTTTTATTGTACTTTTTTTTAAATTATTAGTTCAAGTAGGCTTAAAGTATTTATGTTCAAATGTCTAAGAGAGCACACACAGTATTGTAAGTGCGTTTTACATGTATAGCCCAATGATACAAGCTGCATAAATTTGTGTTTTGACCTTTTGGTCACTAATGTTGCGTTTAAATTGGTTTAAACAGAGGCTTTTAACCAAAACAGCTGTTAAAGTACACAGCAGGTGATTTGATAGTATAAGATTATACCATAGAAACAAAGCTGTGGGCTAAAGTATGGAAGCTTGTTTCTGCCACTGAGTAAAACATAAAAAAAAGGTAATTGAGACTTTTTATCTCGCAATTCTATCGTTTTGTAAAATATAAAGTCCGGATTGCAAGAAAAAGAAGCAATTGCCTTTCATATCTCTGGCTTCCATATCAAAGAGAACTTGTTGATCTTCAAGTGGCAAAATAAATTATTTAATAAAAGATTATCTAACGTTAACAATTATAGGCCAGGTTTCACAGACAGGGCTTAGATTAAGCCTTTCAGAAACATGCCTTAGAAAAAAATATTCCTGGTGTGCATCTTGAGACAAAACAATGGCACGGACTTAATTTAAGATATTTGATTGAAACCCGGGGGCCGTGGGATATGTTATACAAGATAAATAACCTAGGCCTACAACTTGTAATTATTTTAAATATTGCTTATAGTTGCAATTATAAAGTAGTGTGATATGTGCAGTGAAGCCATGTTTAATCAAAATGTAATGATTGTTCAAGAGATTAATACATTTGCATAGTTCTTTATCTAAACGCTGTTGTGTGTTGCAGTCTGTGGTATTAGTTTCAAACCCCCCATTTTGTGTTTGCCCCGAAAATACAATAGCTATTTTTAAGCGTACAGCTTTCAATAACGGTTGTCTTCCTCAAGGGGAAGTTTGATAAAAATCTGGAAATATGAAAACAGCATCAAGTCAGCAATGCTCGGATGGGTTTGCCAGAGAGCAGGAGAGCTGTGACTTTGAAGTCGGAGGCAGTGGTTGTGAGTATTCTAGATAGGGACTCACTGCCAAACCTGTGGAGGAAGCGGTATCTAAATCACGAGTAAGAGCTTTGCGTGTCGGAGAACCAGATGCAGCCGTGAAGCTCATCGGGAGGAAGTCAGTTGCTGACTCCTGAGAGTTTAAGCTCACTTCATAACTGCGACCACACGCTTTTAGTCGTTCAACCACAGTAATGTTGCATAAAGTCGATCCCCTTGCCTTCGTTGGGGGCTTTTAAAGGTACATGCTCAAAATTGCCTCAGATTTGCATTCTTTGTCCTTCCAGACCTGTCCAAAATCTTTATACCGATCATGGTCGATTCGTTGGTACACATTATTCTATAATATACCCAGAACGTGCTTTTATTGAATGACTTTCCTATTCTGATGTATTCCCATTCTCCAATCAAATAAATAAAAAAAAACCCCTACAATTTGTTCTTGTTGAAAATTGGCTATGTTTGGAATTGCATACTCTTAAAGGGATAGTTCACCCCAAAATGACAATTTTGTCATAATTTTCTCTACCTCAAGTTGTTTCAAACCCGTATGAGTTTCTTTATTCTGCTGAACACAAAAGAAGAAGAAAAAAATTGTAATCAAAAAGTTTACGGCACCCATTTACTTCCATAGTAGGGAAAAAACGATGGATGCAGTCAACCTGTTTGGTTACTGACATTCTTCAAAATATCTTCCTTTATGGTCAGCAGGAGAAAGAAACTCATACAGGTTTGAAACAACATGAGGGTGAGTAAACAATGACAGAATTGGCATTTTGGGGTGAACTATCCCTTTATTTGATCCACATTATAGCATGTGCACAGTAGGCTATGTGAATTCTTAGTGTATATGAAAAATACTCAACTTATTTGTAAGCTTGTCGCAAAGTCTTTTCTATTTCTTTCAGTTTAACTTGATATACTAAAATAACTATATTGCTAGACATTTTAAAAATGACAAAACACTACAAATTTACTAAAATAAATTGGAAAATATATATTTAAAAAAAAAACGAATATAATAGTATCTAAGTAATACTGAAATAACAATGGTGCAGTATACAAAAAAGGCCAGTGGCAAAGAATTTCCAGAGTGACACATTAAATTATATTAGGTCCATCCTGGTTTCGTTTTCGTCAATTTTTAGCTCTCTAGAAGGTGATGTGGCCACTGTGGTTTTCCGGTCATACTCTTCCAAGCACACTTCTACACTTAATGACACACAGTTTCCTTATATTATGCAAATCCCATGCTACAGTAAAAAAACAGCCCTTCCTTTCCTCTCACCCCAGGCAAGATAACCAAATAGACAGTCCGTTTCTGCCATGACCACCAGGCTATGGGAAACCAACCAAAGACTTTGCAAGGTCGACCCTTGCTGGGTTTAGCCGTCGGAAACACTGCCCAGGTCAGATTGCCATCCGGGAGCTCCCGAGGGGCCTTCCTGTTCCTGCGGGCGTGATTGTTGTGAGCGTGTCCTTTGTTCTCCCTCCCCCGACCCGACCTGTCTCCTACCCCGGCTCCGTCCAGACAGGTTCAAACTGTATGCTTTCATTGCCCTCAACATCCATCGCCATCAATCCCTGATGTCTGGTTCACTCACATGTTGTCCGCTGATGTTGTTTTAGTTCACTGTAAGGATAGTGTCTCCAAACAGGAGATGCTTTCACATTAAAAAGTGATTTTAAAAAGACTTTGTGTAATTTATCTGACTGCCATCCTCTCTGTCTAGAAAGAGTGATGGCCTGTTTGTTTTCATTGTTCTGAACCGAGGATGAAAATACTTCATGTAAAGACTCAAATAGCTCAAACAAGAACCTAAACCTTTCAAAAGTGGATTCTTTGTAAAGGAATCTTTTATGTTTCTAAAAAGAACACTTCTTTTGAAAAACAAGACCGTTTCCGTTTCAAGATAACAATTTGATAAGGAAAGAGAACTGTTATTGGAAAAGAATTAAGTGAAGTAAATCACTTTTTTAAATTATATATATATATATATATATTAATATATATTAAAGAAAAAATATCAGTCCTTCAAACAAAAGTATAGTTAACCAAAATAGCAGGAAGCCTTTTTGTAAACTAAATATATATACAATCACGTGACATGCGCTTGGAGTGTCCCTATATATATATTATACAGAAAATGATATCATGTAATCCCCCAGAAATGTGTATTATATTATATATTTTATAATCCTATTTATCAAAGACTTGTAGGTTGTTGATGTTGAACCTTCAGAACTAAAAATTACCTTCCCTGTTAAATGGGGGGGAAAAAAAATGGTGCAAATGCTGTTTGCACAAAGGTGACACTCCACCAAAGCGTTCTCTGAGCGCACAGGCAGTGACCTGTGAACATGTTGCTTATCTTGTTTTAACAGTCTGGCTGTAATACATAATACCTCCATTTTTCTCCTATTAACACATACAATAATATGCAAGTACGATAAGGGCTTTTGTTTCTCATTTTCACGCAAGGAAACATTTGTAGCATTTTTCATTGTGACTCACTTTGGCTGAAATGGACATGGCACCGTTGGGCAAAGGTCCAGACTCGGAGTGTAAGTGAAAAAGGGACCAAATCAGGCCAGGCTTTGTGCAAATAAATAATAAACAAGCTTCGGGCATTTCCATGTTTCAGCATCATCAGATGATCAGTGATGATAGAGGGTATCAAGGGACTGCTGGTGAATGGGTGTAGTTTGAAGTGTACTTTTCTATGTAATCCTTTCAACACTTATTCAAATAACATATAACATGAAAGCGATCGCATGTTTTTAGCAGTAATGGTGATTCAATGAAAAACAATGTTTCAAATTGCATTTTAATCTCAATCTAAACTAATGGAATGTAAAATATATTTGTATATAATTATGCTTTCTTAAAGGAAACAGAGACAATTTAAAAAAACAAACAAAAAAAAACATTATGATTACCTTCCTAATATTGTGTTGGTCCCTCTTTTGTTGCAAAAACAGCCCTGACCCGTCGAGGCATGGACTCCACTAGACCCCTGAAGGTGTGCTGTGATATCTGGCACCAAGATGTTAGCAGCAGATCCTTTAAATCCTGTAAGTTGTGAGGTGGGGCCTCCATGGATCGGACTTGTTTGTTCAGCACATCCCACAGATGCTCGATTGGATTGAGATCTGGGGAATTTGGAGGCCAAGTCAACACCTCAAACTCATCGTTGTGCTCCTCAAACCATTCCTGAACCATTTTTGCTTTGTGGCAGCGCATTATCTGCTGGAAGAGCCACAGCCACCAGGAATACCGTTTCCATGAAAGGGTGTACATGGTCTGCAACAATGCTTAGGTAGGTGGAACGTGTCAAAGTAACATCCACATGGAGCAGGACCCAAGGTTTCCCAGAAGAACATTGCCCAAAGCATCACACTGCCTCCGCCGGCTTGCCTTCTTCCCATAGTGCATCCTGATGCCATGTGTTCCCCAGGTAAGCCACGCACACGCACCCGTCCATCCACGTGATGTAAAAGAAAACGTGATTCATCAGACCAGACCACCTTCTTCCATTGCTCTGTGGTCCAGTTCTGATGCTCACGTGCCACTGTTGGTGCTTTCGGCGGTGGACAGGGGTCAGCATGGGCACCCTGACTGGTCTGCGGTTATGCAGCCCCTAAAGGCAACAAACTGAGATGTGCTGTGTATTCTGACACCTTTCTATCAGAACCAGCATTAACTTCCTGAGCAATTTGAGCTCCAGTAGCTCGTCTGTTTGATCGGACCACACGGGCCAGCCTTCGCTCCCCATGTGCATCAATGAGCCTTGGCCCATGAACCTGTAGCCGGTTCACCACTGTTCCTTCCTTGGACCACTTTTGATAGACACTGATAGATATTGATATATAATTTTAATAATTTATTTGTGTGTGTGTGTGTGTGTGTGTGTGTGTATGTGTTGGGGATGATGCTTGCTTTTATTTGTGTATATTCATTCAAGTTTATGAAAGGAATTGCAAAACAAACAAAATGGGGAAAAAATGAAAAAAAGTTTTATTGGAATTTTTGTTGATGCCTTCTATACCTAGTGAAACTTGGCATCAGTTAGCCATTGTTAAAGTCATTATTTGCACATATGTTAATGAGGGACCCGACAGGCACCAGTTTCAAAATGACCCTAAACAAACAAAGTACAAAGTGACACTTATGTAATTTAGTGCATTTTGGAATAGAATTTGTTGCTGCTCTTTCTGTGGTAAACAACTAACTCTCACTCTCTAAACTCCTCACTTGTGTTTGCTAAAATTGGTCACTTTTCCACCTTTCATGGCATTTTTATCAAAGACTTTTGCACGTGAACACATACGCACACACGCAGTGTGTTAGCAATTCAATATGAAGTGCCTAAATGTACCGAACAAAAGACCTGCAGGGGAGCAAAAGGAGATGTGGAACAAAAAACAAACGAGTAATGAAATTATAACAATACAGAGAGAGAGAGTGAGGGGTGCGGGTGCCACAATGGCAGGGAACAATCGAGCCGCGTCAATGGAAAAAAAAGTGTGTGCGGAGAAGGAGGGGGGGGAGGCTTTGGACAATAGGCCGGTGACAGCGGCACAATGGCGGCACTGTTTTCAATTAGACATTATCTCATAGACAGAGTGGCAGGTTTCATTGTGCTAGGGGGCTATTTTCAGGGCCGCCTTTGTGTGCGGCACTGCCAATATTCCCTTCAGCCCCTGCCGTGAGCCAGCCCTTTATTCTCGCTACTGTTTGTTTTTTTTGCACAAGCGCTAAAGTAGAAATGTGGGTGGTTTTGGAGCAGACAGCCCTCTGAACGGAGAAAAAGGGGGAGTGGGGCATAACTTGTGCCTTGTCACCTGGGTTTACCACGGCAAATTGGAAATAGCCAGAGCTGCAATCTCTTGGCAGACTTGAATGCGAAGCACTGTGTGTGTGTGTGTGTGCTTGCCACTAGTGCAGTTCGGGGGCCTGGTGGGCATCATGGTCTTGATCTAGGCTTGCTTTGTGGCTTAAAATGCAATATTGTTCCATTAAGCCAGGGGTAGGCAAGTTCAGTCCTAGAGAGCCGCTGTCCTGCAGAGTTTAGCTCCAACCCTAATCAAACACACCTGAACCAGCTCATCAGTGTCTTCATGATTACTAAAGCTACAGGCAGGTGAGGGTTTTTCAGGGTTGGAGTCAAACTCTGCAGGACAGCGGCTCTCTAGGACCGAACTTGCCTACCCCTGCATTAAGCAAAGAGTTTTTAGAGAATCTTATGGGTAATGTGTTAAATTCCCAGGGAATGCATGCATTGAAAAAAGAAAAACTTCAATGCAATTCAATAGCAGTTGCTGTGGATGAAAGCATCCGTCAAACTTCAAAAACACCAGAAAAGTTGGGTAAAAAAGGTCCATGCAACTTGTGCGCTACATCTCACATCTTCTGAAGCCATTTTGTCTATGGAAAATTTTGAAGCACCACATGATATAACTGATTTCGGATGCAAGCATGCTAAATTAAACCATTGATTTTAGCTCTGTCCTGCACTCATGTAGCTCAAACAGTAGAGCATATGCCAATGCCATCATAGGTTCGATTCCTTGGAAATGCATGCACTGAAAAATAAATGCTTGAATGCAATGTCATTTGCTTTGGATAAATGCATACCAAATGCATCAATGCAAATGTCTGTCAGAACAGCAGAACATTGCCCAAAGCATCACACAGCCTCTGCTTGCTTGCCTTCTTCCCATAGTGCATCCTGGTGCCATGTGTTCCCCAGGTAAGTGACGCACATGCACCCGGCCATCCACGTGATGTAAAAGAACCTCCTTCCATTGCTCCGTGGTCCAGTTCTGATGCTCACGTGCCACTGTTGGTGCTTTTGGCGGTGGACAGGGGTCAGCATGGGCACCCTGACTGGTCTGCTGCTATGCAGCCCCATACGCAACAAACTGTGATGCACTGTGTATTCTGACACCGTTCTATCAGAACCAGCATTAACTTCTTGAGCAATTTGAGCTCCAGTAGCTCGTCTGTTTGATCGGACCACACGGGCCAGCCTTCGCTCCCCATGTGCATCAATGAGCCTCGGCCGCCCATGACCCTGTCGCCGGTTCACCACTGTTCCTTCCTTGGAGCACTTTTGATAGACACTGACCACTGCAGACCGGGAACACCCCACAAGAGCTGCAGTTTTGGAGATGCTCTGACCCAGTCGTCTAGCCAGCACAATTTGGTCCTTGTCAAGCTCACTCAAATCCTTACGCTTGCCCATTTTTCCTGCTTCTAACACATCAACTTTGAGGACAAAATGTTCACTTGCTGCCTAATATATCCCACCCACTTACAGGGGCCGTGATGAAGAGATTCACTTCACCTGTCAGTTAAAGTTCCTCAATTTGAGGAGACAAAGACACTCAATTTGACTTACATAAGCTTTGTGTGGAAAACAGCTCAAATTTGAAGAACCATTGCTGGTTTGACATCATTGATGCCAGTTTAAAAGATTTTTATTTTAAAATTCACAGAAAAAAAAATAATACAGGCGTGCAACAGCATGAGGGTGAATACATAATAACAGAATTCTCACTGGTACATGAACTATTCTTATGAAATGTAATATGCAAAGTATTTTGTCAACAGCCTCTTTACATTACAGCTTGTTTACATTACGGGTAAAGGAGAATGCTATTTTACGTGTGCAATATGTGCTTTTCTGTCATACATACTGTACTCCCTTGTGTAATTGATTGTATATTTTGCTTTAGTGCTCTAGCAGAGCTGTGGTGCTCGAGTTTTTCATTGCACAATGTGAGATCCAAACGTGCCGACATGAAACAGGCGAGGTCAATGCCCTTCGCCCATATCCTCCAGTTTGGAGAGAGAATTCTGGCACGTGGAAATGCCGAAAGCCGGAAAGCACCATCAGATAAACTTGTTTGATGCCTCTCAGCCCATTTTGTTCAGGTGTGAGATATTTAATGGGAGCCAAGTTGCACAAAAAGCTTGTTATTGGCCTGAAAATAAACGAGGCCCAACTTGCCACTCAAATCTTTTGGTTCTCAGACCACCTGCTGCCTTTTTGCTACTGCTTTTACCTCAATTAGGTTGTGCAGACCCGATTCTTGTGATTTCACTGAGCGTTTGCGGTCAAAAAGAAATGTTTTGCAGTGTTTCTCACAAACAAACACGTTTGTTACTCGATATCAACGAGAAAGTAATCGGAACGGGTTGCGGCTTTCCGATAATTCTCAGAAATAATACGCTTGACCTTATCGCATATGTGTTTTTAGGTGAATATCTGTCACATTTGCTGTTCTATATCACCCTGGTTCCCTCCCATGCGGTTTGACTATCTGGCTCAGTATTATTTCCCCATCAACATTTTTTTGCACTTTTTTTTATGAGGACACATTGGTTTTTGCGAAGTGCATACATAGACAAAAATGGCATTTTGGTTGGAGAGTAAGCGGCGCAGATGGCAGTTGCAAAGGAAAATAATCATTTCATGGTGGTTTATGTCATTCTCCCACAATTCCACACTGCCACTGAACAAGCATGATCGGTTTGGTGACCTACTTAATCCATAAAATGCCAAAGGTTCAAAAGTAAATCACTTACTGGAACCTACATGAATTAATTCTTATTAAGTCTTATTAACAACGCAATGTTTTACACACACACACACACACACACACACACACACACACACACACACACACACACACACACACACACACACACACACACACACACACACACACACACACACACACACACACACACACACACACACACACACACACACACACACACACACACACACACACACACACATTCTGAATGTTCCCGGCGCTTACCTTATAACACACTCAAAAAAATTATTTGTTGAATTTGCTTAAAAAAGCTGCATCAAGTGGTTCCACACAACTATATTAAGTCATTTTTACAAATAACAATTTAGTTATATGAACAAAATAAAGTCAAGTTAAGCTGACAAAATTTCTTTAAGTAAATACAAACCATTTGAATTTGTCACTGTTACATAATATTTATATGTGCAGTTTACTTAATAATGTTATGTTAAATTTATAAAAGTTTATTATGTTAGGTGAACACATTTATTAAAAAATTTCAAGAAATTATCTATTCATCAATACAATTAAAAAATAACTTAATTGAGAACAGGAAGTCCATCCAATAAATGAGTGTATGGGTGGCCACAGCCTAAACACAGGCACCACTCTTCTGCATAATGGTAACCACAAAATTACAGAAACTCCTCTAAATGTCCAACATAACTGCACTGCACATATCACTAACATAAACTAACAGCATCTTTCCCTTTACTGAAAAACATAAAATAACACTTTAATCCCTAAATTTACTCTCCTAATGCAGTCCCTTGCAAAGCATGCTGGGAACTACAGATCCACTGCCCAGTTTGTTTGTTTCACTCAGCAATGTTAAGTTGACTGAACAAACACTTATTAAGTAAAGCTGACAATACTAATTTTTAGTAGAAACAACTCAGTAAATCTAAGTAAATTTAGTTACATGAGTTTTTTAAGTAATGTGAACAAGGATGATTTGAGTGCAACTAACAACAGTGAAAGTTCATTTTTTTTGAGTGGACCTGATAACAACATGAAATCCTGTGGTAAAACACAGTGAATTGCCTAAATCAGCATCTTCTAATCAGTGTATCATTCACACGTATCGAAAACAAGCCGTTTGCGCCTTAAAATATCTGCATGTAGATAAACGGATGTATTCAGTGGGCAAACAACTAAATGAACCACATCATTAATAATGCTTTTAATGAGACACATTTGCATGTGTGTTGATAAAGATCTATAATAGGCGAGTTGGGGGGTAAAACAGCACAGCAACGCACAAGCAAACAGGAAGACAGAAAACAGGCATATCCGCTCCCAAAGTTCTTTTATAATGTGAGCCATTTTTTGCAACCACAATGTGAGATTATTCTTATTAGTCACAATGATTGCCTAATTGGCGTAGTGTGTAGCGCGGAGAATACCGAGTGATTCTTGCAGGCCTGACAGGCAGGCTCTGTTATAATGAAGACAAGGGGTCTTAAGAACGTTTGGTCGTGTTCCAAAAGACTGAATTAACGTCTTCATTCTATGGAGTCATTTGCATTTGTAAATGCCACGGTTCTGCAGAAATGCTTGCAAGACGTAGTGTTTGGGTTCGCCGGGCTTTTGATGCACAAAAGCCTGTCCTGACATTCGGAGCTCATAGGGAACGTTGCAACAACGGCCAGAAACATACTCTGTGCGAGTGCACAAGCAAACCATTCATAGGTTGATTCCTTCAAAACACTGAAACACTGCTGTGTTTGTTTGAGCATCCCAGTCTGTATGGGACACCTGTCTAGAAACAATCATTATATTGTCATTTTTTTAAACTTCTTCATTATTTAGTGATGCTAGTGGTGCAGAAATGACACCCTTCACATTTAAAATTCATTGTTGCGTTATTGTGGCTGTAATAAACCTCATGGGGGCGATAGAGATACTAAACGTCATTAGTCCCCATGAAATCAAAATTAGTATGAATATGTTATCTATAAGCTAGTGTGCTCCAAAACAATGACACGTTTAGAAGATATAAGCATTCAAAACTTACAATCTCTCACTTCCACCAATATGGATCAATGTTTTTGATCAGATTTTCTGTCCAATCAAATGCTCTCTGGAATCTGAAGCGTCCCGACCCCTGGATTTTAAACAGACGCTGAAGCTGCGGCTTAAATCGGTCAATTGTTCACACATTTACTGTTTTCTACATGGTGAATGGCACATAGTGCACTATATAGGGGATAGGGAACGATTCAGACAGTGTAAATATGCTTGCCATTGCGGCAAATGAAGTCTGGTTTCATGTTAAGGCCTGTACACACCGGGACGAATATCGCGCGTCCTTATTGCCGGACTTTTCTCGGCGCGTCTTGAGTGTTCACCCCCAATCGATTTTAACTGGCGATGCGCAAAGTGAACGTGCAAATTCAGTAGATGGCGCTCCCGGTACACAAGGTGGTGCTGCGGGACTTTACGCTTCTGACACTCGCTTGTCACGCAGAAGAAGAAGAGAGACAGCTTTCACGCGCTTGCCAAAACCCATAAGACATAATATGTCTATGGCCAAAACCATTCACACACTTTTTGCTAACTGGCAAGCAACATTAGCAGCTCAATGTCTAGTTACTACTTCTTCGTCGTATCAATGTATGATCAGCAAGGCCATTTTGTGCTTAAAACATGCCACCAAGTCGTGTTTTACTGTAACTTCAGCATGTGAACAAAAGCGCTGATCTCATTGGTCAGCCAGTTTTTAACGCGCTGCACCAAAACAAAAAGCCGAACCCAAGGCATTTTTTTTTAAATTACGCTTTTACGCCTGCCGTTTTGCTCATCGGTGTGCACACTCACATTGGCGCCCTTTGTTTAGTCACAAGGCGTTAAACGTCGGCGATAAACGCGTGCGAAAATCGTCCCGTGTGAACAGGCCTTTAGTGTCACGTGAACTGCCGCAGTGCTGCACACAGTCTGCTCCGGTCCAGAGACACGATAGCACAGAGCAGATCATATGTGCAAGTCGATGCAGACCACAAAACGTTTCGGACAATTTGAATTCTGCACAGAATGCCATTTTAAAGCGATATGGAGGAGAAACGGTTAGAGATTAGGAGGAAACTGAGGCGAAACGCTATTGGCTATTTAAAAAAGGGGAGGAGCTGTTTGATGTCCCATCCTGTCTTCCTGTTTTAGTGGAAATTGCGTCAACACGTTGAATAATGCTTTCAAGGCACTTCAGTGGGGCTTTAAACTCAAGTTTTACATTTACATTCTAGTACTTTTTCTAAAGGTTGTGCAACTGTTAGAAACAAATGTTCTTAAAATAATATTTATGGAAAAATTCTCACGTTCTCAGTGCAACATTGTTTGAACATTTTTTAAACATTAGGAGCCTTATTCATAAAAATCCAGTAGAATGAATTTCTTTGTAATCTGTTTAAAATAAACAGCTGGGTTCAGTTTAAAGGGGTCATTTAAATTTTTTATACTGTTGTCTGAGGTCAACTTATGACGTCTGCGTGGTTTTTACATTCAGAAACATCATAATGAATAAGTAATAGGCTATTTTCTGCCATGGTTTTGAGGCTCTCTGAAAAACGCTCGGTTTTGATGGGGGTGCCGCACTGAAGACTTGGAAGTAAACGCCCACGGCTAGGATTGGATAAGATTTGCATATTTAATGAGCTTCAGCTCCCCTCAGTACATCTGGGGAAACGCTCACAGGGCTCATCAAACAAACACAATGATTCATCTCTCATCCACCCGCGATTGATTGGAATGTTATTTTTGTATTGGTCGGCCTGATGTGAATATAACCGCGAACCGTACACACACAAACACACAATTGGTTGGCCCGATCAGTGAATATAACCGCGAACCGTACACACACACACACACACTTTGCGAGCACTGGCGTTACAAGTCTGAGTCTGATCACGAATGAAGCAATGACACCTTCTCCAGCCTGTGACCGCGTGCTAAGGTAATCAATAGATATTAAAACGATCCGTAACAATGCAATACTATCACATATAAAAAAACATGTTTTACTCACATTAGTGTTGCACCGGTCCTGTCAGATCCAATATAGAAGGCACAGCATTGTGTTTTAATCTCAATATGTCTGCAAATCCATTCTCGACCTGTATCTTGTTTATGCGAAATGAAGCGAACAAGCGTGCAATGTCTTTACCACGTGAGCTGGAACTTCATTAAAAATTAAGTTCAACCACTCATTCCTTATAGTAGAATCCGAAGGAAGCTTATGCAGGGACTGTGTTCTTCCACAACCAAGCACAGCGCAATATATTAATCTCTTCGCCATATTTATATCTTGGTAGCGTGAGCCGTTTAGCTCCACGAGTCGGTGGGCAGGGCTACAGAATCAGACGTACATATTTATCTGTTGAGGCGTCCTGTGATGTCAGAGGTCGACATATTTCTGATAGCTCTCGTTTTCTGGGCCTGGTGTCAATAAAAGCTTTTCTTTGACTAACAAGGACGTTTTCAGCTCTGAAACTTACAGGATATTCTTATATCACAATGACCTTTTATATATCAAAGGCTCAAGGGAAAGTTGATTTCTCAGTTCATCACCCCTTTAAATGCTGAATGATGAATCATTTTTGCAGAATTTTGTTCTGATTCATAAATGAAATGCGAGAAGGGGATTGCGAGGATGATGTAACCTTGAGTAACTCTTCTAAATGCAAATTGTATTCTAAGAGATTCTGTGTGCAAGTTTTTGGTCCAATAAGTAATACCTCAGTCTTATCTGAATTTAATAGAGGAAAATGACTGGTCATCCAATATTTTATATCTTTAACACACTCTGTGAGCTTGGATTATTTAGAGAGTTCCTCTGGTCGTGATGAAATATATAATTGAGTATCATTGGCACAACAGTGGAAACAGTGGAAAAATGCCTTCTTATAATATTATCAAGTGGCAGCATATATATGTTGAAAATAACAGAGGGCCTAACACAGAGCCTTGTGGCACTCCATAATTTACTGACATTATCTTAGATTTCCCACCGTTTAAATAGACAAAATGTTAACAGTCTGATAGGTACGATCTAACCCACATTAATTCCTGTCCCTGAATATCAGTGTAATTTTGTAGTTGATCTAAGAGTATGTTATGTAATCAAACACACCTGAACAAGCTAATCAAGGTCTTCAGGATTATTAAAGTTATAGGCAGGTAAGTGTTTCTTCAGGGTTGGAGCTAAACTCTGCAGGGCAGTGGCTCTCCAGGATCAACGTTCCCTACCCCTGATCTATAGTATCATTAAAGTGATGTTTTATTAATACATTTCGGGAGGAGCATGTGCAGATAATTAAACCTAATTAAACACAAGTGGAGCACGTTCAGGTAATTAAACCTAATGAAACACAAGTGGAGCACATTAAGCTAATCAATTTAATCAAGGTGTATATATACTTCAGATTTACCTTCTTTTGTTGACCGTTTTTATTTTAGCATCCCTCCACCACCCCATCTCCTCACTTTGATTTGAATAAACTCTTATTAGACGTCAACACAATCCATAATATAATTAAAGCTGCGAGCAGCGATGACGGGCCCAAGCCGGTGGCACCGCCACGCCAGTGGCATTAGCTTAACTGTGCACGGCAGGCAATAGGCATTTAAAATGGGAAAACATAAAAGGACTATGTCAAAGTCATCTGAATTCACCACATTAACTGCAGCAGTTGGTATTGCTATGACCACTAACCGCAACAGCAACATCTATGAGATCAATTCAATTTAAATTAATTTCATGTCAGATGATGTCAAAGGTCAAATCGTAATGAGTTCAGAATACCATTCGAATGCTGATGTTGTATTATTCTAACACTTCTCTTCATGTGTTTTTTGAGCTACCTTAGCTACCGTTTGTGCACCAATCTTATGCACCATAAATATGATTTTACAAGATATGAGAGAATTTCTGTTCCCCTTTTTTGTCCTTATTTAATCCCTCGCCATGGCAACACCGTTTGAGATATCCAATATTCGTTCGCATTTTAGCATCTTCCATATCTTTGTTTCATGTTGACCGAGTTTGGTGGAGATTGAATAAATCGCCTACGAGGAGAACGTAAAAACTCAGACCCCGATTTAACCAAAAATTCACCTTCAAACCAAAATATCTGACTTCCTGTTGGTCGGAGCTAATTACTGTAAATTAGAAAGTTGTCCGGCTCGAAGAGAACAATATATGTACCGAGTTTGGGGACTGAAGATAAAACTAACCCCCCCCACTTTTGTCAAAAGGTGGCGCTAGAGAGCCCCTCATCCCCGCCCGTTTCTGAGGCTTTGCCAATGTGTACTGACTGACATGTCTGATGTGTGTGTTGAGTTTCAAGCAGTTTCAAGCTATTTCAAGCATGCTAAGAGTCTCAAAACAGCCAAAAGATTATTAAACTTTGACACGTTGCCATGGCAACAGTATTTGAAATTTTAGGAATCCATTTCATACGTCTCTATCTGTCATGTTTTCACATTATACTGATGCAGTTTGAAGTAAATCGGGTGAAAATAAGATGGTGATTCAAAGCATTTTTGAAAGTGACACACTTCCTGCTGCCAGTTGGTGGCGCTATAACTTTGACTCACAAAAATCATATTCATGTGATTGGCCTCTTACAACGAACACACAGCTGAAGTTTCATCCAAATCAGTCAATGTTTGCTGACGTTATAACACACTTCCTGTTTCCCTTTTCTCGCCATAAATTCGTTGCTTCGCCACGGCCAAACCATTTGAGATATCAAAAATCCGCTCGCAATTTAGCATCCTGAATATGTTCACTTCATGCTGACAGAGTTTGGCGATGATCGAAACAATGGCCTCGGAGGAGTATATTAAACTCCAGAGCATGGGTTTTCCGAACAACCCATTATAGCTCACTTCCTGTTGGGCTGACGCATAACTATGAGCACGAAAGTTGTTTGGCCCGATGAGGTCTATATGTGTACCGAGTTTCATACATGTACGTGCAAGTGTGTTTGATATATAGACCAAGTTTTCAGACCCCACTTAAGGGGGCGCTGTCGAGTCCCCCTGGCACGCCCGGGTACCAGCTTCAGCCCGGCTCTGATGGCCGCGCATTCCGATGTGTGTGCTAAGTTTCAAGAGTTTTTGAGCATGGTAAGGAAGAACAATAGGGCTCTGCGCCCTTTGGGCTTGGGCCCTAATAATAAGAAACAGAGGAAGAACAATAGGGCTCTGCGCCCTTTGGGCTTGGGCCCTAATAAAGTCTAGATCTAGACTATCTCTATCATGGGGGGGATACTCTGGGTTCAGACCAAAATTTCGAGTGCAACATTGCTTGAACGATTTTAAAGCCCCCCATTGTCAATCATTTTATCCCTTAAAATTAATCTTTGATCATGAAAATAACATATTTAAAAACAAAATTCCTGTGAAAAAAATGATGCCTTAAAATAGATTGATTTGATAAATTGATTGATTACATTCTATGAATAGAAAATAGAATGTAACTCTATACACCCTTGCTTCATTTAGTATATATGTGGATCCATGAATATAAAAACGAGCGCCGCCTCCACTCACTCATACAGGCTCGTCTACAAGTTGATATATCGCTCTCTACAACGTCGGACACATAGCAATAATTTATATGATTAGCCTTTAGCTAACTGCGTTATCAACGTGATTGGTTACAAGGTAGTTTGTGATGTCAGAAACACCAACGATTTCAAACCATGTTTTTGAGACAGGAGAAAATACTCAGCAATTAGCCTGACAAGCCAGACCCACATCAAGATGTTGGGTCTGGGAACTCACCATTGGCAGGGCTCAATCCGAGGAGCGGGATAAACGGTTGTCTTTCAAATTCCCTCTGCACGCAATAGGATAGCGCTACAACCAACCAGAGCAACGAAGAAGGTGAAGCGGAGCTAGTTGATAGATTAAACTTTCGCCGTATACGGTCGGCAAAACTCAGAACACATCTTCCTTTCGTAAGAATGACTTCAGTGCCATTCTTTGTTCTTTTCTCAAAGAAATGCTTAACTCCAAGTCTTCCAGAGTCACGGCCAAAGCCGATTCAAAAGACCGCCGTTCGCCAGCTGCTTTGTTTACGACACGGAACCTCCTCAACGCTGCCGTCATTATGTTAAGCCTGCCCACCGACTCTATACACGATGTGATTGGCCTGACCAGAGTTTGGAGTTTGGCTGCTAATTAGATTTGCTGCTGCTAGGGTGCGTCTAGATTTCTAGGCTACTCTGCAATGGTGTTGACTAATGAATTTGCACATTGTTTGTCTTAAAGGAACACACCGACTTTTTGGGACTTTAGCTTTATTGAGCATATCCCCCAGAGTTAGATAAGTCCATACATACCATTCTCATCTCTGTGCGTGTCATAACTCTGTCTGACGCACCCACCGTTAGCCTAGCTTAGCACAAAGACTGGAGGTAAATGGCTCCAGCTAGCCTCCTGCTCAATAAGTGACAAAATAACACCAACATTTTCCTATTTACATGTTGTGATGTGTATAGTTACATCATGTACTAAGACCGACGAAGTAACATTTCAGTTACTGTTCCAACATCGAAAATGGTATTTTTGCAACAGGTTTTTAGAACAAAAAACTCATTATCTTTGATAAACAACATTGTGAATCACTAATAAACACTATGGACTCCAGGACAAAGGGTGCGGGTCCATGCCAAAGCGTATAGTGCCCAGATGGACAATAAAGACTTATTTTTCATGAACCCTTTTCAGAAGGGCTAGAACACTGAGGCGGCGTTCATCAGCTCAGGTCTTTCTCAACCCCTTACAAAGCTTCATTCTGGGTAATCCTTTGGACAAATGAAGAAAATGGGAGAGAGTAATGAAAAAAAAAGTCGCCACCTTCACCTCAGCCCAGCGGGGGACACAAAGGTAGAAGACCTGAAAAGCTCCGAGCAGAACAAAGGTGCGAGCGTTCGTCTAAAGCCCCCAGAGTTACTTAGTGACAAGAGAGTGACATGGAAATAAAGAAAGAGAGGTGGATATAAAAGGCAGAGGAAGAAAAGAAGGATGGAGAGGGTTAAAGAAAGACGGAGTGGAAAAAACACAGAAGAAGTGGTGGTGTTGTGGAGGGGGGGGGGTAAGGTTCTGTAATCCTGGAATAGTGGTAGTCAAGCATCGCCATGGAAACAGGCACAAAGGCCTGTGGTTTCCTATTGATGGCTAATTGTATTCTTCACAGCTCTTTTGTTAATTGTTGTCTGCCCAGCTCCTACTTCCTGCTGGGCCACTACACAAAGGCAGGAACAGAGGGGATTAGAAATGGCACATCGGCTTTGCGCTCTCACCCCTGCACTGCGATGGCTAGTTGTGCATGCTCTGGAGGGAAAAAGAGACAGAAAGAGACATAAAAACGCAGGTCTGGGGCGCTTTGAAGGACCCCCATCATTCAGATTGGCTAACGGGCCCCAGTGCAAATGTCACAAGTGGGATGACTGTGATGGAGCCCCTCGTTACAGAGAACTTTACTACAATGACTCTGCTGTTGGAAAGGTCTTAATTGAGGGTTTGCTCAAAATGTTTAAGTATTACGTGTCAGGATTTACAGCTTTGGCAGGCATGGATATGGCATTCCACTTTTTTTCTGTCATAACACATTTTTACACAAAATAAGTACATTTTTGTACATTTTCCCCCACATAATACACTTTTTTGAACTAATTAAATGTTTCCCCCCCTCAATTCTTTAGATGACACACAACATACATCAATAAATGTAGCATTTAAAGTGTCAATTCACCAAGAAAATGATCAATTAATCACTCTCAAACCATAAAAACAAGTTACTTTTGGCTTGAAACGGACAAAAAAGCAGCACTAAAGTTCATATAAATATTATTCCCTTATATTTTTCCCTTATATTATTAGGCAAGATAAGGGCAAGACAAGTTTATTCATAGCACATTTCATACACAATGGTAATTCAAAGTGCTTTACATAGAAAATGTATTAATATAATAATAAAATAATCACAACATATACATAAGAAATAAGAAATATTAAAGCTTTTTTGTTTTTCAGAATTAATTATTTGAACTAATGAAATGTTTTTCTCTCAATTCTTTCGATGAAACACAACATACATCAATAAATTCAGTATTTAAAGTCAATTCAACCAAGAAAATGATCTATTAATCATTCTTATGTCATTGCAAACCATAAAAATCAAGTACTTTATGGCTTGAAAACTGACAAAAAAGCACTAAAGTTCCAAATCATGTACAGCCATATTATGCTTTTGTGCCATAACATATTTCATGTTTTTCCTCTCAATTATTTAGATGACACAGCATACATCAATACATTTAGCATTTAAAGTTAGCATTTAAAATTCACCAAAGAAATGATCAGTTACTCAGTCTCATGTCACATGTCTAAAAAAGCTATATATATATATATATATATATATATATATATATATATATATATATATATATATATATATATACATATATATATATACATATATACATACATATATATATATACATATATACATTTCCACTTGTAAAAAATCTTGGGGGAAAAAAGATCTTATTCCTAAATCTGAACATTGAGTCATATGGAGGACATGTTAAACTATGAGAAACACATATCATGCCATCTCAGCATGTTTCTATGATTGAATAAAATACATTTTTAAACGCATTGCACCCCTAAAATGTCAGGCCCTGTCACAGACAAATTTGTATATGTAAGAATGATTTCCTAATGATTTTTTTTTGTATACATAGCATTTTCTTATTGGTCACGTCATTTTAAAAAGTGTTTTTAATAAATAAAAAAATATCTGAGAACCTAATGAATGACATTTCATTTACAAAACAACTCACAGAAGTCAGTTTTAGACATTTTTGGATGAAATACTTTTTATACACTGCAATTCAAGGTCAGATAATGTGGAATGTACCATATATACATGCATGATATTATTATTTTTTCTCCCAAATATGTGGATATTTTCGTTATTGTGTGCATTAAAGCTAAGGATCAAGTGACATTAAAGCTGAAGTTGAAACAGCAGGTACTGAGCATCTCCCTTTCCCCCTTCAAGGAATCCAGCATTTTTCCTTCGACCAAGGGAAACCCAGAGAGAAGAGCTTTCCCTTTAAGAGGGAGGTGAATGACAGGCAGCAGGACTGAGAATGTTGGAAACTGAACACCAGAAAGTCAGTGTGGAGTGAAGGGAGGCTGGATCGGAGAGAGTGCGACGCATTCATCAGCTGTGCGCTTGGAGTCTCAGGTTTTGCTGTGAGCCGTTGATAGACAGAGGCGTATTATTCATTGACGCGAGGGGAAACCACATTTTGCATGCGGCGTTATCGATTCTGCGGGCCCAGAGACTACGGAAAGACTGGAGGAATAAAGTTTGGGGAGCGCGAAGCGCAGCGCACAGTTCTCTCGGAGTTGGTAAGTGGGACAAATGGCGCTTTGTTTGAAACTTTACGCACGAGTGTTTGCCACGATCCACATGTTTGTGTCTGCTTGTCGTGAGGTGTATACAAACTAACAGAGGTCGATCACTGGGACGAGAATTGTGACAATTTAGCCTCTACTTGAATTACCGAGAGTTTCCTCACGCATCCGCGAGGTCAAAATGTCCCAGAACCTGCGGGCTCGCGCGGAGTAAACAAACCTCACTTTGACTAATATTTCTGCGTTTCTCCACCTGAATCTGTCCTGCGGTGTGTGTCAGGACAGCATGTTTGTGTGCATATGGAAATGACAACCTGCTTTCAGTGCGTAGGCTGATTTCTTAATAATGTGAGCTGAAAATATATTTAATTTTAATGGCATTACAGCAAACAATTGAACGATAACAAGCAGCTCTCCGTCGTTTTGTTTCAGTGAAGTTCCTGCTCAATTTGACAAACTTCTACGCGAATGTTTGGATATAGGAAATGAAACGGGGTTTGAATGCATTTCCTATGTAAGCGTTTCCAAATATATTTGTTTTATTGAGGTGATATCACTCTATAACCTTCGACACACTGTGTTTTACTCTTCTCAGATGGTTTTGTTTTGGATTGTTTGATCATTTAAATATGAAATTGAACTGAATAGTAATGAATGGGTCTAATAGTGAATAGTGATTCATTTGCCTAAAAGTGCATATACAATTAACCAATAACGTATAAGTTCTTTTTAGCCCCTAATGATGCAAATTAAAGAAATTTGCAGCTCACATTAGTAGTGGTTGACCGACATGGGCCTTTCAGTGGCAGATGTTGATTATGTAAATAGCAGCTGGCCAATGTTATTATATATGATACAGTTGTCTATGACATTATATGACCGTATATATATATATATATATATATATATATATATATATATATATATATATATATATATATATATATATATATATATAATATATTTATTTATTTATTATTGAATGTTTTATAATTATTAAATTAATATTTAATTTTATTTAGTTATTGCATTATAGTATATATCTTTTTTCTTTTCTTTTTTACAATTTGTTTATATATATATATATATATATATATATATATATATATATATATATATAACTTTTACATTTGCTTTTTTTTATAGGAATAATAATCAGATAAATAATAATGATAATTGGTCTATCACTGTACATCAAATATCTGATTTCAATGGATTTTACTCCACTTTGTTTTTATTGCATGTGCTTGTCTTTTTTTTTTCTTGTCTTTTTTTTATTTGGGCACCTGCTAAGAGTTGCTATTCAGGCAGCCGGGAGTGCTGACAGATTTTCTGTTGATCTCTCTCTGTTGAAGAATATCAGCCTTCCGGAATAACCAGAAAGCAAAGCTCCTCAGGGCAGACCAACTGTGGCTCAGTCGCTGAATAGGTGTAAAACTTTGATAATGAGGTCTAAGTAGACATTTTATTGTCTTCCGTTTGTGCGTGCAAGGTTAAATAAGCCTGTCGTGCCAGTGCAGGCAGCATATCCCGTCTGTGTCCCGCCAAGAACATCCAGCACCTGAGTGCATTGTGACGGGCATGTTCGCAGATCATTAAAGGGGAAGTTGGCAAAGTGGTCGCGAGTGTTTGGCTTCACAGTGGCTGACTGCACACAAAGCTGCCGGTCAGCAGTGAGTCTCTGACCATTTGCCTTCCCCCCTCGCTTCTATCCATCTTATGTTTACGCTATGCCTTATTTTCCTTCTTTGCGTCCATCTTTGTTTCACCTCCATTCTTATCCGTCTCTTTGTATATTTGTACTCCGTTTGAGAGGTCAGGAAACCAGTGGTGGTTCTGTTTAGCTGTCAGCGGGTCTATACATCCGGTCTCTGCGAAGTCTTGAGCCCAGATCACTTCACAAGCTGATTTATACAAACTCTTATCTGACAGTCATTTTCAAATTGCAGCTCTTTAGATGGCAAACAAACTGAAAATGCGAAGCTGTCAGAGCCCTTTTAGTGGTTTTCCAGTGATCGATACTTAGATTATGGGTGTTATTGTAACACAAATGTTATGGGAATAACTTTACTTTATGCAATATTTACTTGTGAGTCACTCAAATTAAGTTTATCTGTTGGCCTTCGCAATTCTGTTAATTGTCCAAATGAATGTTGTTAGATAGTGGCCAAACATTGTCCAATTAATTGGCCTGGCCAATATACTGATCATCAGTTCTATATCAAGGCTTTCATAATTCACCATTGCATTTGTTGTCGTCATATTCTCAGCCGGATGATTCCATTAAATGTAACCTCTGCCTGTGCCACGTTTGTCAGCGTGAGACAAATGAAGTCAGTCACACGGTGCAGACTGAACTGTGAAGTATAAATATAAAGTTTGAAAAGTTGTCCTGCTGAAGCCTTTGCATTATTGATGGACGGACAACCTCGTGACATGATTTCCCATAGGTTAGAGAGAGTTGAGCTAGGACAGGCGAATGAACAAAAGTCTATTCTTTCTGTTAGTCAAACTTTGACCTCTTCTGTACGGGTCTGCATTGTTTCACGTGTCCTATTGAGCCGGGGTTTGATGAGAATGAGACAACAATAGCTTGTTAAGGGATTTTTTTTCAGGGCTCGCCACAACATCAATGAAATCAAACAGAGCAGGCCAAAGACGCTCGCGCTGATAAATGCGTTCGATCATCGCGGCTGTCCATCAAATCATCTTCACGCTTTGAGTGCTGTTCAGACGCTTGTGTTTGCTGTCAAATGGCTCAGTGTAGAAATATGGAATGGAATTTTATCTGTAAAACTTTGATTATTTTGTTGATGAAGTTTAATGTTCAGGTTGCTATCTTCTCTTCAAATTTAAAGTTTTTTATTTACTTTCAATCACTGTTTCTAAAAAGCAATGCAAATGTCAGAAGTTCTAAAAATGTGGATGTTTTGTTGCTGTGTCTTTCAGATTTACACGTTTTTGTAGACATAAAAAGAAACCACCTATTAATAATCCCTAATGGCAAGTTGTCTTGTCCGAAATGGTAAAATCGCTTTCCGCACGTGAGAGGTGTCAACTGGAAAGTGCCATTAGACTTTCACTCTTCGCCTACATGTTCCCAAACCTCCAGTTCTTGTTCCACCTACCCTCTCTCTTTACCACAAGACGAGCTCAGACCCACAACGGAAATTAGACAGGCCTCCATTAGAACATTAGAACAGAGAACGTTTCATCAATCTGACAGCCGTCCATCAAAACGAGCATCACTCTCTGTCTTTTGTCATAACGGTGAACTCAGCCACTTTAGGTAAGACTTGCTATGCAACTTTGCGTGCTTTGTGTTCAGTTGTTTTGCATTTAAGTTTTGCATGCTTTTACACTTTTATTTTAATTGCTCTTTAGTGCTTTTAGTTATATCGTGTATTATAAACAATATTTTAACAATGGTAAAGCGATATTTTTCTTTGCATATTTATTTCATTTTGGGGGCACATTTATGCTGCAGCATTATTTTGTGCCAAATACAATTAGTTTTTCTTCAATTAAAATTGTCAACCTAGTCATATTGTATGTATTATTATATTATATTATCTTTATATAATATTATATTTTAAGCTTAATATAATATATTAAGCTGTACATTTTAAATGTGATATTTTAACTACCATACAGGTTTGAGCCCTCATGCTGTGGCTGGACTTTTGTAATGTGTGATTGTTCGGCCCCAAGTTCTGAGGTTTATTAAAAAGTTACAAAAGGTGAACATTCATGTGATGCAAGCTTGAACATGATTTTGATTTGGACTGAATATGCTGGTTTGGGTGTGAGCTTAAACAAAGGTTTTCACATAAAAGTTTCAGGGGCAAATTGCAGGGCAGGGTGGATTTATTGCCCTTAAAGTATAATTGTTTAAATTGGGGGGAGAATTATGTTGAATGAAATAAAAATTGAAAAGAGACGAGGAAAAGCAAACATGTATTCACTGTTCAAATCTTGTTGAGGTAATAGAAAGATTCCCATGGATCCAGTCCATCATTCAAAATGACAATTTTGAAGTACCACTAAATCATTAGAGTGTTCACATCATTTTATTCCTTTAAATCGCATAAAACTGTGTATATATATATATATATATATATATATATATATATATATATATATATATATATAATTTTTTTTTCTTTTTCAAAAAGTAAAAAACACTTTTAATATTTCTAATTCAAATCTAAATGGATTTTCTTTACACAACAAACATACAAAAAGGCCTCAGTAAATATAAACTATGCTATTCAGTTTAATAATTTACATTTATCTGAATAATAACGTCAGTGCAAATATTGTCAACAGATTTGTGTGGGCTTAATTTGCTTGTTTGTCATGTGTAAAAACACAAATGTCTGGCTGTGCTCCCTCTCTGTCGCATAAACTGTCGTTCTAACACAGTACGGGCGCTTTCAGTCGTAATGAATGTGACCAGGAAATAATCCCGCAGTCATTTGCATGAACTGCTCTGAACTTCGAGAACACAGCGTAGTGTTCCTGCGGGTTGATATTTTAATAAACTACTGTAGCCTCATGATTTGTTTCTTTACAAATTAATCAAAGATTGTTATATATTAATTCATGCTCAAAACAAACAGCCCACAGATTAGCCTACACTGGTTAACTTGAATGACATAACAGTCATTTTGATGTTTTCAAGGTGGTTGGTTAAAGGGATGGTTCACCCAAAATTGAAGATTTTGTCATTTACTCACCCTCAAGTTGTTCCAAACATGAGTTTCTTTCAAGAGTTTCAACAGAAGAAAGGTTTGGAACAACATGAGGGTGAGTAAAAGAAAATTTTTGGGTGAACTATCCCTTTAATATCTTAGATGTGTTGTAATTTGTGATTTGAGAGACCCCTTTTATTGGCTCAAAATACAGTTTGATGTCTTTATGAAAAATACTATATTATATTTTTTTATGTTGTTTTCTGCATGTGCATAATTTGTGGTAAACGGAGCGATGACTAATATTCCTCCCTCAATCATATCTTTTTTTATTAATTCAGAGGAACTTATTAAAAGAGTAGAAAGAGATGAAACCATTATTGTTCTTTTTACATGTAGATGTAGATTTTTTTCATTGCTATAAGATGCCAAACACTATCATGTCAGATTCTTAGACATATATTTTTAATAATGTCGTCTGACACCTGAGCTCTTCTGTGAAAGAGAAAAAACATGTTTAGTTCCTCCTCAGATACCCAGTTGACTCATCACTAACGTAGAATCTCAGAAATGTATCGTGGCTTACAGAGAAACCAATTTAATGTAGTGAAAGTGTGGGGGGACAGGAAATGCCTTTGCCAAAAAGCTGTCAATTTATGTCACTGTACCTATGAGCTGACAAATATCAGCTGAATCACAATCAGTTTTAAATGTTAAAGTTCAACACTTTCTTGAAAGTTTGTATTTGGAAGAGCGACTAGGGAGCGTCAGGGCAATATCAGGCTGAAATATTGTATGTCACTAGAGAAAAGTGCTTAATTTCACTGCTGACTTAAATAACGTGATTATATTAAAGTTTGCACGGTTCAAAAATATAGGTAGGTTTTTGCGGGGGTTGTGTGTTTATGTAAGTAGGAGTGTGTGTATTTCTCGCCTCTAAGACGTTAGAGGAGCATCTCTCTGAGATGTTATCAGAAAGTGTGATACTGCGTACAGATGTGGCTTTTAAAATACAAGCTCAACATTTGTTAGCAGAGACACTTTTTCCAGTCGCTCCTTCCCGTGTTGCATTTGCTCTGCCGTTCACTCGGTGCAGTTTGCTTTCACGATTGGAGTTTGGTTGTGTTTGGCCCAGTCATGGAACCATTTCAGGTTAATTCCGGGTTTTTTTTTTGACATTGAGAAAATGCAATTTTTAGTTTAAAAGACGTCTAATAGCGGTCCAAACACAGCCCTGATGTCTAGGCCAGCCATTCCCAAACTGTGGTCCGTGAGGGTACTGCAGGTGGTCCGTGGAAAGGCAAAATAAATTTTTTTACCTTCATTTTACCAGGAAATTCCCATAAAAATAAAAAGTAAAAAGAATATGTAGGCCATATTGATATCAAATTTTAATTCAATTGTCAAGTTATTGTGTGATTACTAAAATAGGCTATGTTCAAGTTCAGTGCCTCACTTTTTGAGGACTTGTAAACTTTAAATAATAACTCTAATAACCCCCTAAATTTGCCAAAGGTTTTGAAATGTTGACTATATCCAAGTGTTCTTATTACTGTATAGATTTCATACTCCATTGCAAAATAAGCCCGTTATTTAAATGAACCCGATTATGCACTTGAGTAAATAAATAAAATAAATATGTGGCAGCCGTTGTATACAGTAAATTTCTTTTAACAAGCCTGTTGTACTGATGTGATGACCAGTTATAGTTTTAGTGCTAGTAAGCCTATTTAGAGGTGCGGATTAATTCAGGTAGGTCTGTGTGTAGACATATATTTTATTATGTGCGTTATGAGGTGGTCCGCGAAATTTCTTGATTACAACTAGTGGTCCACACACACAAAAAGTTTGAAAACCCCTGGTCTAGGCTAAAACAAAGCAGAATTTGGGCTGTCAGTGAAAATGAAAAAGACCATAGGCCAAAAATAGACAATTAGAAAATTGTCAAAGAAATGAAACCAAACACCTTGTAATCACTGTTGACTTTGCTTACATGATGGAATATAATACATCTTGTGAGTTATTTTGGCAAAAATGAAATATAACCAAATTCAAGGTTATTTTAGTCTCATAGCTGGACTATATCGAGTCTATAGTTAACCGAGACAGTGAAATGACGGCTATTGCTTGGTGGGATGCTTTTGGAGTTGATTTAAAGTAATGGCTAACCAAAATTGAAATGATTTCTTCTTTCCAAACCCATACACTCTAAAATAAAAAAGGTTCTATATGGCACCAAAAATGGTTCTTGTCTCGTAATCATAGGGGAACCTTTTTAAGTGCTATATAGCACCAATTTTGGTACTTCAGTGGTTCTTCAGCGGTTCTTCAGCGGTTCTTCAGAGGTTCTTCACCGGTTCTTTGACTAAGGTGCTATATAGCACCGCTAACTAAGGTGCTATATAGCACCGCTACCATATACAGAACATGTTAAGATAAGGTGCTATATAGCACCAAAAGTGTTTCCCCTATGATTACGACGAAGAACCATTTTTGGTGCCATATAGAACCTTTTTTTTTTTTAGAGTGTATGGTGAATTTTTGACAATCTGTCAAGCTCCAAAACTGCAGAAAAGGCATCACAAGGGTGAGAAAATAAAGATAAAATGTCAATTTTCGGATGAAAATCCTTTCCAGGGCTGTCGCCAGAACATGTTTTTTTCATAGGGGGCACATCTTTCTGAGAAACAGACATTCACCAAAACATTAACATCCCATATTAGCCTAATATAACTGATATAGACCAAGTTCAATATTAAAACGAGCACAAAACAAAATGTAAATTTTCTGTAAGCGGGTGAATCAACATGAGAATATACGCACTTCCCCTTAAAAACATTTAAATATATTTCTTTGAACTAGCTTCAAGATACGCGTCACTGC
The DNA here is from genome assembly GCA_023566225.1 of Romanogobio albipinnatus. Classification (NCBI taxonomy): domain Eukaryota; kingdom Metazoa; phylum Chordata; class Actinopteri; order Cypriniformes; family Gobionidae; genus Romanogobio; species Romanogobio albipinnatus. The sequence goes on along the minus strand of CM042254.1, from coordinate 6,501,279 downwards.
ACAACCTACACATCCAAGCATAAATGATCCATTATTTGTTATTAAAACGTCTACACCCACAAACCACTGTTAATTTGATTAGAAAAGCATGCATATGCAGGATTTGGCATGGCAGAAAGCTTGCAAAGGGCGCTCATTTTATAATGATTAAAAAGCAGTTCTACATCTTCATCGCAGTCTCACAAAGTTCTGCTATAATCAGTGAGTTGATGCACACGTTTGTTGTTACAATTACAGAGTAATTAAATTACAGTTCATTATGAAAATGTTAATGATTATAAAGGATGTTACATCTGAATATTTTCTGTAAAAAGCTAGGATATGTTAAGGAATATTAATTTGTTGCTTTGCCTGTTTTTGATGTGCATGATGCCTCCCGCCGCTTAAAGGGATAGTTCACCCAAAAAAAGAAAATTCTGCCATCATTTACTCAAGTTGTTCCAAACCTGTATGAGTTTCTTTCTTCTGTTGAACACAAAAGATATTTCGAAGAATATGGGGAACTAAACAGTTGATGGACCATTGACACAGTAGGGAAAAAATACTATGGAAGTCATCAACTATTCCTTTAAAGGCCGTTTAGTAAAGCAATGCAATTCTGCTGCTATTGATTTATTGGTTCTCTTGATTGTATTTGTGGCGCACCACATCTACCGATTACATCAATCCACATTGCCATTGAAAGCTTTAGGCTACAACCTGTCTAAAAGACTTGCCAACATGGTAAGTGATAAATATGTTCCAGTGCTGGAAATGAGAAAAGTAATCAAATGTAGTCAGTTACATTACTTTAATAAAGTACTTAAAATAGGTTACAGATTACAAGTTACCCTATTTAAAATGTAATAAGTAGTGTAACTATTACATTTGCAAAGTAACCATCCCAAAACGGTGCACAATGAATCTATTATTTACATAATTACTTATTATATGAGAGGATTTGCTAGTGTGCAGAACCCAGATCCCAGTACTCACTGCTCAAAACAGCAGTTTCGCAAACTGATCCTAGACCAGCAGTTATGGCCAGCTTTCCCTCTAAAAGCAAGCAGACGCATATAGAAGCTTGTTTCATCCATGGAATAAAAACACTTATCTCACAGAGAGATCCAATTCTGAGGAAAAAAGACGACTTTATCTCACAATTCTGACTTTACAACAGAATTCAGTCTGCATAACTTGCATTTGTGAGTTTACAAAAGTCAGTATTGCGAGAAGTCACAATTACCTTTTTTATTTTTTATTCAGTGGCGGAAACAAGCTTGTAGCAGCAGCAGCAGCAGCAGGCAATTGAATGAGAAAATTCGACACTTGTCTCAAATCCGTGGCCAGGGGACGCCTTACACACGCTCTGACTAACTTCTGATTCATATTTCTGAAGATAATGTGGCATTTAAAGTTACCGTTGTAGAGATTAGTGTTCCAGTGAGCTAAATGCTGATGAAGACATCTTGTTATGGTATACGTGAATGGCCAAATCGACAGAATTAAGTTTTTTTTTGCTCTCAATAGTAAGTTCGCTGAATGAACATACGATTAGTGGGGCATGTTGTGTCATCTGGGGGAGGTTGAATCCATCTATTGGCATAATTCTGGGTTTTGCTTTCATAACATCCCAAATCATTCTGCAATTCCATCATATCCTTTTGGTCTTCCTCCGTCATGCCTCCTTCTCCCACACTTGTTTCTCTATTAGCCGTTGTTTCTCAGCCGTGTGGTGAGTGTGTATCCTGTTTTTGACAGCAGGAGCCCACGTGCTCCGTCCTGCGCCGGTGAAGTGGCTGGCGGGGTGGGGAGGGAAGGAGGCACGGGGTCTCAGGATGTCCTGAGAGGTGAAGGTTTCGTCTTCCTTTCCGGTCTGGGTCCTCACGTTGAGTGATGGAGCTCTGCTTTCTGCCCCATTTGAATCTACCGCCAGGTGGTACTACGGCAAAGAGATTCTGCCTTATTCAGATTCATTTGTTCTATGCTGAAAACATTTGATTTTCATTCAGAAATTTCTAGTAAATTTCACAAATTATCAGCAAGTAACGATATTAATTAAACATGAAATTCCTGAAGTAGAAAGACTGAAACAAACCCTTGAAAAATAATTTTTTACTATTTTAATTTTAAGTCATTTTAAGTCATTTGAGCAAAAGCGAAGCTTCTTTTGTTATTTAGGCTACTCAACCTCATGTTTACCATAGTTTTGTGCGAGGAACATTTTAAAGAATAGTTATCCCATTATTAACTCGTCCTCAAGCCATCCTTGGTATATATATTCTTTCAGCCGAACACAATTGTTATATTAAATAATATTCAGGTTCTGCCCAGCTTTGTAATGGCATTGAATGGAGACCAAGTTTTTGAAGCTTCAAAAAGCGCATGCATCCGTCATAAAAGTAAATTATGAAATCCATACGAAAAAGAAGCGTGCTACTAAAAATAAGAAGGTTAAATGACAGTGAAGCTTTGGGGGTGTTGATGGACTCGATCTACTCCACCTATGTTTTGATCATCGTTAAAATGCAATTTTTCTCAGCTTTTTGTTTAAAATGTTGCGTTTTATTTGACGTAATGCTCCTCCTCCCCCTCCCCTCCGTGCTTCCTGATTGGAAGCCCTTCTGCCGCCGGAGTTCTCGCCACCTTTCGAAGGCTTTTCTGATGTAAATTCGGGACTTTGCGAGCTCCTTCTCCGTTTCCCTTTTCGTTGCAAGTTGTTCATCAGAACGTCGTCTCTTTGGTCTTGTGTCGGCCATATCAAAATCATATAATTCGAACTTCCCTCTTTATGCTTCTCTCTTCTACACACACTTCATGTGCACGCGCACTAACCCCAAACCTCCACCCCCAATTCATTCTTGTCGGTTATTGGCTGGAGCACTGTTTATTATGTTTCGTTGTCCAGCCTGCCCAAGTTTGTTTTTGTTGCTGTTTGTTGAGCTTGTGCTGACTACAGAGGCCGCGTTTTGTTTACAGTGTGTTCAGGGGACAGGCAGCTAGCGGATCGTGAGGAGATGTTTGCTGGATGTGACACAAATTTTTTGGCATAAAAAGCGTGTGACCGCGCCTTTTAAGTATACTTCATAAAATATTAACTTAGGGAATCCATATGACTTCAGTGGGTTAATAAATGCCTTCTGGAGTGAAGCAATGGGTTTCTGTAAGAAAAATATCCATATTTAAAGCTTTATAAACTACAATCACGGGTGACCTCTGACCCGTAGGTGTAGGGCAAGCTTAGATGAGAATTGACGAACATAGAAGCACAGAGGATAGAGCATGAATTAGAAGTCTAAAATGAGAAGTTTTAAAGAGAAATGTTGGAGGATTCCGATATAAGAGAAGAGGAGCTACACCCTACGTCATACGTCGGGTCAGGGGTCACCCTTCCGATGGAACTCGACCAAAGTCCCTTTCAAGGGAAGTCTGTTCACTCTGCGTCGGCGGCCATATTTGCAACGCCTCCGGGCAGCTATTTCGGGCATACAAGACCAAGTCCTGTCTGTTTGAGTGGGGGAATCTCAAAAACTGCTCGCCGAACTCACAATTAAAGCCAACAACAAAATTTAACATGAGCTGTGCCATAAATGTTGTTTCTTATGCTCAAATAGCGTTAAAAAGTCTTATTTTTCAGGCTAGATTAAGCAATGCGCATGTGCAGTCCTAAACGAGAGTCTCGGGTTTCTATGGGAACCGGAGCTTCTAACAGCAGCTGCAGTGATGCAATGACTTCACCAATCAGCGATGGGCTCTTTTACTTTAGAAGGCGGGACTATTCTGCCATTATGCGTTGTAGTTTCGCCCATTCATAAGTAATAGGAGTGAACTGTCTTTCTATATCTATAGTCTTTGACTCGACTCTCTCGTGGACACACATACGGCCGTTGCTGGAAGCCTGTGATTATAGTTTATTAAGTTTTAAATATAGATATGTTATGTTTCTTACAAAAACCCATCACTTCTCTTCAGAAGGCATTTATTAACCCACTGGTGTCAAATGGCTTACTTTTATGACGGACACTTTTTGGAGCTTCAAAAACTCGGTAACTATGCCATTTCAAAGCTGGGAAGAGCCAGAATATTATTTAATATAACTCCGATTGTGTTATATTATACACCTTGGATGGCTTGGGGATGAGTAAATTATGAGATCATTTTCATTTTTGGGTGAATTAACCCTTTAAGTAGCTAGATCTGATAGGAAAATATATATTTTTTTAACAAATAATGATTAAAGATTTCAATCTGTTTCTCACACCCTGAAAAAAATTGGTATATGATTTACACTGAAACATTTTTCACTCAGAAATTGCCTGTAAATTAAATTGGCAGTAACACACTGGACGATTACGCAAAGATTTCGAACATAAATCATAAGGACTACTTTTATTTAGTTGTTTTGCCATTTTTTTGGACCTTGACAGCTTGAACATTGTGCAGAATATCTCCTTTTGTATTCCACAGGTTTAAAATGACATGAGGGCGAGGTTAAGATGTTGTTTTGGGGCAGTGGAATGTCCTAAATCATTCTGGTTGTGGTTTTAAGTAGGTTTTAAAACACTACGAGTTTATCCTCAGCACCCGCTGCTTCCCAACCGATCTTCACTTCGGCCTTGAGTCTGTGACCTGCGGTTGCTTAGAATTACCTGTTGTGTTCCCCGTAGCACAAAACGGCCTGATCTGGTCACCATGACAACCCCACAGATGCACCATCTTTTCTCAAAAGACCCCTAACTCCTTTCAAAGACACGTATACATTCAAGGACGTGCCAGCAAGACGCAGAGCCTTCTGGAGCTGGTGACGTTATGATCCGTACCTTCGGATAACAACGCCTAATGCATCGCTGCACGGACACGCGCACGTATACTTATATAAAACAAAATGAAAATGGTCCATTTAAATCAAGATTGGATATAAAAGTGTGCCAGGCTTAGAAAACAGCACATTTTAATGTCTTTCGCCTTTGTCTTTCTTTGCCTGAAGGGGGTGACGGAAGGTTTTTTGTGCAGCTTTTTTCGCAAAGGGGCCCTTCACTAACATCTTTTATTCCCTTTCTCTTGTTATATTTCTTTATTCCAAGTGTGTTTTGTGCTCGGCCTCCTTTCATTGCCCCCTCCTCTTGTCTCTCAGATAAATGCCACACTAGCCTTTCACTTGGCGCCACAATAACCGGACTGTTTTAGGCCCAGAGAGGCACAATGAAAGGCTGCTTTTTAACCTGCGCTTCTCAAAAGCACAAGGAGGAAAAAACGGCGGCGACCCACTCTCCTTTCTTTCTCCTCTCCCTCTCTTTTGTGTCCAGAGCGTGGTCGTACCATCATCCCATTTATATGTCTTATTTAGAAGGTCTCAAAAGAACATGAGCCCAAAATTCTGATCTTTAGAGCTGCTTTTGTTGAAAATCGACTGGAGAAAGTCACAGACGATGCATGTTTTGATGTGTTGTGATGATTTATGTGAAATCTGTAAGGATGCATCTTCAGCTATGGCCATTTTTGTCCTGGTGGACTTTTGGAAATAAGCTTTTGATTAGAAAATAAGCTAGTTTTCCGTGTGTCTATTAACAATATCAGTGGATTTACTTGCATCACATGCAAAGTTATGAACTTTTTATGTAATTTCTACTCTAGATTAATTACAAATGACATGACAAAATCGTAGTTAGTAATGTAATCTGTTACACATCTAAGGTAATGTAATCTGACTACTTCTTCATTACTTTTAGATTACTTTTAGATTACTTTTGACCTAACTTGTTGATTTGAATAGATCACATTGATTTGAATAGTATAATTTTGTACCATATTGATAAAAAAAAAAAAATATATATATATATATATATATATATATATTATTCCATTCTTTATCATCAATGTGCAATTTGGGTTTCCAAAACTGCCGTTCATGAGCAGTAGGCTTTTTTTTTTTTTAAAGGAATATTTGAAAGATAAAAAAGAAGTAGTAGGGATCAATGAATTATGATGATTTCCCATCATCGTAAGAATAACATGTAATCAGACTACAGTCAATTTCTTATTGATTACAAGTATTTTAAAATCTAATGTAATCTAATTACAAGTACTTTAAGTATTTTATATATAAATATAACAAATGTTTCTTAAATGTATACATGTATGTGTGTGTATTTATAAATGCATAATAATTATATACAGTACACACACATATTATGTAAACACAAACTTTTATTTTGGATGCCATTAATCCTGATTAATTGTTTGACAGCATAAAAAAAAAAAAAAAAAAAAAAAAAAAAATATATATATATATATATATATATATATAATCTTTTTTTTTTCTTCTTTGTCAAATATATATATTTGTGTGTGTGTGTGTGTGTGTGTGTGTGTGTGTGTGTGTGTGTGTGTGTGTGTGTGTGTGTGTGTGTGTGTGTGTGTGTGTGTGTGTGTGTGTGTGTGTGTGTGTGTGTGTGTGTGTGTGTGTGTGTGTGTGTGTGTGTGTGTGTGTGTGTGTGTGTGTATTTGACAAATATATATATATATATAAAGAAAAAAGAAAGAAAAAAAAAAATATATATATATATTAATGCTGTCAAACGATTAATCAGGATTAATGGCATCCAAAATAAAAGTTTGTGTTTACATAATATGTGTGTGTACTGTATATAATTATGTATTTATAAATACACACACGTATAGCACAGAAAAATGTGTTATATTTATATATAAAATACTATATGCATGCAAATTTCTTAAATATAGGGGAGAGTGGGGCTGGTTGGATCAAGGGCACAACATTTAATGATGAATAAAAAAAAAATAGGAATCATTTGAGAACATTAAATGTATCTGTTGATTAGCTGAGATCTTAACCTTTCAGTTTTTACTGGTTAGACTATTTTCACATATAGCATGACTGAGAAATATGACGGAGAGTGAAAAGTGTGCCAACCAACCCCGCTCTCCCCTATACACATTATGTAAACACAAACTTTTATTTTGAATGCAATTAATCACGATTAATCGTTGACAGCACTAAAATAAATATATATGTGTGTATATGTATATTATATATCTCTTAAAAACACATACAATTTTCATAATTATATTACAGCTTGATTGGAAATATTCTGCCCAATATTCTGTGAAGTGAATATTTTATTCACTTTTAAGTACACTAACTTCTGATAAAACTTATTAGCTAGTTTTAATCATGTTCATCATGTCCAGAAACTAAGTTTTATCAAATAGTACTTGAGTAAAAATGAAAAAATGTATTATAATCTGCCATTTGTTTTTGAAAATACAAAATTATTATAAAAAAATTTAAAAAAAAAACCCTGGGACTTAATGTCTGTAGTTGAAGAATCAGCAGTAATTGAAACACCTACTCTCTTTTTTTGGCTCCTAATTTCCAGAAACATTTAAAGAAAGTTTAATAGCTTTAGCAATATCTTCAAATCATATTATAGTTCAATGTATATACGAGGCGCAACAATCTGACGTCTGACATCAGTTTCCGGCTCCAAATGCAAACAACTGCAAATGCAAAACAACAAACGATGCTAATATATATACTCGCAGTGTGCATTACTATCGTAAAATCATGACCCTAACCTCTATCTCCGTATCGAGATCTCTGTTGGCCAGACAAAATATTGTTGTCTGGGACACTGTGGGTCCAGAGACTGTAGCGTCCAGTGAGTCTTTAAAAGCTTAGCTTAAAGGTGTGCCATAAATGAATAGCGCTCATGACTGTTGAGATAGTCGAGGTTCGCACCCGGAAACAATGTAAAGTCTCGACAACAAGCGTATAACACATCTTTTGGTTGTGAATCTGTGTCCTTGTTTTCCTATAAACTCCATGTGCGAACCGTGTGGATTTGCATTGTTTTTTTCCCCCTTCCTGCATTCAAAACATCAAGACCAGTGAGTTTAGGCGGGGACTGTGAGGGACTGTCCCCTGCACGGAAGAGGAAAGTACATTAAAAAAGAGCTGTTTTGTGCAAAACTCACTCCTCACAATTGCATGTCTTTCATGTTCGAGTCTGTAATCAATGTCGTGGGCAAGTGGTTTTGACTACTAGTTTACAACCATCGTTGTTGTGTTTTTTAGATACGCTTGTGCACACTACCGTTTCATGTTATTTCCTGGAAAATGCAACGATTTCAGTTTTTTTTGTGAACTAAGTGGCATTGTAGAAGTTGCATTATAATGGCCTGGTTTCACAGACAGGGCTTAGGTCAAGCCAGGATCAGGCCTTCACTCATTTATGTAGCTTTTATAAACGTGCCCTAGTGCCATTGTTTCGTCTCAGTAATGTTTAAGCCTTGTTTGTCAAACCGGGGGAATATGACGTAAATGCCAAATGAATGTATTCGTTACTATAATTACAGCGTGATTTAGTTTTAAGGCGTTTCTTAGAGTTAGTAAAGCTTGTAAATTGTTTCAGGCATTGCATAACACACCCTAAAAGTAATGGTGTGAAATGTTTTTTTCTTTAATTGCATTAATTGACATCATTGTTCTTTTTCGTAGAAAATGTTTCGCCTGTTACTCTTTAGTTTGTCTTTTGTTCATCCAAATGAAAGCATTGTTTGATCAACAATTTTTTTATTATTAAATGGAATTCCCCTCCCGTATCTATATTTAGTCTTGTAAAATATACTCGTACTAGTAGATGTGTATCTTTTTGGGGTTGGGTGTTTTTTTTTTTTTTTTTTTTTGTACGCCAAAAGTAAATGTCATCAGCAGTCAAATCAAAACACAAACAAAATGTTCTTTCTATATCTGTCTGATTTTGTTTTGTGTCATGTTTATTCCTGGAGACCCTCTCCAATTTCACTTTTACAATGTTATCAAATCTCTATCTGTGTAAAGTGCTCAGTGGAAAGTTATAACCGAGGCAAACGTCATGCAAATGCTACTGTTTGCCTTCGCTATTGGGCATAATTTCACGACCACAGTTTTGCGCATCCAGCATCGAGAGACACCAGCTTTTCTGTGAGGTCACTGGGCAGTTTTACTAGAGAGGTGTCCACTGTCTTCCACATCACAACATGAGTTGCTTCTACAGGCTTCCACACTGGCAAGTGAAACGATTTCCAAGAGACGACCCGAAGGCGATGAAAACTGACCATATGCTCTTGAGGTTGGTAGACCGTCTGCGTAGGTCAAGGCTTTGTATCTTTGTTAAGAGTACAGTTACTGGCAGTTGGGTTTGGAAGCTCCTGTTGCTGGATTTCAACAGCTGATTGGACTTTGCATCGCATGCTGACGGGCTCAAAGCTTGCAAACACTTCTGCTTTTAGCTGAAGACCCAAAAGTGCTCACCTGTCTTGTCTTAGGAGAAACCTGCCAACATCCAGCGCAGTCTGCTGCATTCTCATGTTTTGTCAAGTGCTGGTTTACAACAGGTGTTTGTAAAGTTAGAACGTGTTTAATTGTTACATGCCTAATAGGCAAGTGCAATGATTTAGGGTGTTAAAAAGCCTTGCATTTGGAAAAAAAGAGCCTTTAGACTTCAAGTTCAAACTGGTGTTGTCACTACAGGTCTTCTGTTCCTTTAATGATCGCTTAGATGTCAGGAGAATAACGTCTTTGCGCGCACGGGCTTGTTTTTGGCACTCCTGACAGTTTTATTTGTGCTTTTTGACAATGTTTAGAAGCTTGACTTGTCACAATGCGAAAATTAACCACTTCAGTACTGTCATAAGGGAAGGGAGAGTTGGAAACAACAAAGAAAGCTCGTATTTGCATCAGAGGAGTGCGGGACAGAATGTGAGGCCACGACATGTTACAACTCGTAAGGCAACTTAAGCTTTTGTCTCCAGCACCCCTGACCGTGGGAAGTATTTCATTTCAGAGGTGTTTTAGCACAAAAGCAAAAGAACCTGGAGGCTGATTTTATCTTAGACCACAAAAGTCTGTCAGAGCTCTTTGGAAATACGTCTTATGGCTCCACATCCGAACAACAGGTAAGAACAAAACTAAGAGGCGAATTCTCTTGTAAGACAGACTGGCAGTTGCCATCAATCATACTGTTGAGTCTTTCTGGCTTGTCTTGCATGTGCTGACATAAGAGCTTGTCATTTATATTTCTTATCGCAATTACCAAGTTATGACACATTCACGTTTTCCCAAGATTAAAGGGGATTAAGAACAATGCTGTCAGTACTGTCCTTTTGTATTTTTTCAAAACTAATGAAATCTTTGTGGAAGACTAAGAATTATATAATGTAAAAATAAGAATTATATTTACATTAAGGTAAAGTCACAATTATGTGATATTGCAGTTATGAGTGAATCATTTTTCCCCATTTTTATTTCCTATACTCCTCTAAAGTTCAAATCGGCTTCCACAAATATTAAAGGGTTACATTCAGTTACATATTGACTTGGGGTAGGGGGAAATCTACCTATGAATCGCGTTTCTACCTAATCTGATTCACATGGATTCTCAAATTTCAAAAATCGATTTTCTAAAGTGTTACACTTTAACTTCGCAGAACAAAATGTATCGACATGTTAGAGTGTGATAATCTTGAAATGATTTTTAATTAGACCTTTTTTTTTATTTAATTTTTATCGAATCGGGAATCAATATTTTTTTTACCCGATTCAATAAAAAAAATGGTTCATGGTCTGATTAAAAATCAGTTCCCGATTCACAAAAAAAAAAAAATTATATATATAGGGATGCCACAATTCTCAATATAATATTGAACCATTCGGTACGGCATTCACGGTTCAATACGCGCTTGTGAATTCACAATCACCAAAGTTCATTTGCAAAGTGAAAGTGAAGTGACGTGTAGCCAAGTATGGTGACCCATCCAAGTGCACACACACAGTAGTGAACACACACCCGGAGCAGTGGGCAGCCATATTGCTGCGGCGCCCGGTGAGCAGTTGGGGGTTCGGTGCCTTGCTCAAGGTCGTGGTATTGAGGGTGGAGGAGGGCGCTGGTTATTCACTCCCCCCACCGACAATTCCTGCCGGACGTGAGACTCGAACCCGCAACCTTCCGGTTACAAGTCCGACTCTCTAACCATTAGTCTGCCTAATGACGTGGCATGCGTTTTAAAGCCTTGCCGGTTTCATTCACGTGTGCGGTTTTAACATGCGCTTTTCCGAGCGTCTGTCAAACACGTGATTACTGGACTAAGTAGTCGTCTTACTGCGCTAATACTGTCAAATACACACAAGGTTAACATAAACACAGTCGGTTATGTCTAAAGAGAAAGTCAAATCGGCGTGTGTCTGTATATCAGATGCACGCAGGTCTTAAATTGACAGCAGCGCAGCCTATAGTGAACACGCTGTCCTTAAAGGGACAGTTCACCTCTAAAATAATGTCATTATTTACTCACTCTAATATTGTTCCAAACCTGTATTCATTTCTCGATGACAGAATTTTCATTTTTGAGTGAACTATCCCTTTAATGTTAATACAACAGCAAAAGACAAAGAGAAAATCACTCTCTGCTCTTGACTGAATCAATGTATATTTTATAGTGAAGTCTATGTAGTGTTTTATTTTTACGTTTATTCATTCAATTTCATACTTAAATGCTGCTGTACAGCTCTGAGCTGACAGTGTAAATCTTTATATATATTTATTTTATATTATATAATACAATAGGAATGTGTGCAAGTTTTTTTTTTGTTAAAGTAAAGTTTTAAGTTTAAGTAAGGTTTTTCAATTCTTTCAAGTAAAATAAAGAAAGAGTATTGCAATTAAAAAAAAAAAAATTCTCCATAACCTCTGGCTGTTTCTGTCGGCTAAGAATAGAATAGCAAAAAACTGATGTGACAAGCCATCAGAACCGAACCGTACCGAAAACCGTGGTGATACACATACCGGTATATATTGGTGCTGGGCAAATTATCGCGTTAACGCAGGCGATTAATTTTTTCAGTTTAACGCATTAAAAATATTTAACGCAATTAACGCAGTGTCCGTTTTTATATTAATTTCACTCCAGTGTTATATGCATTAAATGATCACGCTCTTATTCATGTAACTGCTTAAACCATCTAAGCGCGACAAGACACAAGAGATCGCGCTGTATGTCAATGTCCTGTCTGTGTGGGTGTCTCAATCCACTTCCTAGTTCAGTAGTCAGGGCACTGATCAGGGAGTCGGCCACATTCATGTACGTTACACGATATACTGATTCACCACCTAGGAAGATGGGGAGCTCTCACACACACACACACACACACACACACACACACACACATTTGACGCACAGAAAGATTTGCACCAGTCTCGTGCTCACATCAAGTTCTTTCGCTCTTGAACAAACAACAATAACAACAACACAGATATTGTTGCCAAAATGCCAGTTTTGTTCGAATATTCTCATATTAGGAGTCTTAAATGAACTTGAGGAAATGAGATGCGCGGGACAGCGCGTCAGATCCGCGTCATGTTCGGCAGCGGCCGATCTTAAAGTGACAGGAGCACTGATGATGTCTGTCATTAATGTTCATCAAAGAACAAAGGGAACAGAGAAATGATGATTAATCTATATTTAATTAATTATTTATGCAGTTAAGAAAGGTGTTTGATAACTATTACATTTCTGATATGTCTAAACGGGAAGGCCATGGGTAAATATAGCATTTATTATAATGGGTTTATGTAAAGATTGTTTTAAATTCACTTAAATTAAAAGTTGTTTTTTTTAAAGCCTAATAAATGTTGAAATTGGGAGCTTTCATTTATACTGTAATGTAACGTCATTAATGTTTCATAGAGACATTAGGATCAGTGATACTGGCCTTCATTCATAAAAAGATGCCATTACAACACATATTTAAAAAATGTCTTTAAATTGTTTCTACATTAATTTGGAGAGTAACTGAAATTACGGTAATACAATGTCAAAATATTAAAAACTCCAAAAATGTAAAAAAAAATGTTACCAATTTTTTTTAAATCGATTCTCATAAAATCGGATACTTAAAAAAAAAAAAAAAAAATCGATTCCCAGCACATATATATGTAAGACGACCTATATAGGTCCGGGGTGGGATAAGTGCGTTGAATGCGTCAATAATTTTAACATGTTATTTTTTACAGTAACTAATTAATCTAATTAACTTGTTAATATATATTATATTTTATTATATACATTTTTTTAATTGGATCGGGAATAGATTCTTTAATTGGATCGGGAATAGATTCTTTAATCGGATTGGGAATAGATTCTTTAATCGGATCGGGAATGGAATCTTTAATCGGATCGGGAATAGAATCTTTAATCGGATCGGGAATAGAATCTTTAATCGGATCGGGAATAGATTCTTTAATCGGATCTGGAATAGATTCTTTAATCGGATCGGGAATAGATTCTTTAATCGGGTTGGGGAATAGATTCTTTAATCGGATCGGGAATAGATTCTTTAATCGGATCGGGAATAGATTCTTTAATCGGATTGGGAATAGAATCTTTAATCGTATCGGGAATAGATTCTTTAATCGGATTGGGAATAGATTCTTTAATCGGATCGGGAATAGATTCTTTAATCGGATCGGGAATAGAATCTTTAATCGTATCGGGAATAGATTCTTTAATCGGATTGGGAATGGAATCTTTAATCGGATCGGGAATAGAATCTTTAATCGGATCGGGAATAGATTCTTTAATCGGATCGGGAATAGAATCTTTAATCGGATCGGGAATAGATTCTTTAATCGGATCGGGAATAGAATCTTTAATCGGATCGGGAATAGAATCTTTAATCGGATCGGGAATAGATTCTTTAATCGGATCGGGAATAGAATCTTTAATCGGATCGGGAATAGATTCTTTAATCGGATCGGGAATAGAATCTTTAATCGGATCGGGAATAGATTCTTTAATCGGATCTGGAATCGATTCTTTAATCGGACCGGGAATAGAATCTTTAATTGAATCGTGAGGTAGGCCTACCAAAAGATTCCCACCCCTAATATTGACATTACAAAAAGATCACTAAGCTGCATGCAAAATGTTCAGCAAGGATATCATGTCATTTTGCGTAAATTCTCCGCTTTGCTGGTTAAGGATTTACCCATCCAACTGTTGCTTTTTTACAATGCAACATTCTTTAACACTTGTGCGTGACGTGCATGGAGAAGCTTCACTTTAGCATTAATCTTCACGAGTCTGTTTAGAGCTTGAGGCTGTGCCATTTTTTGACAGTCAAATCCCTCCAAGCAAATAGCTTGAATATCTCTAGAACTACAAGTGCATTTGGAAGGAGCTGACAAATTCACACTTCCTGCACCTGGTTTGTGGATCAGTGCTTCTCAACCGGGGGGGGGGGGGGGGGGGGGGAATAATTTTAGCCTCGTCACAATAGGAACTTTAATAGTGTAGACTTCTTGCAAGGGTTTATTTATAATGCACCAATGGTGGCGGGTTATTTTACAAGGATCTTTCTTGAGTGCACTTGGTTCCCAGGGAAAGGAGGGGGTCTTGTCCTTGGTATCTAAATCTGATTTGGGATGACCGTATCAAGTTTGCGGTCCACAACTGAGGGCGATTCGCAGCAAGAGATCGACCTGTACTGAGTGTGCCGACTACTTTTTGTTTGTAGTACCTCCTCACAACCAAATCCCATTCCTTTTGTTTGCTTAGGGGTCAGGCAAATACACAAACAGAAAACTACACCCTTTTACTTAAACCTACCAAGGCTTGGCCAATTTCCTCCATGGTACATTGACAAATCACTACTTCAAAAGAACCGATTGGTCCATTGAATTATTTCACAGTTCAACCAAGTTGCTCAGCTTAGCAGAAAACGCTTGAGCTAAGCATTCAACCTTTCTCTTGTGCCTTAATTTAAACGTACAAGCTGCTTTTGTGTTTGTGTTGAGTGGATGAAAAAATACAGGAGGAACTGGAATCGGCCCAGTGACTGTTCCACTTATTTTTTTTCTCTGCCACGGACCATCGGCACATTCCGTTTGTATTGTTACCCTGCTGTGTTTCCTGCAGCCTATTGCTTTTGTCCATGTCATGCCCATTGTTTAAACTTCCTTTGTTCTTTCTCTGTAACAATGGGCATTATATATATATATATATATATATATATATACACACCGAGAGCTAGAGAGTGAAAAAGGAGAGATGCATTTTCCCTTGTGTTTGTTTTCTTTGGGTTGTCTTGTGTTTCTTTTGTCGTGCAGAGCGAAGGAGGAGGTGGCGGAGAGGTGTTTATAGACCTCAGCTAATTTTGAAATTGCCTTCTCTTTCTTTCCTTCACTCTCTCCGTCTCTCTCCTTCTCTTGTCCTTCATTGCAGAAGGGTTTGGTGTGCTACTTGAGACGGCCTGATACTTGATGGGCACACTAGAGTCTGGCATCTTTTTTCTGACAGTATGTTGACAGATTTGAACAACTCGCACAACACAAACGGGCACAAATATCCTTTCTCGACACAGAGTGAATCCTGAGTCCTGGAGGAGACCACGAAGAAGTGGCTTCGGTGAAAGAGTTTGAATGGGGCGGCCTGTGTCTGGGCTCCACAAAAACCCTTCTGTTCCTTATGCAAAGCAGTCAGCTGTTTTTCTTTTTTTTCCCCCCATGGGCTCTCTGTTCTTCCCAGACAGTAGCTGTACAAAACCGGAATACCCTTGTTAGCAATGCAGTCTGACAGTTTCCCAATTCTTGCTGGAATGCGAATTCAACATGCAATTGTCTATGCACTGCATCTTACTTCTGTAACGTGACGTATTAGCATGTGAAACAGAATATTAGGTGGGAAAACATGACTAGATTTAATCCATCAGGAGTTGATCGGATACTCCAGTGACTCTATATGACAGGTGGTTGGATGGGAGGGGTGGATGACAAAGTCGTTACAGAGGCGGAGCAAGGCAAACTTTTTCTTTCTTTTGAATAACATGCTCTGATCAATTCATTTTTTTGCTTTTACAGAATGTGTGAGCCCAGTCCACCTGCTCTGCATCCCCATGCCAAGAGCAATGTGACCATGGTGGGTGTTGGTATCAAGCTTGAAGACGACGAATTGGGAGGCAGAGTTGTCAACCGGGAATCCTCTCCGGTCTGTGATTGGTCAGTTCGGCTGCCCTCGGACAGAGACGACTCTGAGAAGTCAGCACCACCTAACGCACAATCTTCCTTGGTATGAACTGGAGTTTTATGATCTATTCATTTTTTTTTTTTACTCTAAAGTAATTTGATATCAAGACTACAGCTTTGACCATTTCCTCATGTATGTTTATTATGAAAAGATATGACGTTTCTGTAGTGAGGATTTGTTTAAATTCTCTTCAGGAGAGTTCTCCAGGTAAAGAAGCTCTACGGTCATACACACCTGCCAGTCAAGATGGAGGCAGATCCCACGACAAGATTGACAGCAAACCTAACGTCAGTGAGGGTAAGGGCAACAGTTCCTCTACAAAAATAAGGTCTTCATGAATGGCTAATTAGCCTATTCGCACTTGGTCCATGGCATTCGTTGTGTTCCAATGTTTGAAAGAAGTTTTGAGCTTTAATTTTTAATTAAGTGGTTTGTCCACCTGTGGCCCTGTTTACGCCTGGTATTAAGATGCGTTTTGGTCGATCGGATCACAAGTAGACGAGGCAGACATATGCGTCTCTTTTGTCCCCTTTCAACCACTTCTGTCCTGATTTCTTTGAGGGGAGTTTTTTTCTTCTTCAGATCTTTCGATCTAATGTCCAAAATAAGCTTATGCAATTTACATATGAACGTGTCCGTAGGTCTTTTGTGGCTGTTCGAACGCACATAGTTTTCGACTACCTCTGGAAGTGGTAGCTCAAAACGTTTTAGACCCCTTTTACACCTGTATTTAGCGTCGTCCACTTGTGATCCGATCGACCAAAGCGCATCTTCTTACCAGATGTAAACGTGTCAGCAATTAGGAGCGATTGCTATTAATGCAGTCTATATTGAGAAGATCCAAATTCCTCTTTTGTTTCAAGCTCTATGAAGCTTTTCTGTGATTTAATTTGTATGATACATTTCACAGCCCCTGTGAAATGCTTAGTGGTTATTAAAGAGTCCTCAAGTGTTTTCTCATGCTTTTGTTATCACCCATTCCCTAGAATTGTTTAATTTTCTATATTTCTTTTGTTATAACTGGGATTTTAAGCTCTTTTTTTTTTTTCTCTCGTCTTCTAGATGAAAAAGTGTTTTCTTTTCTATTGTGTTACTCTTTGCTTCAATAATGATGCTTCATTTTTTATAAATTATATATATATTTTCCAGACATCTTTTGTTCATGGTTTCATTTTAAATAATTACAAATTATTTTATTTAATAGTTTTTTATATCATTTTTTTTTTTAGTGATGCCCACAATTGAAAAGCTTCTGAATGCGGACTGGAAAGAAAAGTTCCTTGGGAAGAGTCTTCAGGGTAGCGTCAACCTAAAAGGTGAATTTATCTGTTTGTACTGCACAGATAGTTCATACTCTTTGTCATGCAAATCATTTAGTGGAGCAACCATATAGTATTGTCTGTGTGTTTCCATTGTGATTGGTTCATCTCACATTTGTTTTTCACTGACACCTTCTGCCTGACCACCAGCATGTGCGTATGTGTTTACAGGAACCCCAGAGAGTCTGGCAGAGAAGGAGTTTCAGTTGTTGTTGATGATAAACCAGCTCTCTGGTCTGCGAGAGCAGCTGCTAGGAGCTCATTCTGAGCAGAGGAATATGGCCGCTCTACTGCTGGAGAAACAGCAGCAACAGATGGAACTGGCAAGACAGCAGCAAGAACAGGTGTGGCGACACTTTTAGTTGAACAAGTGACAAGGAAAAAGATGGAGCATTTGACGAAGAGCTGCAAAAAAGCAATATACTGTATGATTTAATTTGTTCATAGTTTCTGAATGCTGAATCTCTGTTTTAGATTGCCAAACAGCAGCAGCAGCTGATACAGCAACAACATAAAATCAATTTACTGCAGCAGCAAATTCAGGTGAGGTTGATGATTCAAAATCTTGCCGTTTACTTCACTGTATCAACTACTAGAGACTGGGGAGCATCTTATGATCTTAAAGGAATACTTAACCTAAAATGTAAAAGCACTTTCGACAATCTGTCTAATATCTCCTTTTGTGTTTTAAAGCCACAAAATGTAATTTTTCGCAACTAGAGGTCGCTTATTCAAAGGTGTAGTTTGTTGATTTTTATTATGCCGCAGACGAGCGCTTCCGCTTCTTCCGCTCATGTGTATGTGGGGTAACACAACGCTGTTTATCATATTAGATACATTTGAGTGTGTTGAAAGTTGTTATAATGCTACTCTGTGCGTTCGCTTGGCGGCTACTATGAGACACTTGTTCACACTGCAGTGAGTTAGATCGATATTAGCCATGGTAAAACATGGTACTTGTGGTAAATCAAGAAAACCAGATTTAAAATAAGACTAACTGTGTTGAGCTGTATAACAATGATTCGTTTTCTGTCAATGAATGTATCCAAACATTTGCTGACAAAATAAAATCGGAAATCGAGGGAAACGCGGGTATGTCATTGATAGGCGATTCTCAGACAGTCCTGGTTAAAATGGCTTATTACTTTGGATTTAAACATCCTTGGAAAAATCTTGCATATTGTGACTTTAAAAACGGAAGTTGCGATAGTCTTTTCTTTTCTATCGTTACGTATATATCCTAATGAAACGGCTTCTGGAATGAGAAGAAAATGTAGGAGGGCACTGGATTTCATCCTCATTACAGGATTTTTTGATTTTTTGGGGGGGGATTTGGGGATTTTTCAGGAATTGATTGGATTTAGTTTGGCGTTGCTAAGTAAATGAAGGCAGATCTGAAGGCCAGTTTGCAGTCAGTTGTGGCGGATATTCAGTCCCACCCTCCGCCGAGATATACGTCATGAAGAGAACAGACATCGTTTTGAGGGGGAGGGAAGGTTAACATTTTTGATTAACCGCATACTCCACAACCCCCCTTTTGGCAAGTGGGGCATAAATGACATGCGCAAAATAAGAAGGTTGCTGCTCATAAGTCATTCTGAATAGACACATAACCAACATATATTTAGAAAGCCAACACGCGAGTTTACAGTTCAAGACTCAGAATTACTCTGATATATACAGATACAGACTCATAGACAGAATTATACAGATATATAAACTCAAACATAAAAATATTAAGAATATCATTTTTAAATGTATAAAAACATGATGTGTTTTTGTTATAGAAACATGGTGAAGCTTAAAGGATTAGTTCACTTTTAAATAAACTTTTGCTGATAATTTACTCACCCCCATGTCATCCAAGATGTCAATGTCTTTCTTTCTGCAGTCGAAAAGAAATTAAGGTTTTTGATGAAAACATTCCAGGATTTTTCTCCGTATAATGGACTTCAATGGGCTCCAAACGGTTCAAGGTCCAAATGACAGTTTGAAGCTGTACTGAAACTGTCATTTGGACCTTGAATCGTTGGAGCCCATTGAAGACCATTATATGGAGAAAAACCCTGGAATTTTTCATCAAAAACCTTAATTTCTTTTCGACTGAAGAAAGAAAGACATGGACATCTTGGATGACATGGGGGTGAGTAAATTATCAACAAAAGTTTATTTAAAAGTAAACTAATCCTTTAAGTCACAAGTGTGGTCATGCTTCATTTCAAATCTGAGGATATCTCCAAAACTATGCATTCTGTGAATAATTTCATAAGATCATGTTTTTAGAGAAGGCTGATAAGATGCTAATGAAATATTATATTGTCCTTTAAACACCCATTTGCAGTTTATTGTCTAATGTCTGGCGAGGTGAACTGCTCAATTTATACTCTTATTTTTCTCAATCTACAAACTTTTCACACCTCTGCCGGTATGAGACTTAATCTTCATTATTATTTTCTTGTTATTCTTTTGTTTGTATTCTGCCACTATAACCTTTACTCTTTGGATTGCCCAAACATTACAGATTGATTATTTTGCACTCCTGACATGAATTAAGAAATGTATATCACTGCAACCTAGTTTTATCATAAACAGTGGTCAAATATCCAGTCTTCAATCTTTCTAATGATACTAAGTTTGTCCAGATCAAGTAAGTGTTAACGTGCAGTGAATATTGAACAACAATAATCTGGTTCAATATAATGATGTGCACAGATAAATCATTTATAGTAAACGCCGCAACATTCTGTAAAACAATAGAATTGTCAACTTTAATTTTAAGGTGACTTTAAGAAATAAATAAATTGATATGAGTTGATATGACAGTGAGTAAATAAAACTTAAGGCGTTCTCTGTGACCTTTGACCCAGCAGGTAAACATGCCGTATGTTATGATCCCTGCCTTTCACCACAACGCCCAGCCAATGCAAGTCACCTCTGAGGCCCAGATGGGGTTACCTCTCCAGCCCATTCCCTGCAAACCAGGTAAGGCCTCACCAAAGCATGAAGAAAACTCCCTCAATCCCCCTCCTGTCGGGGAATGGAGCGAACTGTTTGCACATCCTGATATAGGCATAGAAGCATGGGCGTCGGAACCATTATGTGGGTCGGACAAGACCCGCCCACTTTTTAAGACCAATTATATTGGAGTGGACCCACTCACTTTTACCATCTCAGTTCAGCACACGACTGTTCACCTAACCCAGGGGTCTCCAAACTCTGTCCTGGAGGGCCGCTGTCCTGCAGAGTTTAGCTCCAACCCCAATTAAACACACTTGAACCAGCTAATCAAGGTCTTGCTAGGGCCTTGTAAGACACTGATTAGCTGGTTCAGGTGTGTTTATTTGGGGTTGGAGCTAAACTCTGCAGGACAGTGGCCCTCCAGAGTCGAGGTTTGGAGACCCCTGACCTAGCCGATAATAATTAAATACACATTAGATGCTTAATTTTCAAATATTTTGTGAATTTTTATCGAAAATAAATGCCTTTCCGATCTGATATGTGATGGGAAAAGGGAGTAGAGCGAGTTTGGCAAAAGGCGTATTCAAACCTCGGGTCGATTCACGTCAACTTTTACACTATTGCCGCTGTAAATAATTTTGTGTCTTCCGTAATTTTGTCTGGCCCAACCAGACGTTTAATAAACAAGGCGGGCTGTTTACACTTAAATGTAAATGGCCTCTACTCCAGTAACATTTTTCTGGGGGAGGACCCACCCACATTTTTTTTTGCTTCCAATGCCCCATGCATAGAAGACCTACCTATTCGCATATTGAGCAACTGTTATCTTTTACAATAAGAGTCTGTTAGGGTACAGGATTCAGCCATCTGTTATCCTCAGATGGATCAAATAGCATCTGTCAAAAATCTCTAAATAATTGACTTAAAATATTTATCCATTGTTGGTTATTTGAAAAACTTGTTTGCTCTTGTGCCTTTCAGCTCAAGCTTATCAGCTGTGTTTTGTAGTTTCAGTTAATATGTAGCGTAGTGCAAAGCTGAATTGAAAGAGTTTTTATGCTATTCTATTAAACGCACAACTGCAAAAGAACATTTTCTTTCAGCCATCGTCCGAAGGTCTGTTCTGTAATATAAGTAGTTAATGCATGAATTGATGGTTTTGCTCATGTCTTTGGTACACTTCGATAGAAGTCGCCCGAGTGATTTCATTGCACATACATTGAAGTACGGCTAAGGGCTGTCCATTGAATTTGAGTGCAAATTGATCACGTAAAATGCAGTGCGGGTTCTTTGCATTGACGTCTGTAATCTATGGCTCTGTGCCCCCGCTCATTTAAAAGACTCTTGTGATCGCACAACTTTGATTCCTGTATGCATGTACTCTTTTCGCTTAGAAGACGAAGGATAGAAGGAAAGAACAGGGAACAATAGAACAAGTGTATGAGCTAGTCGGCTAACAGCATGCTTGACACAATCGAGGTGGCATTGTAAAGAAACCTGGAATAGAGGGCCAAGGACTCAAGCAATTCTGAGCTCAAAGAGTTTATCCAGCTGGTAAATTAGAAACGTTCTTAGGCAATAAACATTGCAATGTGAAATGCTATGTGCCCTAGAAGGATATTAAGAATATTAAGGATATAGACCATTTGGAGTGATAGTTACTGGGAAAGATTTCGATTTGCTTTGAACCTGTGAAATAAATAAATTGACCTGAAACCTGATAGTTGGCCAAGTCCCATTGGGCTCTGATTTGGAAGCAGATCTCTCGAATGCTCACTGAATGTTTATGTTTGTAAATCTTTGCCTTTCAATCTTTTAAATGTACTTGTTTGTTTGTTTTTAGTGGAATATCCAATGCAGTTGCTGCCCAATCCACACTCCACTCCGGTCAAAAGGTCCAGTGGTACAGTCTTTCGCCAGGTACACCATCTAGCACTGATCTGCAGGTCATCTCTGTCAATTCATTGTATTTATTAGTGATTTATTAATCAATCTCATAATGACTTTGTGCTAAAGGACTCCAGTCAACCTCTCAACCTCACAGCTAAGCCCAAGACCCCAAGTCCCCAGGCACTGGAACTGGCCCACTTGCAGTCAGGGTACCGACCCAGAGATCTGCCCCACAGCCCTCCTCGATCTGCCCTCAGCCTAAGTATGTGACACTACACCACACCAACACATCCAGTCTCCAACATAACAGTGTGCTTAAGCAGTGCTATGTGCTTCAAGTTGATTTGAAAGATTTTGTTATAATTGAGCTTGCAACTACCTATCAACCCGCAGCACAGTTTAGTAGATTTAGACTGTGAATTTCTTTATAACAGTTTCACAACAAGTTCCACAACATGTTGCATAGTTTTTATGTTGTTCTGTCAGATGTGTCCAAAAATATCTCTACCTATTTATGGCCCTGTTTACACCTGGGGCCAGTTTTACTAAACAGGGCAAATTAGCGCATTTCCAAAAAAGAGCAGATGGGAGTGGAAAGTTATGCGCGTGATCTACTGAAGACACGCAACACAGACATAAATCACCTTGCATGATTAATTTAAATACTCTCCTCATAAATTTGGCATCTGAAAGGGAAACTCCTACAAACGCATATGCAATAAGGTCAGCCGCAAAAACATCTCTGTCCACGCCTTTTCAGTGCAAATTTTTCATTGCGTGTCTTTATTAAATCTTGACGGTAGTTTTTTTAATGCCAAAAGAGGGTTTGCGCTGGTGCAAGCTGTTAGTAAATCTGGCCCCTGGTATTAAGATGCGTTTTGGACGATCGGTTTTGGATCACAATACACTAGCCTGGATGCCAGCTGAACTTAGCCTCGCCCACAACATTTGAGGTCAGGCAGTTCGGTCTGGAATTGATCCGTTATGGAGTAACTATGCCTGAACAGGAGCTGTTCGGACCAATGAAATTGTCAGGGCGGGCTTTATGCGATGATGGACAGATGATAAACAGTAATGCAAGCATCCATGTCACCAAAGAGAGCTTGGGTTGAATTCGTTCTAATCCTAAACGGAGGGCTTGTTTCGTATATGCATTCACCTTCACTATTTCTCTCAAAAATGATGATCGTATTGTTAAGTACTTTGTGTATCCTTCAATTATTTTTTACAACACTGGCAAAGATCGTTTACATTCATCATCTTCTTCTACTTCCTCCAGCGTGCGTGCAGACAGGATTGCCAAGTTTTCACAACAAAACCCGCCCAATTGCTACTCAAAACTAGCCTAAAATAAGCCAAATAGCTTTCCGGGGGGGTTCTCCGAAAAAAATGGTGTTTTGGGGGTAAAATATGGGGTTTTTTTTGCTAAAAAATTGCATTCCTGGGTCTAAATATCACATAATTGGGCCGCGGACATGGAAAAACAGCTAACATTGGCAACACTGTGAGTTCTGTTGACATTTGACAACTAATGTTATCCGTCGCTCCGTTGCTCTGATTGGTTGTAGGTCTATCCAATTGTGGTCTTTCCTGGTTCTGTTGAAACACGTCCCATAATCACAGCCCAACGGAGCAGTGTCAGACTCATATTCGGACTAGAATTGAGTATGACAATGTCAGGCTAGATATACACTAAATACAGGTGTAAATGGGGTCTAAAACTTTTGGATCTTGTCCACTTTCAATCGCCATTCTTGATTTCTAACACGCACTCACAATTTGGTGTGGTCTTGTGGCTATCAAAGCAGAAATGAAAGCTGCTGTTCTCTGTGTGTTTTTCCATCATCTTTGTCCATTAAATCGAAAGATTTAACAACCCATACATTTACTTTCCCCTCAAAGAAATCAGGACAGAAGTGGTTGAAAGTGGGACAAAAGAGACGGATTAAAACACCCGGTGTACACGTGTGTGTCTGCCTCGTCTACTTGTGATCCGATTTACTAAAATGCATCTTAATACCAGGTGTAAACATGGGCCTATGAGTCAGATATGCCCACTATGGTCTTGCTGCTGTACTCTTATGGCATTGTTTGAGAGGGCAGTCCTTGAGGTTCACATTCAGTATGAATGACTCTCTGCACCCTGTTAGAAAGGCCCCATCTTAAGGTTCCCACTGCCAACATGCCTCTAACCCAAGTATTAACGGCAGTTGTCAGCAGTTCAGAAAACCTGTTCCCCCTTCAAACTAGCCCCTGAGAATGTGTCAGCACCTCAGACGTGACTGTTTGACTTAAGCCTTTGGATTCAAGACTGGGGTCTTGTCCTGGATTGGATCATACAGTTGAGACCGAGCCAAGTGCTTTATTTGTGCATCACAAGACGGAGAGGGATAAATGTATCTCTCTTGACCTTGTCTAAAGTTTCCTTTCTCTCTTGCCCTTTCCCTCTTCAGGCTTCTTGGGAGAGGGTGATGTTGTGACACAAGCCATTCATGATGCCCAGCAGCTGTTGCGTGGAGGACAAGGCCCGACGGGCAGAGAGAGGGACCGTGAGAGGGACAACAACACAAGGCTGGTGAGTCAACGTCTTAGCACACACACACAAACACGCTCTCACATACTCCACACCCCAGTTCTCCAAGGTTCCTCTGTGGCACCTGGGGCCCGCTGTTTGTCACCATTGGTCATGCTTCAAGGCTGAAGCATCGGGGCAAGTATCCATTAATGGCCCACACTTGAAACGGCCCTCTTTCAGAACACCCACTGTGTTACAGGAGAAGTGGGGCGCTCAGGGTCAGAGATGGATATTGGTTTACAGAGGTTCATGATATCGGTTAAACAAGGGGTACATTCCCCTTTCAGACAAGAACAGCTGCTATTAGAGTCCTACCACAACTTGTATGATCGCTTGTTTGTGTTCGTGGCAATTGTGGAATAGCCTCAAGTCTTCGTAGGCACCTGTTTCGACAACCACTTTGTTGCTCCTTTTGAGTTCAGTTTAACCGCAGGGAGATCTGACAGTGATTTCGCCTTTGTTATCAGCTGGGTTTTGAAGCATTCCACTTAAACCTGTTTTTACAGCTTGACACTTGTAAAACCGTCTTGTCTACTATTAAATATACAGGTAGACAAAGTCAAGCCATTTGAAAGGGAGAAGAATATAGCTTCAAAATTGTATTTGACAACCACAAATATCCCTCGGGGCCTTTGCGCTTCTTGGCATAGGTGTGGCGAAGATGCTTTTGTTAATGTTGACCAAAGATGTTTTAGTAAGGTTGACCAGCTTCTGTAACAACAGTGCTAAAATAATAAACCAATAATCCAGCCAGGATGCAAGGATCCTAAACGTGGTCATATGTCGTACAGTGAGAGAGGTTCAAAGAAGGCTGTTGTCACGGTCTTGCGACCATTTTCAATAAAAATACAACATGACATGGTGTACTGATCAACACAACATGCTGTTAAAACTTAAAACTACTTGCCTCAAGCCCCATTTGCAAGACTGGCATGCCAAGTTGGAATCTTTTCCCAAGCCATGACGCGCATCCATATTCTCCTCTTTTGCTTCCTCCTCCTTTTGTTTTTCAGCGCACATTAAAAACCACAATTGCCAAAGTGCGGTTTATCTTGCTCTATTTGTTTTCCACTAGCGCAGGATGATGACGTTTTTGACTTGTGTCAATTCAATTTTCATCTTGATTGATTTATAAGGAGGCGTCTCGTGACCGGATGGATGACGGACAGTCCCTGAGGACGAATGAGGACCACCTCAGCAGTGACTCTGAGGGTACGTACGTAGTGCTTTTAGCTGTTGGTTAGTTTGCATGGGACAGTCTCTTTTAAATGAATTTCCTTCTCTTATACAGACACATTTAAATGGATGTCTTTGGCCATTGTGCTGCACTGTTTCTTAAAGGGACACAGTGTCAACTTAAAAATAGATCCATGCATTGCGTTCCATTCTGCTGCAAACCTTTTTGGTATTTTGTAAACCCCTTCTAAGAAACCTGTCCGTTTCGGGATCACCTCATCCCGATCTAATTATACATGGCTACCAAGACAGGTTAGCTGACTAGTCATTCAGGAAACCCTCAGAATAGTTGACTTTGAGATGTAGTTTTGCATGTCGCTAGTACGTGTGCAACATTTTTAAATCAAGAAATTTCTGCTGATCAAATAAACAATTGCATATGAATTTGACCATTTCTAATACAATAAAAAAACCTCTTTGGCATGCAGCAAACACAGAGGCCACCTGCCTGTGTAATTGCATTTGGCTGCAGGGCGTGTAGTCAAACAAAAGGAAGTTTTGTGAGTCTAGACTGATTGTTTTGTTTTTAATCTTGTTGTTCCCAACAGGACAGATGGCAATCTCTGGTGTGGGAAGCTATGGTGAATCCCGGACTCCCTCCTCTGGCCACATCAAACGTCCCATGAACGCCTTCATGGTGTGGGCTAAAGACGAAAGGCGACGCATCCTGCAGGCGTTCCCTGACATGCACAACTCCAGTATCAGCAAGATACTCGGTAAAAATTTGTTTTGACAAGACATTTTGAATTTTGTTTTAGCGATAGTCTAGTGATTTGTTACTAGACTTTACTGGTAGTAATATTATAAGATTAGTCTTATATTTGAAGATTCTTCATGTTGCATACACATAAATGACAGATTGTAGATTTGCAGATTGTTATTTTACATGTTGTTTCGCTCTGCCCAAAGGGTCAATCATCAATTCATGTTATATTCATGTCTTTATTTGTTAAAGGGGCGGCGTTTCTGCCATGTTAATCTTGAGTACCTATAGAGTAGATCCTTCACATGTCCAAAGAGTCTTTAGTTTTATCATATTTATAAAAGACAGATGCGCTGTACTGATTCTTTCTGAAAATAGCCCGTGAAGGCGTGCAGTGGGCGGAGCTAAAGAATCTCAAGCGCACACACACTCCCTGGATGACTTTAGATTCACTATACGTTTGTGTTGTTGACCGTAACCTGAACGAAGCTCGTTGTTGACGCTCTTGCTCTCGCTCTGGTTGATGTGCGTACACGCTCATCCGGTAGAAGTGTACATACAAGGAACATACTTCATAAAGGGCCATACTCAAAAAAAACTTTCCGAAACCTAATCGAATCCTGAAGGAGTGTATTTTGTCATACGTCCAACTCGTTTTTTGACATTTTGGCCATGTTTAGCATGAGAATCCAACTCTTTAACGGTGTAAATAAGTCAGAATGCATGAAATGCACCCCCTCCCCCTAATAATAATATAAGCACGCCGAGCTGTCCATCAAAGTGGTTTTTTGCCGCCTTGTCAAAGAAACTTTTTGCCGTTAAATATTTTTCACCGTAGTTTCCATCAACGAAAGGAATGCTCTAGTGATCATAATGTCTCCTAATCATTCCTCTTCGTGGATCCTGAAGCACCTGTTCTGACAACATTGTCTTCATTGTTCTATTATCATTTCATCTCTTTTAACCCCTTTATCTTTCTCTGGAGATCAGTTGTTTATTGTTGGGTTGGGCTGGGGGGTTATGGGAACGGTGGGTTCTTTACGCTCACAGCTAATCCTACTGTTAGCAGTCTGTGTTGCTCTGTAAAACACATCAATATTTTCAAACATGTAACTTGCTGTTGCCCACTGGAATGGAGAGGAGGGCATAAGGTCTTAGGGGGATGAAAAAGGGGTCACACCGGGGCACATACAGCCACCTGGCTCCTGGGGTGACAGGAAAACAACACCCAGAACTTCAGCCCCCTCATCCCTTGCTGCACCTCTGCCTTCCTCAGTTCTTTCCTTTCACAAAACACTTGCATTCCATTCCATTGTGGCTCTACTGACACCGTCCTGATTAAAGCTTTTTTTGTTTTCTCCTCCCGATCATGCCCTGCAGCTCTTTCTGGTCCGCACCTAAGTTTCTGTCAGCTTCCTACCTTTTTAGCCCGCAGCACACTTTAAGTGATTGCAGCGTTGCACGCATACAGTCAATAAACCGAATTCTTGCGAAGTCAAACATTCCCATCGTGTAGAAAATTAGGTCAGTTAATTCTTCAGGTCGCTGATTGTTTGTTTCCCCCCACTTTGCACTCCTTTGTACTTTCACTCTGAATTATCTCTCTCTTCCTTGTCATCGTGGAATTTAAACTTTCCCACTCTCAAAAATACCACTGAAAAACCTGCTCCAAACAACACACCATGTAGCCAAAAGTATGTGGACACTTCCTTCTAATAAACTGGTTTGACTATTTTAGCTTCAATTACTAACGTGCATCAATCTCCATAGGCACATTTTTTTAGTGGAATAGTGCCCAATAATGTATAATGAGGTGGACGAGCGCTACAATACACGAGAACACTGCCAATACGTCAACAACATAGCGTCAATTGCCACCAAACACACACACACACACACACACACACACACACACACACACACAAGTTATCACAATCAAAAGGATATTTTGTGATTTTTATCCCGGACGAGCCCCCATTAAATGTTACGATTTTAGGCATTGGTCTAGGGTTGGAAGACGTACCATTGAGAATGTGATAGGGATGCACTGGTATAAACAGTTTGGCTGAAACCAATAACCGATATGAAATTATTTATTTCATATGTCTAAATTTGTATAGAATTTTTGAGAGCCTGATTTACAAAAAAGCAAGGGACTCACCATTAAAAGCCATGTCCCTAGCACACAATTATAATATTCTCATTATACTTGTATGTAGCCTATATGACAGACTTGCAATGCACATGTTGCACTTAACCGTATTTTCCTTTTTGAAGTGATTTCAATCATATTTCAAGCCATTTAAAAACATCATGGTGAACAGTGCGCATCTGAAGTGTCTCAGCTGAAGGAAATAATCCATTATTTATCAGCTTTAATATATAACGATAACATGTATATCGGCTGATACAGATCTGGTGCATCGCTAGAATGTGATAACTTTCACCATCCTCTTCACACCAAATATTTAAGACAAACACTAGCAAAAAGAGTAGGAGAGCTTTTAACGTTCCTCGCATTCACTTTTAAACTTTGGCGGGAGACTTGATTGACAGCGGGGCAGTGGCATCACATGCTAAAGATGATGGATAGCTGCTTAGCCCTTCTAGATTGCTATTGGTCTGAGCCGAAGAGAATACACAGGCACACCCACAAGGCTGTAACAATCAATCAAGGACAAGCTCCCATGTTTTTGACATTTTAAAGGGTTAGTTCACCTGAAAATGAAAATTGTCATGAATTACTCGCCCTCATGTCGTTCCAAACCCTTAAGACCTTCGTTCATCTTCGGAACACAAATTAAGATCTTTTTGATGAAATCCGAGAGCTCTCTGACCCCACATAGACAGCAACACAATGACCACTTTCAAGTGCCTGAAAGGTAGTAAAGACATTGCTAAAATAGTCCATTTTCAAATGGACGCTAGACGAACTAAACTAAACGGAACTTTGTCATTGTAGGCAGTTTTTAATCACGATCACAATTCATTTCAAGTGCTCGTTTTTTAAATAAGTTTAGTTTTAGTTACTTGCTCTAAAAACAGGGGGTGTGACGTCATGATTGACAGCTGAGATTGATGGCTTCTCTGAGTGAAGTTGTCACCTGAGGCACTAACAGACTTTTTCCTGGATTTTTGGGAGGAGATTGGAGCTTTAGCTTTAATTTCTACATTTCAATAACTGTTTATTTCACACCGACATAATTCATTGTTCTTCATCTGCGAGCGTGTGGGCGGCCTTTTGATATCGTGTCTCTACTTCCTGCTCTCTACTGTGCAGACTCCAGTCCCGAGATCACTACTGCACAGACTCTGTCCCAAATCTGCGCAAGATGTCAGCGCCATATTCGGACCTCCGGAGGCTTCAATTACTTCAGCGGAAGAGAATGAAGCCGCGTCGTCCATATTTTTTTACGGTCTATGGAATAGCCCAACGTAAATAGTGAAAGAGAGTGATAGGGAAGAGAAGACATTGTTGATTAAAGTCACTGTTTTTGTTTGCGTACAAGTATTCTCGCGCTTCATAACATTACTTTTGAACCACTGGAGTCACTATTTCTCTTTACTATCTTTCTGGGCCTTGAACGTGGTCGTGTTGCTGTCTATGGAGGGGTCCGAAAGCTCTCGGGTTTCTTCTAAAATATCTTCATTTGTGTTCCGAAGATGAATGAATGTCTTACGGGTTTGGAACGACATGAGAATTTTTTTTACATTTTTGGGTGAATTAACCCTTTAAATGTTCATCAAGCACATGCTCAGGTGTCCTTATGTTACATAATACCTTACTTGCCCTCATGTTGCCTCCTCAGGTTCCCGTTGGAAGTCCATGTCCAATCAGGAGAAGCAGCCGTACTACGAAGAGCAGGCCAGATTGAGTCGGCAGCACCTGGAGCGCTACCCAGACTACAAATACAAACCCCGGCCAAAGCGCACCTGTATTGTAGAGGGAAGACGACTGCGGGTGGGAGAGTACAAGGCCATGATGAAGAGTCGACGACAGGAGCAACGAGTAACGTACCCTCCGAGGTGATGCCCACAGACACACTCAATATGTTCTCATTTTTCAGAGATGCATTCATTTCAGTCACTTATAATCGACATTTATTCCCACAGCCAATCAGAGCAGCAGCTACCCTACCCCCCCAGTGAAGGACAGTACTCGACCACACCGGTGTCCATGACCACCTTGCCCTTGCACCCTGCCCTGCTGGAGCACTACCTCCCCCGGGCTATGGAGCCCCCGCAGAGCCGAGGCGACGAGACGCGGGAGGCCGCGCGGCCCAGACAGCCCTACAGCGAAGGGGAGGAGAGTGACACGGGCGACCGCAGTGAGGGAGAGCTGGTTGTCCTCACCGATTGAGAAGAAACGAGGAAAGGATGGGAGGACAGAGAGGGTGGAAAATACAAAAGAAGGGGGAATGAGATGGAGAAAATAATCTGGAGATTTTGGAATCCCTACAACGTGAGGGTGTCCAAAAAAAATGGTATATGTCAGTGTTTTCCAGTCCAGTTGTGAGGGTGTCCTTGCAAACTGGTTTCAAACCTGCCAGATCGGTCACACCGTCTTCTAGGGTTGGTTAGGAAGGCAGAAGATGGGATGACAAGCAGTACAACAAAGGATAGATATTAATTGTTCAGATTTTTCCAGTGGTGTAGGCCAGACCTCCAGGATAGGACTTGCTTTTTTACCAAGCTGTGGTCCAGGGGTGTCCAAAGAGGGCCACTGTCCTGCAGAGTTTAGCTCCAACTTGCCTCAACACCCGTCTGGAAGTTTCTAGTATGCCTAACAAGACCTTGATTAGCTGGTACAGGTGTGTTTAATTGGGGTTGGAGCTAAACTTTGCAGGACAGTGGCCCTCCAGGAGCAGGATTGGACACCCCTGCTGTGGTCAGTATGCAAGACATTTTCCGTATACGATATTCACCGTGCAGATCTTGAGTCGTTTGAATGCACTGTGGAGCTGGTGTGCAAAATTTGTCTACTGCACGTATGATGAAGTAAATGTTATCTGCAAAGCGCATACGAAAATGCTAGAGAATCGGCTCTTCTAGAATTGGGTATAGATAAGTATGTTCACGGTTGACTTGTTTGAAAAAGTTCCACATCGTACAGTGTCAAATGATATGCTTAAAGAATAGTTCACCCAAAAATGAAAACCATTTTGGATGAACTATTTCTTTAAATAGCCAATGGATGGAGCGCTCTGAAATATTAGCCATAGAGAGAAAAAAATACAGAAGCCTTTGTGCTTTATAATGCTTCTTGATGTCACCAGGGTTTTCCTGCAAAAGTTCCTGTTAAGACTGTGCCAAGGTACTTTCCAGAGCTCAAGGGCTGAGCAAAAAAGGAAAAGAAAACAAGTGGACTTGGAAAAAGGAAGGATCATTCCTGAACTCCTTGTCCAGTTTATTATATCTTGTTATCAGATAATGACGACTATAGGCTGTTCTGTTACAGAGATTGAAGCAGCCTGGCCCTTTAAGACTCAGACGTCTGAGGATACTTTCTTTAGGTTGGTGGCGTCCTCTGCTGTTTGAATCTGGGTACTGCACTTAAAATATCCCCCCAGGTCAAAATCATTTTTTTTAATTTAGTGCAGCATAATCACTTGAAATGCACTTTTTCCATCTAATATATATTTTTTCATACCCTCATGACTCAGAACAATTTTCTTTTCAGAGTAGAATTTTGCACTTGTGTATATATTTGCAAATCATTTCTACTATTCATTTTGTGAAAGATGTGAATAATATCCCTCAAGTTACTCCCATTTTTTAAATTTTGGTTTACTTTTCTATTTTAGTGTGTGTGTATATAGAGTGAGTTTGTGCTGAAGAAAATAATTGAGTTACCATTCCTGCAGTTCTCCTGACTGGGCCCACATTTTTGGGCTGCTAGTCAATTTACAGTTGAGCTGAAATGTAAACTTTTTGTGAGGAAGAAAAAAAAAAAAAAACCTTTATATTTTAAAGAGGAGATTTTAGAAAGGACTTGCCTCTGATTGGATTGCTATGCTAACTGATTGGGGGGCAAATGCAATCCAGACACGTTGCAAAACCAGCTGATGTAAAATATAGATAGACTTTATTTTGTTTATAAAAGTGTATAATTTAAAGGTGTACATGTTTTTTTTTTCTCTCTGTATGTTGCATTTTTCAAAACAAGTTGTGGTTTGTTTTTGAAACAAATAAAAATGTTATGTTTACTTTTGTGGTTTAGTTCATTTTTATATTTTTGGAAATGCGTCTCAGAGATGAATCATGAACACTTCACTAATTATTCAAAGGCACAACCATAAGGGATATACATGGACATTATCACTTTAAATATTATCCAGTCTTTATTTAAAGGTAGGGTAGGCAATTTTGGAGCAGCTAGCTTTGACTGCATAGTTGCGTCCCAAATGACTCCCTATACACTATGCACTTATACACCATGTACTCATCCGTGTAGTGTAGGAAATTTATATGGTTATTTTGTCATTCAACATCGGAGTCTGATGTCCCTCCCCCTCCGCTACGTAATTAATGCTGCCTTCACGTGCTATCGGAATAGCATGAACACCCTCGCAAATCAAAATTTGAATGCGACTCACGACATCAGAAGTGGAAAGTACTAAATTTCTGATAGCACATGAAGGCGGCATAAAGCTGCGATAGTTGACAGCAAACAGTTCCACACTTAGTTTTTTCCGTTCATTTAATGCATCATCCAGGTATCTCTCCCCGCTAGCGTTAAAAAAAAAAAAACCCGAAAAGTTGCCAGCCACAGCCCGTAGAATATTTTGTATGAATATCTGAGCATGCAATACATCAAAAGAGATGTACTAATATCCATCTGCTCGGGCAGATTCGGCTCAAAGTCGTGCATCTTCGGATGCGGAGGCGCGCGCGCTGTTGCAATGACGTCATTTTTGCCACACGCACCTTCGCGCTCATGCGGACGCTCGACAACCTTATATTCAGGGTAGCTCAGAATTCGAGTAGTAGTCGTATATATATCTCGGAACTCAGGGCAAAGCACCCGGCTAACGTCATAGGTATGACAATACAATATTATTGTAAATTATATCACATAAAAAGGTGGTAGCTAACGTTAATTGAATCAAGCAAACAAATAGCTGTTGTTTTTGCTCCAAAAACCTTGACTTACCTTGAATTTAACAATAAGCTTCCTTCATCAGACTCGCGTGGTAGCCAGGCGTCTCATTCAATGGCGAGCTCAGTTGACAGTGTGCTTCAAGATTCCGATTGGCCAAGAGAAACTGTGCTAAGATTCTGACTGGCCCAGAGAAATGTCAATTATAAGAATTATCCAATAATGTTTCGCAATTCTAGCCTGCATTCTAGCCAGCGGCTACTCTTAGACACTTCTTCACACTGCAGTGAGCGAGATCGATATTAGCCATGGTAAAACAAGAAAACCAGATTTAAAGGTCCCGTTCTTCGTGTTTTTTTGAAGCTTTGATTGTGTTTACAGTGTGCAATATAACATGTGTTCATGTTTCGCGTGTAAAAAAAACAGTATTTTTAACACAATTTACTTATCTGTATACCGCTGTTTTCACTCTCCTAAAAACGGCTGATATTCTATGAAGTCCCTCCTTCAGAAATACGTAACGAGTTCTGATTGTGCCGGCGGTTCCTGTGTTGTGATTCGACCGCAGCTTAGCGAACGTGGAAAGGTCACGCCTCTTAACGGGAGATATATGCGCTTAATGAGCTCTACAGCGTCCCTGGGAAAGCCAAACAAAGGTGATTTGACTCCGGGATGAAAATAACAGCGTCTCGACGACATGGCGACAAACACACTCAAACGCAGCACTTCCTTTTCTCCACGCAACACTTCCTCTTCTCCACGTGGGACAGCAACAAGACCACGCCCCCTTTTTTCGCGTATTGTTTTGGGCAGAGGTTAGTCTGTTCTACTGACGTCATTAATGAAGGAAGTACCAGGATGTAGTCCAAGCCGGCCGTTCGCTGTAGGCTTTGAAAGGGAACTTCTGTTAAATAAAATATCTCGCTTGGCATTGAACTTTGAGCTTTATAATTTTACAGGTATTATTTATGCTCTAACAGCAACATTACACACTAACTAAAGTTTGAACAGTGGGATCACGAAGAACGGGACCTTTAAAATAAGACTGTGTTGAGCAGTATAACAATGATTTGTTTTCTGTCAATGAATGTATCCAAACAGTTGATTTCTAACTTCAAGATTCCGATTGGCCAAGAGAAAATGTGCTAAGATTCTGACTGGCCCAGAGAAATGTCAATTATAAGAATTATCCAATAATGTTTCGCAATTCTAGCCAGCGGCTACTATTAGACACTTCTTCACACTGCAGTGAGCGAGATCGATTTTAGCCATGGTAAAACAAGAAAACCAGATTTAAAATAAGACTGTGTTGAGCTGTATAACAATGATTTGTTTTCTGTCAATTAATGTATCCAAACAGTTGCTCAAAACGCATAATTTATTTTAAAGCGTATTTGGTTTTTGGGATTTCTCTAGGTTTAAATATTCTTGGAAACATTTGGGATAATGCAAGTACACAAGCCAACAAAATATACAATTGTTTTACTGGTTTTTGGATTTTCTAATAAAAAATCTTACATATTGTGCCTTTAATATTTAGATCCCTTATATTGTTTGATCAGGATGGGCTACCAGAGACGAATTTGGCATTTTTAATGCCCAGTAGCCTACAGATTATTCTAGAATATCTAAGAAAAACGCAACACTTGAAGATGAAAAAGCCCTCCATACTTATTCAATCAAATATCTCAGCCATAAC
Source organism: Romanogobio albipinnatus (assembly GCA_023566225.1). Taxonomy (NCBI): domain Eukaryota; kingdom Metazoa; phylum Chordata; class Actinopteri; order Cypriniformes; family Gobionidae; genus Romanogobio; species Romanogobio albipinnatus. Next base: position 6,465,738 of record CM042254.1, on the reverse strand, counting down.
AAATAACAAAGAAGAATATCTACATTTGCGCTGGCATGGCTGACCAGAACTTGCGAGTCCTCGTTATTAACTAAAACAAATGCCACCTTGCGTTCCATTGTAGAGAAAAACAATACATTTGATTACTTCAGAAGTAACATCATTAAAACATTGATGCTAGGTTTTTAGTACGCTAGCAGAAGCGGGTTTTCTTCTGTCTATACGCTTTTAGCTCATTCGTACTGAGACTTGTAGAACACGAGAGTAGAACACGTCCCAACACGCATTAGCGCTGAGGATGTTTCCCTGCACGTGTGTAACTGCATTGTGCTTGTTTGATTCAGGATATCCTCAATAGTAGTCTTCCTGTGCTTCCCTGGACAAAATGCAGGTCACCACCGTCCACAGGAGACGGGCAAAAGTTCAAGGAGGAAATTGAAGTGTTTGACCAGGTGTGGTGCAAAAGACTCGCAATTCACTTTGGGTTACCAGAGAAATTTGGCATTTTTAATGTACAGTACAGATTATTCTAGCATATCAAAGAAAAAAAAAAGAAAAAGCAATTTTTTTTTTTTTTTTACAAAGGCAAATGCACAAAAACAAATCCAACTCTTGACATTTTAATGGAAATTTTTGGAATAATTATTCAATTATTCTCCCACAGTTGAATAGAAGCGAAAACATGATACAGTGTTTTTCACATTATTTCACAGTATTTACAAACTCCTTATCAGTGCCGAAAGCATCGCTACACGACCGTAGCGCCCCCTGCTGGTCTCCAGCAAACACACACTTGGGTCCATGCCAACCTAACAACCCAATTCACTCCCAGTTCAGTTAAATATACAAAACAAGTAGAAATATTAAAGATATAAGGATAAATGAAACATTATCTGTACATTGTTTCAGTACATTCACAAAAAACTGATCTTAAATAAAGCGCAAGCTGTGAAGCTGACCTGTTTGGTATCATAATAAAAATCCAGACACGGATGCTTCCTGTAAACATCCCTTTTAAGAGCAGAGGTTTAAAAAGGGACATTTACAAGGTCATTAGAGAAAATAACTAGTGTGTATATGTATATATATATTACACACACAGAGAGGTGGTGCTATGAAATGTCTAGGATGTTAAAATGTACTTTGCTGCACCATAAGTCTCAATTCCAAAGAGAATAAACAGTTGTGGCCACATTGAAATGTTCATATTAAAGTGGAAAAATATAATCTCGCTTCAACCAAAATTAAACTTTCCAAAAAACAGGAATGGTGCTTGTAAACATCCCACCCCCCCACCCCCCTTCACATTAGAAATGTCCTTCACATCGAAAAAAAAATTGAAAAGAAACTAATATTTTACAAACAGAAGTGGTTTTCTCGGTGGACACATTCACATATGTACATCTACACATATCTTGCCATTGCACTCCTGTTATATCAAATTCATAACATTCTTCGTGCACGTATGGAATATGCAGCTTATATAAATACGTTTCATTTTTCAGTCATCGTTTATCATGGACCATAAAGTGACAAAGATCTAAAAATACATGAACTGACCTTAAATGTTGAATCTTATGGAAACCGTCAAGAGCATGTCGGGGTCATATTTCACCACAAAATCAAGAGATGTGACATTATGAATAAAGAATGTGAAGAATGTTTTCATTTGTAGTCCATTTACAGTCTTTTTAATAAATGTATTTATGCTCATTTGATTTTTTCAATACAGTATTTGGAATTTTAGGAGGATTTTCATTATGCAAATTAAAATGTTGTGATGAAATATGACCTGGAAATGTTTTCACAAGATTTACCTTAAAAGCACAAGCCAAGTTTTAGATCGAAGCGGTGATGAGCGAACAGAAGCCAAACAAAGTATATTAGCACAGCGCTATCAGGCAGTTCCAACTCATTAGAGAAACACTGGCTACAAAATTATTCATGGTTTTGTTGAAGGGCCTCTTGCTTTCAGTCGTCGCCTGCGGCTCAAACCGTTTCATTATTAACCTGCACCTGACACAGAGCCAGAGACACCTCCGAGATTTCACTGTGACCCCACGGCACAAACGCCGCGTCTAGCTTCGGTTTCAAGACGTTCTGAAAATGACTGCTGTACTAACTGATCAGGGACTGATCTGATTGGTCAGTAAAAGGACACTTGGGTTCAAGAAGCTGCCAGAGAGATAGAGATTCCAGTTTTCCATTCAGATACTGACTCCTATTGAGTGGTGCAGGTCTGACGTCAGAATCTGGAAGTCTAATTCGTCGCTGGTTCCTTTGAGATATTCCTATGGGGTTTTATAATGGAGGGTTAAAATAAAACATAACCTGACGATACTTTGACGTTTTGTTCTACAACATACACTGCACACACTCAAGTTGTCTCATCTAGTTACTTATTAAAAACGTACATTTTCAAAATTCGCATTTTCGCTGTGTGTGTGTAGTTTACGTTGTAGAACAAAACATCAAAGTATAGTCAAGTTATGTTTACCGCAGGCTTTATTTTACACACAGATGGAAAAAGCCCGTAGGAAAATCTGGAAGGAACCAGCGGCGAATTAGTCTTCCGGGTTTTGACGTCATACCTGCACAACTCTATAGAGAGGGCTCTCACAAAAACATTACAGGTCACATTTCACCACAAAATGAAAAGGGAAATAATGAGAAATTCAATTTTGCATAAAAAGAAAATGGAGCCTGTTTTGAGGCCTCTTGCAGTCAAATTCTTTCCACTCATTTTTCTAATGTCTCATCTCTTCAATACAGTCATTTGAAATGTACATGCTAACTGTCATGAAAATAATGTAATCTTAATAGTCATAGAAAGGCTTAATTTCTCTTTGCAAAATATCGTTTGTGTTTTTCTTTTGGGGATATTGCCTGGCATGTTCTTGACAGACTCCCTCAATTATCTCTCCTCTAAGTTTACAGTACAATGAATGACAATTCTTGGCATTTTCGATATGCATGACAAAATAAAAAGAGGATTTTTGTGCTTTGCGGGGCTCAAGCTACTTTCTACTGGAATGTTTTACTCAGACAAAAAAGGACATCATTATATATAGCAAAAGCATAACAAAGAAATAAAATGCAATTTAAATAAAGAGACTGGGAATTGTGAACTGATCTTCTATCGTGAAGGCGAGAACATTTTAGATGCACAGTATTGAAACTAGATGCAATTCTGACCGTTTTGAAAGGGGACACTTTAAAACCTACATACAAAAAGCATTTTAAAGGGATAGTTCACCCAAAAATTAAAGTCGTCGTTCATCTTCGGAACACAAATGAAGATCTCTGATGAAATCCGAGATATTTCTGTCCCTCCATTGACAGCTACGCAACTCCCACTTCACAAGCTCAATTCACATGAACTTTACGATCTTTTTATGAACATTTTGAAGCGTCAAAGTGGTAGTTGCGTAGCTGTCAATGGAGGGACAGAAAGCTCTCAGATTTCATCAGAGATCTTCGTTTGTGTTCCGAAGATGAACGAAAGTCCTACAGGTTTGGATAGACATAAGGGTGAGTAATTAATGACAGAACTAAAATTTCTGGGTAAACTAACCCTGTAAGGACCTTCTCAAGTGAAATGGAAATTATATCCGTAAGTATGCATTTAATATTCTGAACTTAAATAATATTTTCCTTTTCGCTCCAGGACATTGTGTCCTCACAGATGGTGACCTGAATCAAACTACACAACACTGTTACATAAATATTGCCCCCTTTTCCAGTTTTGGAGAACCATTAGATTGACATTTAAGGGGGGGGGGGGGTTGACATTAGGAATGAGATTAGTGATCATTGAGCAGATAATGACTTTCAAATCTCAGTTTGAGCTTTGCCAGGTGATGCAGGCGCATTTAGGACAGAGAGAGGGAAAAGGAGGGGGACGCGGGGAAGCAGGCTGTAATATTCCACAGCCTCTGACAAGTGGAAAATTCAACAGAACTTCTCACAATCATAAAACTAAATAGGTGGAAACATGGTCCTACAGACGCGGAGGTTTCTCGCGGCCCTGACTTCTTGGGAATGTCTGAAGTGAGGTCTGATTGACTTCATTGGTTACTTAGTTACTTGCCTTTTAGCTGACGCCGTTCATCCAAAGTGACTTACGGAGGACTTATTGCAGGGGTTAAGTGATTTGCTCAAGTGCGTAATAGTGCAGGACAGGGCAGGATTTCTTGACCTCAGTAACGATCTAGTTCCTGAGTCACCCCTGATTGACCGGGAACCTTTGTATTAGCAACCCAGATTTTTAGCCATTACCCCAATTTCTTCTCATTTTTACAGCGCTGTGAGATCAATCTGAAAGCATTTTTGCACATTCGTCATCGCAAACGAAACAGATGTTTTGACGAAGGCGAAGATGTTTCAGAACGCCTGCGGTCTCAACAAACATCCCTGCTAAACATCACTACAGGCCTCCTTCACAGCAAATCATTCTGCATAAGTTTGCAATGGCTCTCACACTGCAAAACCCATAACGAGAAGTTCCAAAGCAAAGTCGGCTCCAAGAATGGAAGGACTACTTTGGTGCAAAACAAGTGCCCTAAAACAATTAATAAATAAATGTTATTTAAAACATAAAAACGCACTCATTTTATGGGAAACTTGATCAACTAGAAGTGGAGTCCCAAAGAGAAACATGGTTTTTGAAAAAAGGAATCAAGAATATGTGGAACTAAGACTTGGCAGACAAGTTGTCAACCAATCTTTGGAGGTCCCAGTGCTCACCCCTGCTGTACCTCATACCCTCCCCTGACTGAAAAGGCCTCTGATTCAATGGTCGAACGGTCAACGATGAGGCCAACAGATACCAGCGCTGTCCCCTCAGTCTTGACGTCTCATTTGGGGATCTCCAGGGCCGTTAATGCAGGTTTGGTCTTGAAGTACTGATTGAAACGTAGCACGGCATACCTAGAACAAGAACATGACAAAATCAGATCTGACAGTCAAAATTAAGAATGGGATTGAATTGGTTATCAGAAATGTACTTTGTAGTATTATTTAAGGGCATATCTATCTCCAATAATTGATATAATATTTTTAAGCAGATATTTTTAACAAAAATAAAAACATACAATGTGTCATCCATTTATGTTAAAGCTGCAGACCGTACGTTTCGCCTCTTTGTCGCCATCTCTGTTTGAAACCTGCAATTGCGGTTAGTTGTGGAATTATTATCTTTACGTGGGTTGTGCATTGCCACGGCTCCTCAGCATGGATGAATCTAATGTTTTGAGGAGTAATATGTGTAGACTGTCACCGCACCGGTGTGGATACTGTACTTCGGAATTACAGATACTACGCCTGGAACAAGCCTGCCGCACTGGTGTTGAAAACTGAAGCCAAAACATCTCGATCGCCCCCATGTTGTTGGTCCCAGTTTAGCTCATAGCCCCCGCCCCTCCATTTATTCTAACGGATGCAAGACAAACTAAACAATCAAATTACACTTCAAATAATTTTTTCCCAAAGTTTCTGTCATTTTAGGCAGTTTTTTATCACGCTGATTTGGGTTTTAATTAGTTGTTTGATGCTATAAAAACGGGGGTGTGACATCATGATTGACAGCGGAGATCGACTAGCCAAACCCACATTAAGATGTTGGGTCTGGGAACTCACCATTGTCAGGGCTCAATCCGAGGGGCGGGACAAACGGTTGTCTTTCAAATTCCCTCTGCACGCAATAGGATAGCGCTACAAACAACCAGAGCAATGAAGAAGGTGAAGCGGAGCTAGTTGATAGATTAAACTTTCGCCGTATCAGGTCGGCAAAACTCCGAACACATCTTCCTTTCTTAAGAATGACTTCAGTGCCATTCTTTGTTCTTTTCTCAAAGAAAAGCTTAACTCCAAGTCTTGCAGAGTCGCGGCCAAAGCCGATTTGAATGACCGCCGTTCACAGGTTCTTTGTTTATGAGTAGCACGCGGAACCGCCGCAACTCAGCTGTCATTATGTTAAGCCCGCCCACGACTCTATACACAATGTGATTGGCCTGACCAGAGTTTGGTTTTTCCAGCTCGCAAGCCAACGGAGAGTTGCTAGACGACCCTGGCTGCAAATTAGATTTGCTGCCGCTAGGGTGCGTCTAGATTTCTAGGCTAGAGATTGACATGAAGTCGTCACTGAGGCACTGACTTTTTTCGGGAGGAGATTGGAGCTTTAGCTTTAATTTCTACATTTCTATAACTGTTTATTTTGAAGGAAGTTGTTACGCTCTCAGTTGAAAAAAAAAAACCAAAAAACCAAAAAAGATTAACTTGAGTAAAGCAGAAAAAAATGGCTAACCGCACACTGAATCCAAAAAAAAAGACAGAAGTCTAGAAAAATATGTATTTTTTATTTTTTAATTTGCATGGTGCAATAAAGTGCAAAGTGCAGGTGAGTTAAAACCAGAGGAGCATCAGCAGACGTTTCAGCAGATTGCTTTCCTCAGTGCTAAAAATGTAACGGACAATTACCCTCTTTCTAGACAAACAAACACTTCAGAGCCATCGGCTTAATCCAATTAGCACAATCCTCAATTAACACCAATAACAATCAATTATCTCAACTGAGTATCACAAGGAGAGTCTGAAAAGCAATGAACATGACACAAACTACATGACATATACAATCAAAGCAATGAAAATAATAGTAATTGTTGCAGAGAGTTACAAGAAACATGAAAGTTCAAGTTCTTCATTCATGCCATCAGGAAATAAAGATTTAAGTTCAAAAATCCAAAATGCCTCCCTTTGTAACAATTTCTTGTCTCCATCTCCACCTCTTCTATGAGGTAAAATCCTCTCGATGCCCAGGAACTTCATGTCAGACAAAGAATGTTTAGCAAGATTGAAGTGACGATAGATGGGAGATGTATCATCCTGTCTACGAATTGTATGTTTCATCATTCTAGTGCGTAAAGCACATGTGGTTTTACCAACATATAACAGAGAGCATGGACAAATGGTAAAATAAATCACATATGTACTCTTACAGGTTATCAATTGTTTGATCTAGGGATGTTAACCAATGACCGTTTGACCGATGGTTGACCGTATCAACGTTAACCGATCAAAGTTGTCGGTTGTCGGTTAAAAAAAAAAAAAAAGTGATCTCTAAATTAGGCTATTTATAGAGAATGGGAACGTGACGTCACCAACGCAATGCATTCGCGGACTTTAGGACACAGACACTACATTAGAGAATGAGTAATAGTGGAGGTAGACTTTAAAACTTGTATTATACAGTTAAAAACACATTAGAATGGTGAACGCTTGCTGTGTTATGAACTGTCATAGCCTCTCTTGCAACCTGCGTGGAAAACATATCTCAAATCATGCGCAATATTTCAGTTTACCAGCTTGGAAATAACAAAAGTAAGTGAAAGTAATGCTGCCTTCACGTGCTATCGGAAATTTGACAATTCCCACTTCTAAAGTCGTGATTATGAAGTATGAACTCATCTCGTTCATATTTCGAGGGGTGGAGCGCGTTCACGTGCAATATTTACAATAATTCAGAGAGCACGTGAAGGCAGCATAACACTCGGAAATAAACAACTTAGCCAAAATGTGTCTTTATAATTTGTATTTATTATTTATAACCGATATTACAGATGAATATTTTCTGAACCGCTTGAATGTGCTCACACCATAAATAATGCATGAAACGCGTCAGCAAATGCTTCATTGTTCAGCTTCAGATGTAAGTTGCAACTTGTGTGATACAGTGCTTAAATACAGTAGTAGCACATCATCTAAATATATTACATCTACATTTCAGTGGTAACACATAAGGTGTTGATCATCATCTTTCTTTATTATTGTTAGCACTAGTTACCTCGAACTAAAGCGGCGTCTCTTCGGAGCTGTCATTATCTTAAATGAGTCGCGGCAATGTTTCAAATGAGCTTCTAACGCTAGACAATAGCCTTTATTTTCAACGCGATCACCTTGTGCCCAAACCATTTAGAAACTAAGGAGCCATTTGTCCTCCGATTACAAACAAGCTCCTCAGCGCCGCGTTTGCGGGACTCATGTTTCGCGCTGTAGGGGATTTTAAAAAAATTGACGTGAGTGGAAGGCAGGCGGCGGCGCCTGGACAGTGTGTGTGTGTGTGTGTGTGTGTGAGAGAGCTGGAGGCAGAGCGGCAGAGAGATGCGACAGAGTTGCGAAATTGCAGGCGCGGCTCGCGAGTTGCGGCTGTTATTTCAAATAGCGCAGCATATTTTAAAAACTAATCGGTTAACCGGTTTCAACCGGCTAATGAGGCTCGGTGGTCGGTCAAGAAAATGTTTAGTTTTCGCCATCCCTAGTTTGATCTTGTATGTTTTTTTGTGTACAAGGATGTACAAAGGATTGACATTTGATGTATTTTGTGCAAGATGTACACCTGTGTGGTCTTTTTTTTTTGGATCCAGTGTGCGGTTAGCCATTTTTTCTTATAACTGTTTATTTCACACAACATAATGAATTGTTCTTCATCTGTGAGCGTGTGGGCGGGCTTTTTATATCGCGTCTCTACTTCCTGCTCTCTACTGTGCAGACTCCAGTCCCGAAATCACTACTGATGTCAGCGCCATATTCGGATGTTGGCGGCTTCACTTTTCTTCAGTAGAAGGTAGTGAAGACGCACCGTAGATTTTTTTTATGGTCTATGGTCTGGAAGTACGACCAAAATAATATGTTTCACTGGAAAATGTCATTGAACAAGTAACATGTCTGCCACTTTTGTTCTGACCGACTGAGAACGATCGCTTAGCTCATATGACATCAAACCGTGCAAATAATTATTATTGTTATACTTTGTTCTCAAATTGTTCATCATTTAAAATCAGCATTGCGTGACTATGTGTATTTAAAGTCCCTGTAAAGGCAATTCTGAGATTTTTTTTCTAAACACATTATAAATGTTAGAAATGTTTTGCTGAAACACGTTAAAGGCCGTGAACTGTGTAGTACTGAATTGTTGCATGTGGTAAAACCACATGTGTTAGACCGTTAAACAGTTTTTCACCGTTGCTGTGTTCAGGATTTTTTAGGCGGGGCTAAAATGGTGGCTCGATGACACACTTGAGCCACTGTGCATATGGCCCCTCCCCCCATAGATATGTATATATATCTATGCCTCCTCCTACAATATTATAACTGTCAATGACTCACTGGAGCCACCGAGCCTGACTCCTCCCCGAACATGATCATAACTAGAGCACATTCGCATCAGTTCGCCGGCTCGATAGCAAATTACTGTCAGTAACATTACTGTTAGTTACTACAGCCTACAATTTACAAAACAAAAATGATGATCAAGAAGAGGTGGATTAATCTTGTGAACAGCTGCCTTGATGGAGAGCTGAGGATCACCACCATCACCTGCCTCTGCAGTGACTTTACACCAAGTAGTTTTACAAACTTTCATCGGAGACAACTGGGATTCACTGATAATCCGTTTAAGAATGGGGCCGAACCGATTAATCCTCCCGTCCCGCCGACAGCTGGTGCCGTCGTGAACTGTACGCGAGTGTTGTTTTGTGCGCTACTGTGCTAATGGCAGCTTTCCCGCGAGTGGGCGTGGTTTCAGCGCTGACAGCGGACACGCCCCCAGTGTTTGAGAGCAGAGAATGCTGCTTTTTTTTCACGATTTTGATAAGCCATTTTATTTACTTGGCAGATTTTATGTATGATTCAAATTTGGCTGGGTGGTTAATAACACATTTGTCTGTGGTGTGACAAACTTAGAACACATTTCATTTTGACTTTAAGTGTGTATTAGCGTTACCTGTAGATTTTAATTTCCGTAGTCTAATCTTTTGCTTTTGACTAGGGTGAATCTCCAGTTGTCACTGATGATGTCATTTGGACCTTTCTGGATTACAATCCGCCATCAAAATGATACGTTTAATTATCCCCGCTGTTGTGAGAAAAGGCCATAAATGATACACCACCTGCAGCATCCTCACATACGAGCCGGACTTCTTCTTTATGTATACAGACATGAAGTAATGACGCAAAGACGTGCTCGAATTTCCTGTGGAAATCCACCAGTACCACTGCAAGGAGACAGTTTTGAACACTGGCTGGTTATGCACTTGCTCAAAAAATTATTTTGGATAATTTTTTTACCAAAAAAGTTACAGACTGCAGCTTTAAACACTTTTAATTTAATATAGTTTTGACCAATTATGGCCGTTATTTATAAAATCAACACATTTTTCAAATGTATTTACGTTTGTAGCACTTTGAGTAGGCTATAATATAAAACACAAATGCATTGTTAAATATAACAATAACTGCAAATAATTTTTAAACTACTGAAAAAATAATTTTTACAAAATTGTATGGTTCCTATGAAAATATATCAAATATTAGATAACATTCAAAAAAGGCATTACAGGGGCAGCATTTAGTCAATTTCAGTGGCATTTTCGCCCTGAGACCTGGTTTTTTATTGCTCAGAAAGACAATAAAGTTCAAATAAATTTACATGATAATTTTGATCCTTTTTCTACATGCAAAGAGGCTGATTTTTAAAACAGGCTGTAAGACCCCTCCTGATCTCATCTGCGCAGGCAGCGATTTGTTGTTAAAGGGTGCAGCCTGAGAGGAATCACGACCTGTTGCTTGGAAACTGGCAATGTAGGAAGTTTACAGAATATATTACTTGAGCCAGTTTAATAAAAGTGAGCCACGACACCAACAAAAATATCCTCAGCCTACGGATGACATAACTCACCCCCTCCGAAAAACCAAGTAGTGAATAATTTGAGCAGAGTTTCGTTGTGCTACAGTACAGATACACAACACTGAAGATTTCGAGTGCAGTTTAGGTCGAGCGCCATAGTCACAGATGGTGGCAGGCCGCAATTCACTTGTCCTGAATCAAACCTGCTTTTCACCACTTGAAAACGAACACCATTGACAGGTTTCTATGGGCAATAGAAGTAACAGTCCACACCCATTCATGTGCAGTATGTGGGGGAGCTTCATAGAAGACCTTTTCTCCCAACTGAGGCATTCATACACAGATTCAGCTCTAATGTATTAAGTTGCAAAGACAATGGACATTGTTTTAGAACTCTGTTTTAGCTATGAACCCAAGAGATCTAACCTTCAATTCAGGTTTCAAGTGTTTCTGTCAGGTGTTAGGTGTAAAGGTGTTAACTGTGGTTCGAGGCAATTTCTGGTCAATGAATCACTTGGAAACTGAACTTTGGCCAAATTAGATTTCGACTTAAAATAATATTTCTAAAAACACAGTCAATGCATGAACAAATGGAAACCAGAGTATATGTATATACTGTAGGTCACCATTTTGGTACTATTAGCAGGTATTTGTTGTTTGTTTGTTTTTTTAAAAAGGGCATTTGTCTGATTTGTCGTCTATTCTGGATTTTTTTTCCCAGTATAGAATTTTATATTAGGTTACAAAAGTGTATTAGGTTACTTGCCTGGTTATTGGCTGCATTAGTTCCCGCTACTTTGTCACTTACTGTACACTCTTTATCTGCCTTTAACACCCATTTCTTGACGATAATGATCTTTTTGCCTGTAAATAAATCCTCCCTCATCACAAGAGATGAAAGGTTTTCTGAGCTGGATACGCCGCTTACCCGAGGAAGTCAAACTCGATGGTGGAGTACTTGGCTTGGATCAGGGCCCAGAAACCCCAGAAGAAATGTGAGGCCTGCCAAAGCGGAAGAACAAGAACTTTAGGGGAAAGCCTTCCAGCTCAGTCCACACACACACACACACACACATACGTATCACTGACAGCAATCATCATGCAACAAGCTTGTAATACAATACCTTGGAATAAACAATCATTAAAACAACTTCATAAATCCTGCATGGTAATGGGCGATATAAACGATTTGCAATAAAAACGATATAAAATTGGCCTACGATAGAGATTTTAATTCTATTCGCGATAATGTAATAAACAAGACAAAATATTAGTCTTAAATGCCTTTTGAATCAGAATCCCTGAATTTAATGCCTTAAGTGAAAAGTGTAAACACTTTGCCTCTATGCTGTTGTCAATATTGCTTTGTTTGTTTGAGCGGCCCAAATTCTGGCTCAACCAAATGCAGGACGTCATGTTTGCCTAAACAATAAAACACGGGAGGAAGCATGGAAGAGGTGGCGGTTGTGTTTGAGAAACCTGGCCCCAGTCAAAATCTTTGCTATACGAGTACTAAGACATGATATGCATTACCTTTCAAAAGTTGGGGTCAATAAGAGTTTTCGTTTTCAAGAAATGAACACTTTTATTCAACCAGGACACATTAAATTGATCAAAAGTGACATTGAAGCCATTTATAATGTTACAAAAGATTTGCATTTCAAATAAGTACCGTCAAATTTTTATGTTATTGGTACCGACTACTGGAATTTTGGTATTGTGACATCCCTATTCCCTAATTCACAGTACCTGTTCCTTTATTAACAAGACACCAGTTTTCATTTCATTAAGAGAACAAAATGTTTAAAACCAAATTCATTACATTAGACTGCAGGTAAGAAACTTTGTTTGAAATTTGTCTTTATTTAAAGTATCTGTGCATAACACAAAATCATTTGTACTTGAATTTTATCTGCAACATCATGATGTAAAATTACAGTTTTGCACAATAAATGTTCTCAAAACTACACAGAACGTTTCTTTCTTTAAAAAAAAAATTCATTTAGCAGTTTGGCTTTCCTTAGGCTCTATGTAACCTGTTCTGAAATGGTTCTATTATAATTAATATATCGTGATATATATCGTTAACGCAAGAGGCTGCGATGTATATCGCAATATGGATTTTAGACCATATCGCCCATCCCTAATCCTGCATTATCAAAACCTCCTCTACTGTTCTCTGCATATGCAACACTTACCAGAGCAAATTTGTTGACTTGTACGTAGAGCGTCTCCAGTTCACTCTGGCTCACCTCCTCACCCTTCTTTGTAAAGAGCTTGTAGGCCTGCAGGTAAGTGTGCAACCAGTCTAACTGCATCTCTCGACTGGGATAAAGGTTATAGTCGGGTTCACTCATGCCTGATGAACACACACACACATACAGAAGGGTAATGCAAATCTCTTCCCAGAGCATCATATTTTACGAGTGATATTTTATTATGCTGGTTACCTGCAAATTCATTGAAATGGTTTCCAATGTCAAATGCTTGATAGTTGTAACTTGAATATTCATAATCGATGAACCGAACATGACCTGAAAAAAGCAAGAGGGTTTGATTTGCAATAAACAAGACAAAATATTAGTCTTAAATGCCTTTTGAATCAGAATCCCTGAATTTAATGCCTTAAGTGAAAAGTGTAAACACTTTGCCTCTATGCTGTTGTCAATATTGCTTTGTTTGTTTGAGCGGCCCAAATTCTGGCTCAACCAAATGCAGGACGTCATGTTTGCCTAAACAATAAAACACGGGAGGAAGCATGGAAGAGGTGGCGGTTGTGTTTGAGAAACCTGGCCCCAGTCAAAATTTTTGCTATACGAGTACTAAGACATGATATGCATTACCTTTCAAAAGTTGGGGTCAATAAGAGTTTTCGTTTTCAAGAAATGAACACTTTTATTCAACCAGGACACATTAAATTGATCAAAAGTGACATTGAAGCCATTTATAATGTTACAAAATATTTGCATTTCAAATGAATGCTGTTCTTTTGAATCCTGGAAAGTATTGTTTTGATCACTGATAATAAGAAATGTTTCTTTAGCAGCAAATCATCATATTAGAAGGACATATTCTGAAGGATCATGTGACACTGAAGACTGGAGTAATGATGCTGAAAATTCAGCTTTACATTAAAATAATCAAATTTCATACTATTATTGTTTTTACTGCATTTTTGATCAAATAAATGCAGCCTCGGTGAGCATAAAAGACACCAAAAAATTGAATTTTAATGGGCTATGAAATCATACTATTTTCTCCACCCATATGACTTTGGTTACACTAGCAGAACAGAAAAGCTGTTTCAGAGACAGAGCAATTTAGTGCAGTTTGATAAAGTGTTTATGATTATTAAAGCAAACAATAAGACCAGGGACATTTATTATAATATATTATTGGTAAATAGGGTCAATTTGATTTCATATCGTCATGATGTTGACATAACATACGCACCTTCCTTTACGTTGTGAATGATGTTCTTGCAGAGCAGGTCGTTGTGACAGAGCACTACAGGAGAGCCCAACTGCGACAGGTGTTCCTTCATCCACATCATTTCCTGTTCAAGCACTTCCTGACTAGGCACTTCCTGCTGAATTCTAATTAAAATAAATACACAGAAAGAGTCAGTGAGTCAAGCAAAAGGCAGAGAGGACAGATTTTTGCAAAGTTTGCTGATGTTTGTTAAGTAAAATAATTGGTAACACTTTACAATAAGGTTTCATTTAGCATTAGCTAACTACATTAGTTAACACATCAACTAACAATAAACAGCATTTATTCATCTTAGCTAATGTTAATCTCAACATTTACTTTTAAGATCAAAAGTTGTATCTGTTAACATATCTGTTAATGCACTGGAAACTAACATTAACTAATAATGAGAGATTATTAGATAGTATTTATTCATCTTTGTTAACGTTAATTCATAAAAACACACCTGTTCATTGTTAGTTCATGTTATCTCAGGTCCATTAAACAACATTAACTTTTGATTAGAATATTGTATTATTACAGTATATGTTGAAATTAATACAACGTGGTATGTTAAAGGGGCAGTTCACCCAAAAATTCTGTCATCATTTACTCACCCTCATGTTGTTCCAAACCTGTATGAGTTTCTTTCTTCTGTTGAACACAAAAGAAGATATTTTGAAGAAAGTTGGTAACGAGTAAGTTGACGGTAGCCATTGACTTTCATAGTATTTGGCTAATAGTATAATGGCTAATATTAACGGTTTGATTACCAACATTCTTCAAAATATCTTATTTTGTGTTCAACAGAAGAAAGAAACTCATACAGGTTTGGAACAACATAAGAATTGACAGAATTTTCATTTTTGGGTGAACTGCCCCTTTAAGTAACTAAAATAGTTAACAAATGGAGCCTTATTGCAAAGTATTACCAACAATTTCAACTAAATACTTCATCAGGCATTTTTCTTAACAAAGGGTGGATTAACTAAAGAGAAATTAAGACTGCGATAATGTGGTCCAGTCCCACCAATGAGAAAGCCTATCCGAGTGACCACTCTCCCCTTATAATGGGCTTAAGGAGCTATTTCTAGAATCTCCTTTTGCCGTGCAGTGGCTCACTCAAAACCCAGCAGTCTCTCAGACTGATCGGTGATTTGTTTATTTTATGAAGTTTATGACTTGTATAAAGTATCAGAAAACTACTGAGTAAAATCGTCCTGTTAGACATTGGGTAGTAATATCATCTCTACCAGAGAAACTCTTATGAAACGAATACACTAAAGACGTAAATTATGTGCTTTTAATGTGCATGATATCTGGCTCCTGATAAACATCAGAATGCAAACAGCCGCCAGCTTTTAAGAGCAAGCATCTTTGCTAGGAAGACAATTGAGATTGTGTGACATAACAGCTCTGAGCATGAGATTAGATGGACAAATGCAATCCGGGTCTCATGAAAAACTGTCTGAGCAAAATTGCTTTTTTTTTACTTTTTCATCTTTATTTAGTGTGTAATGTTGCTGTGAGCATGAAAAAGGTCTGAAAAGTTACAAAGCACAAAGTCACTCCAAAGGGAGTTAAGGCCCGGGCGTACTTCATTGTCCCCATTTTGCTCCGTCTCGCACACAGTCGTGTCCGCACAGCTTTCAAAGCATACTCAACCGCAGATCAGACAAGTTAGATAGACAAGTTCTCTACAAGCCATCGGAGGGCAGCACCGAGTCGTGTCATTTACAGGCCATTCGCTCAGTAGGAAAAAAAGAAGAAAAGATTATTGCATGCAAATTTTAGAACAAGAACGAAAAAAATAAAACTATGGAGAATGATATGCTTCTTTGTGTACTGTTCTTGGAAATGCGTTTTGTTTTGTATTGCCAAATAGTGGACTCATCTGTCTCAAAATTCACCTTGCATGCTCTGTTGTACACACACACCATTCGCGCGGACACATGGACACATCGCCCCCTATACCCTTAGGGCACTATTTGAAGGGACAGC
The DNA here is from genome assembly GCA_023566225.1 of Romanogobio albipinnatus. NCBI lineage: Eukaryota > Metazoa > Chordata > Actinopteri > Cypriniformes > Gobionidae > Romanogobio > Romanogobio albipinnatus. The sequence continues at coordinate 6,449,606 of CM042254.1, read as the reverse complement.
CATTTGTAGTGTCGTCCGAAACCGATATGATATCAAACCGATTTGATAGAGGACGATATCGAATGCACTTATTCAATCCCACAATGACTAGAGAATACCCATAATGCACTATGAGAGTCATGCCGAATTAATTCCCATGTCTGACCAGAAGATGGCATCCACAGCTGAATCATCCATTCATCCATTTTCCAAATCGCTGGTCCAATATACCGGTATCAATTCCTTTTTAATTGATTATTAAATAGTCGAATTAAGGTTTATACTGTACATTCCAGTTTTCATGAGTTCAAGATAAATGTTTTCATTACTACTGGAGCTGCTAGTTTCCTAAATTTCAAATGATTATTAAACAGCAAGCACAAACTATGCAAAAGCGGCAGCCCTTCTGGTGGCCATTTCAACATGACTCCTTCAATGGGACTACATTAGTGGACCCTCCTGATAATGAAAATTATGCCACACGGACAATGTGCGGACCGCCACAGAACGCGAACGGACGAATGGATGGCCGAAGTATACTTTGGCCTTTATTCTCTATATCAGTGCGCACTGTTTCGGAACTCCAATTGTAGTTTTGAGTTTCCTTCCGGGAACTTGCACGTCACAATATTCCTCATTTAAATAATTTTTGTCCCAGAGCATATTCAAAAAATGGGCGGGGCCTGGTTGAGATGCATTAGTAGTGTCGAAATTTGCAGTTATGGTAAGGGGTGTGGCATTTCTGAAACACACTGGAAGGGGTTGAGCAATCACAACACACTGGTCCAGCCGACCAATCAGAGCACATTGTGCTTTTTCCGCAATGAGAAAGAAACTAAACAGAGCGTTACTGACAGACTGGCAAAAGAGGTGCTGCAAATATGTGAAAAACATTTTGAAGCATGAAAACCTGTTCTAGTAGAATCCAAAATCAAGACTTTGTAAAAGAGCATAATATGGCTTCTTTAAGATTCAGTCCCTGAGGGTTACCTGACGTTAGAGGCTTGGTCTGTGAACTCCGTGGCCACTAGCGAGAAGTACTTGCGCATTTTGATCCACAGGTTGGGTTTGGGGATGCAGCCATTGTGTGCGTGGATGGCGTGAATTCGGGCCATTTCACGGGCGATCAGTCTGCCAATAATAACAAAGGAAGACGTTGGTCAAAACTGCAATGCTCAATTTCAGCCTAAACACAACACAATGCCTGGAAAAAGCTGTTTATGTGGAAAATGGATATTAGTCCAAGGTCACCTGTGTAATTTGCGATACGGTTCACTGTGTGCCTGGAAGGAGATTACGTGACCCTCATGAAACTCAATGAACACTTCGGTCTGAGAGCGCATGAACTTCACTCCAAAATTTGCAGTTAGCTTAGACTAAATGAAGAACGTTTCCACAAGCCATCCTTCAATATTTAAAGAGGTGCCTATTATTATTATTACCCATTATATGCTACACCTTTTATCATTACATACACGATAATTATATTCAGCAAGGATGCATTAAATTGCTCAAAAGTGACAGTGAAGGCTTTTACATTGTTACAAAAGATTTCCATTTCAAATAAATATTAAGCATCACAACTGTTTTCAACATTGATAATAATTAGGAAGGTTTCACAACATCTGATGGATCATGTGACACTGAAGACTGGAGTAATGATGCTGAAAATTCAGCTTTGATCACAGGATTAAATTACAATTTACAATATATTCAAACAATTAATAATATTTCAGACTATTACTGTTTTTTAAACTGATTTCAATATGTATGAACAATTTTATTTTTCTTAATTTTAACTCATCACATTGCATTCTGGGATTCTCTTATTTGCGAAGAATACATGTGATATTGTCTTCTGGTCATCTGAGGTCAAATGAGGTATAATTATGTGATTAGTATAATAAATATGCATACAGTACTGAGCTAACTGTAACTATTACAGTTACAACCAAAATAGACCAAAAATACTCCAAAATATAGGCCAAAAACTAAGATCAGTGTGAAGTACTCCACGTTCTAACCCAAATGCTAAAGTCAAAAGACCAACCAAATGTGTTATTTTTAGAACGAACACCCCCACTTCTATTTTGTGCCTTGTGCCGAATGGACCCACCTGAGTAACACAGGGTCCCTGACGTCTTGAGTATCCAGAGCGCGTCCTTGCATGAACTCGTAGCAGATGCCATTCTGGAAGGTGCAGTAAAGTCGGGGCGCGCAACCGTTGGCGTGTAGAACTTGAAAGCTTTTCAGTTCATTGTCTCGGTCCACGATCAGCTCCGTCTTGTTGCCGTACACCCTCACCAGCACCACATCCTCGTCGCAGTCCTCCACATAACACCCCACCAGCTTGTTAGTTGTGCCATCTGTGAAAAGCTGAGGGGACAAACATTTTTTACATACGGCTCTCATGATCAAACTTTCTGTTGCAAGATGCATAGACATTACAGACAAATTGAAATGGCATTAAAAATCCAGTTTTACTTCCGTAGTGTGATGCAATTGAATGCATCAGGAACTGCATGTTAGGGCTGGGCGGTATATCGAGTTTGTATGATATATCGATATATATTTTTTAGAAACGTTATGGAATGAGGCAATACCATTTATATCGATATAAGATATAGAGTGAGCTGATGCAGGAAAAGTGCATGATACAACTTGTCCTAAACATGACACATGCTTTATATTAAGGGCTTCAAAAATAACTGGTGAGATATAGTTAACACGTATAGTTTAAAGCAGCTTGCCCTGTCAGATGCTCTTATGGTGCGTTCACACCGCCGCCGGCGAGAGCGTCAAAGTGGCCGGAAGTCATTCATTTTCAATGGGAGCCCGGCGGCGAGCTCCGGCGAGAGCGGCGCGTCTTGGACGATTTGGGCGTCGAGGAGAGTTGGAATCAGGTCAACTTTATGGTAATGAGCTATGACGTGGTTCGGCGGCAACCGGCGGCAACCAATGAGAATATAGAAGTGCTCCGCTTGAGAGGATTCCAGAGAACGCAGTGCTGAAAACTTTGGTTCCGACCACATTAGTTCCCCAGCAAAATAGAGGAGAGGTTGATCACTGCTGGTGCGGCGGGTTTGATTAGAAGAAGCGCAACATTATTTATACACCACACAAATGGCTTTTAATTGGTTTATTTCGTTAGCAAACATGTAACTATAATTGTTTAGTTCTTTCCATCGATAAAATTTCACATTTAAATGATCTCATGAGGTTATATTATACAGTTATACCCTACCTGTGGTCAGTCTGCACAAACGCCGATCAACATGATTGTTTGCTTTGCAGCCCCTTTAAATGCAGTTTTAAAAAATACCAAGCATTCGATCTACGTCAGAGCGGCAGCGCGTCCATGAATCTTTCTACAGCGTCGATGGCAGGGCGGCCAGAGCGAAGTTTGACGCTCTCGCCGGCGGCGGTGTGAACGCACAGTTAGGCTACTTGTGCTGACAGACAGATAAATACAGGTGTTTAATGCGTTTAATGTGGTGCATAACTTACATTTCCCAGGTATATTCCCCATCTGTCAGGGCTCTACGCTAACATTTTTCTTGAGGAGCACTTGTGCTCCTAATTTAAAAAATTTAGGAGCACAATCAAAAATTTAGGAGCACTTTCTGATCAATAACACGCATTCCAATGTCCAGGGGCATTTTTACCATTATAAGAGCAATGTTTTCTAATCTTATTAAATGTAAGCATCATCTTTTGTCAATTTCTTCAATTAAAATAGAAAAGTTGTTTTTAAAATGTTAATTTAAACAATAAATTCAGTTAGAGCAATAAGACACAACCAGACTGTTACCAATCTAATTCAATCAGCATCTTTGCACTGTAGAAGTGGCACAGCAGCTCTGTCTGAAGTGGTGTTTAGACACATTTACATTAGGGGTGTAACGGTACACGTATTCGTATTGAACCGTTTCGGTACAGGGCTTTCGGTACGGTGCACGCGTGTACCGAACGGTTATGAATGTAATCTTTAACAGTTAACAGTCGGCTTGTTGTAAGCGCGGAACACACTTCAATCCGAGTTCCCACACGAACATATTAAGTATTCAGTCCATTTTATCACGAAATTGAAACGATAAATGCCGTTTTAACGCTCTTTAATGTGACGTGACTGATAGACGCGTATCAGTTCAACTTAAAGCGGCAGCGAGTCAATGCGATCATCTCTTCCTAAAGAATAAACATAAATTAATACATCTTAAGGTATGTTGAGGATACATTACAACTTACTGAAATGTATCATATGTCGTGTAATCGCTCCATCTGTGTTTCAACAGCGGAAAGACAATAAAACTGCTTGTAAACAATGTCATGCAGAATCACGTTTACTCAGAAGTCATTCAGTGTCCACAGCTGTAGCTCACTAGAGAAATCAACTCTTTCACTGAATACATGCACTAAATTAGCCGTTATATTCATTATATTAGCCGTTATATATTCATTATATACTAGCCTGTTAGTGATGTCTTGTTTATTTAATGTATGTTTAAATAAACCTGTCATGAAAATTACAGCCACTAAATGATTATATTTCAACAACGAATAAAAATAATTAGATTTAGAAGTTAATGCAAAAACTGCCTTATGTGAAGCTTATGAGTGTTGATTATTATATGAAGAGTTTGGTTGCAAAACGCGATAAACGCCATTTTTTGACATTTGCATTTTATTATTGGAAATCAATGTTCAGATGTACCTTAATCTATGTGTGAATTGCTGCCATTAATAAGATTTAAAAATTTACATTTTAAGCCTACTACAAAATGTATTTTTTCACAAAACGCGATATCCGCCAGCCCAGTTTCTTTACAAAGTGCGATATAACGGTTAGGCTATAGAGCGTTCTGGATGCTGCGCGTTGTGCGCGAGCTCAGGATGTCACGCGAGGAGAGAGTCACCGCCGGTGAAGTGCTCCGAGTTTGCTCAGTGATTTAACGATAATATCAAAACAAATAACATATTTTTAAAAAGAGGATTCAATAGGCTAACTAAAAAACGTTTATCATTTAATTGTTTATACTGTAGGCGAGCTGTCAGTCACGTAGGTTACGTCACTGATCAACAGCTGTCTGTCAGTCAGAGAATCAAAGCTTCAGAGTCAGTAACGTTATGGATTTCGATGACGGATTGGAGCCGGTCATTCCAGCTGCTGTTGGGAGAAAGAGGAAGGCATCTAAAGAAAATCATCAAAGGGAGAAGACCAAACGGGCAAGGCATTCAGGGGATATATAGCGTTTTGCAAAAAAAAAAAAAAAAAGTGGTTATGTTGTGTATGTTCTGGCCAAAACTAACTCAGAATCTTATTATTATTAATCAATCTTTGTATATACTATTCCATATATTTATGATGTATTGTTTTTTTAACCAATTTAAGATGTTTGACAATGTTAAGATAAATATGTTGCATTTTGGCATGGTTTTTGACTTATTTATGAACTATTTATGGACATAAAATTAAATAAAAAATATCCTGGATTTGAAGAATATTGTGTCCCTGGCCTTCACTGAGCTCAAGTAATAGTTTAATGTACAAAAAAAAAATGTGAATGAACTTGACTGTTGATGTCAAATAATAATGGCAAATAACCAATTTTCTCAAAATGGATATATCTCGTTTTGCAACGAAACTCTTCATATCTAAAAATAAATAGCAACTGAATTTAGGCTAATAGTTTGGGCTCTGTTGTTAATCTTTAATAGCTATATGTAAGTAAGGGCTCCCTATATAGTTTACAGCATTATCTTTAAGAAACTTTAAGTTATAATTTAATTCATTTAAGGACAGACACAATTTTTTTCATTAAACCACTGTTGAATAAAAATTAATAAAAAAGCAATTTTGTAAAACTGCTGTACCGAATCCATACCGAACCGGGACTTCAAAACCGAGGTACGTACCGAACCGTCAGTTTTGTGTACCGTTACACCCCTAATTTACATAGATTTAATGCAGCTCATGGGTAAAAGATGCGCAACAGTTCTGGTGTAGTTTTGATTTTCACGAAATAAACAGTATTGTGGCTAAAACGTTGTTACTTAATATCAACTTGTCTATTGGACTTTTGTACAATATCAGTATCACATTTGCAATCATGCCAATACTCGGAGCAATAGCTGTCCGTAACTTTAGGCGCTCTGGTGCTTAATAAACAGAACTGCACGCGTCTCGCGGAAGAACACTGCAGCCGGAGCTGCTTCTCTCTGTTTATATCTATGGCGAGTCACGCAGGGACTGTGCTCCTCCGCAGCGCTGCGACCCGAACTGGAATTGAATAGTCAGAATATAAACACTTATTATATGTGTACCGTAGTGATTCAGGGTAAGATAAAAACACGGTTTGGAAAATGGATTCATGATGTACTCACTCATATGCATCAAGACTCATCTGTGCCTCTTTTGCGCCTAAATATTTTTGCGCAGTCGCACGCAGTAATTTTCAGGTGCAAATGCGTCCAAAATGGTCGCTATGTAGAGCCCTGTCTGTAAATGTCAGTAAGTCATGCAAATATGTCTATTTTGCTTTCTGGAGAGGACGAGCCTTCTGCATGTGAATCTCCGGTAAAATTCAGGCTTCCGTGAATGAGCGCCGCCGCATGCGTGCCAAACAGACGGAACGCAATAATTCAGACTCAAATATACAGATTTCTAAAATATTTGTTGTTGGACAATAAATGTGCCATGTGTGGAATTTATCTGTAATGTAGGGCTGTAGCGATTTGACCAAAAATAAAAACCTTGATTAATTGAAAATTTTACATCAATTACGATTAATGAACGATATTTTTTTTTTGCTTTCCATTTTTTGCCCTGATAAAGGTTTTTACTGTAAATATTTTCTACTATTAAAGGTGGAATTTTTTTTATTTTTATGAAAAGTGCATTTCTTTGTGATTTTAAAATACTTGAAGGAAACGGTTCACTTTCAGCAGTTATTGTCTATGGGGCAGATTTCTGCTTGTTGTACATCAGATACAGATACATTAACACAGTAGGCCTACATTACATTTATCTGAATGCATTAATGAGAGAGTGATTGTGTGTGTGAATTACTCATACCGTCTCTATTCATTATGAAGCTGTGGTTTGTACTTCAAAGCTATATGCCTATAACGGATGAGTTTAAGCTACTTTAGTGACTTTACTTTAGTCACAGGACAGCATTGACACTGCGTTTCTGCTGCTCTCTGCGCGCGATCTTCACGTGATGTACGAGCTTCTGTCTGAGTGTTCGTTTGTCACAATACATCAGGCATTAGTTCAACATAATACACATCTGATGGTCTAAAATCGCTCCAATGTTCAAACTGGCAGGCCTTAAAACACATACAAATGACAAAGCTTTGTGAGGACGCAGGTGAAAGAGGTCTGCCTTCAGAAAAAAGCTGAGCACTGAACGGATAAGTTTTCCATATTGTTGTTTTTGAATAGTGCACAATCACTTTAAATGTTTAAAGGTAATCAATTGTAGGCTAATATGCTTTTGTTTTTATTTTCATTTTTAGTTTAGTGAATTATTAATTTAGTTTTTAGATTGTAATGTTACAACGTTGGAATATAATGTGATTTTAACCCCATTTTTGCACATAATATATTGCATAGCCTACATTACATGTAGCTCTGCTGCCATAACATGAGTGCAGCGGCACAAAGATATTACGCAGCGGCTGAAAATAGTCCCCAGCACGCTCCCTGTGCAAGCAGGTTGTCACGTTGGTTGTGTTGACGGAAGTTAGCCTATTTTCAGGCTGTGTAATATTGAGCCTGCTGCACCCATGAGACCTTTGATGGAACCATGGGAACCATGAGATCCTTGATTATTATGCAGGAACGAGAGTATAGTTCCTAGCCATATTGGTCTAGAAAATCGCAACTTTTCATTTTCCGACGATCTTAGTACACAATGTAACTACAGAAGAGTCGAGTTTTAAATAGGAACAATAGCAAAACTCTTTGCTCATTTTTGAGCGAGATGCTAACGGTCTAATCAGATTCAATGATCTATGCTAAGCTATGTTAATGCTGCGTTCACACCAAACGCGAATAGAGCATCAGGAGCGAGTGATTTCAATTTTAAGTCAATGTAAAGGCACATTGACGCGCGCCTGGAGGTCCTGTGGCGCGATAGACGCGTTTCGCGGGGGCGCGATGGACGCAATTCCGCAAAAAAGTGATGCGAATTTGACGCTAATTGAGCGTCTTGGGCGATACGCGCGTTACACGCGAATGGTGCTTTTTGTGCATTCACGAGTTTGAAGCAAATTCACATCTGACGCTCGAGTTGAAAAATTTGAACTTTGGCGTCAATTTGCGCCGCGTTAACCAATCAGAAGCCTGCTCGCTGCTGTCACGTGGTAAAGTGGTGTGATGAGAAACCCTGCATAATTTAAAAATACTACTATTGTGTCACAAAAGGTAGTTTTAAGACTTTTTCAGGTGAGAATGTTGTTGTTTAAAGCTCAAATCTGTGGTTTGTTTATAAAGAGAGATTTAAAAAAAATAATCTTGTGTTTTTGGAGTTGTGAGATCCAGGCGATCACCGGGCGCTCAGCGCTCATTAACCCCGGCGAGAGCAGCCTTTCCTCGGCCAGTCCTTCTGACGTTTGCCGCTGGCTCTGATGTCCTGTAGTGGTTTGTCTTGTGTGGATCTAATGGGGGCGATCTTTGGTGTCATGAATCCATAATTTGTTGTCTGCCAAATCGTTTTGACTGAGGGCAAAGATAAGTTTCATAACTTTATTTTTTAGGATATTTAAATATACATGCAGTGAAGATAATGTAGTGCGTTGCCTGGACCACATTTATGTGGCTATTAATGTTTAATGTATATTTTTAATGAAAATGAAAAGAGGCAGAGTGGTGTTTTATGACATATTTCTCCTGGATCGCCTTGAACACGTGTCTATTTAGCTTCAAACGCTCGATTTATATGGGCGTCCGATTCGCTATGGACGCGCGAATGGATTCAAAATGTTCAAGCGTCCAACTAGACGCGATTTTGACGCTCTATTCGCGTTTGGTGTGAACGCAGCATAAAAGTGCTACCACCAGAGACAGAGATCAGACCCAGAGATCGGCTGAATGGATTCAAAAACGGTAAAACTCAACTGTTTAACTTTAGGGGAGTTGGAAAATGAGCCTATTTTCAAAAAAAGTGTAGTGTTCCTTTAATAAAGGAGATTCTCATTCTAAGGTAATAAAAACATAATGGTTCATTATGTAAGGTCTTTATACACCACTGAAAACATAGTTGTGTATATTATATTGCATTTCTGTCAAAAGATCCTCACCAATATTACACACTGCACTTTTAATTATAGATTTTCACATTTACGATCAATAAGGCGTGTCAAAGTTAATAAAATAAGCCATTTTCAATCATTCAAATGTCAATCATGATAGAGCATATGATAAATTGGCAAGACTTTAAAGGCTTTGTCCTTGTGACAATGTATCCCACAATTCATTGCACTGGCCTCACCACCCACCAATGCATTTCTGAGATTCCTGAAATGACTAATGTACAAATAGCGGCAGTGGTGACATACAGAGGATGAATTCATCTCTGAGCAGGTGCTGTTTTGACAGTTCAACTTCAACAGTTTGTCGAAAGGTTACAGCAAAACTTAATGAATCTCAATAATAAATGGGTCTTAAGATAAACTGCTGAAAGCAAAACAAATATACCACAACTATCTGAGCAAGCTTTGAAATTAACAGCAGGCTTGAAAGTGATTTGCAAGATGGTTTGAACCTCTAAAAATTGTTTGAATGGTCAGTGTTTACAGTTGAGCCTAGGTCAGGTGGTTATTATCAACAACTCAACACAATGACTAACCCCTTTTGCCAGTGTCACGTGGCCATGTGGCTCTCCTAAACGGCTGGAACGCCGGAGCTCATCTGACGAATGGCATCAAAATGCCACACACCAACAGAGCAGCTTTATTTTAAGCATTTTGCAACAATACACTGCTTTGAACAATACGTTTGGGCACAATGCATGTTTTTCATTGATGAAAACTATGCTGGCTATCTGTAAACAGTGCCCATCTGTGTGGAAGTAGAACGAGATTAGGTTCATTCATTTCTGGCTTCAAAACAGTGGCAAACACAACTAATGTTGTGGCCCAAGAGTATAGGGGTGAATCTCTAAAATACATCCGAGTCATAGGTCACCCCAAAATCATTAGAATGAAAATGTGTCATTTTTTAGGACCAGGACCAAGGATTGGCCAGTGTAAGAGTTTTGGGTCACATGTTTTTGTCTAATGCAAATGTAGACACATTGAATTTCGCTGTCGTGTGTTTTGCTGATTTAAATGTCACCTAGGTTACATTATCTAGCTGGCTGACGTAGTTAAGGTTTTGTTGAAATGGCAACAAGGACTTGAGAAAAGGAATGGGTTATATATTATAAATGAATCAGTAAGGTTTGCATCATATACAGTCATTTTCATAAGTGTTGCGTGGATCTATAATCAGCATTTAAAGGCACAATATGTAAGTTTGGCTGCTCGAGGTCGATTATTTAAAACAAAGGCATAGCTTGATAACGCTGTAAAAGAACGTGGAATTATGAGAGTTGTCGTCTTCACCTCCACAGCTAAGTCAATGATAAGCAATCCGACGGGACTCAGATGTCGTGTTCATCAATGAGCAAATGCATTGAAGTTTAGAGTCTGGGACATTTCACGTTGCTGTTTTTATTATGCTTAGATTCTGCAGTTGGCCGCTGCCACTCTTTTCGTTTGGTTGTTTATGCATATTTTACCATTAAAGATTGAAGTGTGCCTCCTTTTTCCCTGAACGTGAACTTTGTTACAGTTACGTTTGATCACTTGAATTCACATTAATTTATTTCATTCTAATGAAACCACCACAAGTTCTGACTTACTACTCATACAGGTCACTTTATTTAACGAATTAAAATTGTGGGGTAGAGCAGCGCTGTTTTACTTGTTCAAAACAATCATACTAAAATACATTTGAGTGTGTTGAAAGTTATGTAATAACCAGGGCTTGACATTCACTTTTTTGCTCACCAGACACTGCGGCTAGTGGCTTTCCAAAGTTATTAGCCACTCAGCATTTTCACTGGCCACAATTTTGACATCGATACCATTGGGAAAAACTGCCATATAGATATTTTTATATATTATCTTATATAATTTGCTGCTGTCACTTTAAGGCCGCATGTCCACCAAACCGTTTTTAGTTTTTAGGCTGAAAACGCTAGGCTCTCTGCTGAAAACGTCTCGCTTTGGGTGCTTGAGAGTGTTTTGGCGTTTTTGCTCAAAGTTGAACATTCTTCAACTCTCAGCGACCAGTAAAAAACGCTGAATGCTCAGCGCTTGAGCGTGAAATACTTGCTCAGTGTCTTGTTACGCTCATGGCGTTCTAAAAATTTAGCGCTCACATTGAAAACAATTGAATACGCCAGCTAGCCGCGTGAAAAAACACTTTAGTGGACACGCGGACAAAGACCTGAACCTCGGATCCATTATACTGTTACACATGCGCTTTATTTCTCAACTGTTTACGTTCACTTAAAACATAACTGACTGTGTTTACGTGAATACTCGCCAAGACCGGCCTTTTGACATTATTTTGCATGTATTTGACTGTTTAAGCGCAATAAGCAGTGGAAAATAACTCAATTGACCTATCGGTAAGTCCCTCCCCTCGGACGCAGATGAGCCAATGGCAGTTGAGTATCAGTTTCACGGCGACCGGAACTCGGACATCTTTAGGTTTCAGCGCCATAGAGAAACACTGGAAAATCTGAAGCTCTCATTGGTTTAATAGTGTTTTTGCTACATAAATGGTCAAACGATGTGCCTGGGGTACTGTAACACTGATTCCAAGTATCCTGAGAGGATTTTATGATTATTATACTCTCATTAAGTTACGATTAAAGCTAGTGAGTCCCTGCTAACATACAAACCGAAATAACTCGTTCTCACGCCATGTATCGTTAACAGTGTAGGTCAAAAACACAAACGAAGGTGTCACAGATTTTATTGTGATTTATCGTCTAATTTGTTTTTGTATATATTTTTTATATTTCTGTTAGTTCAGATATGTTTAAGGTCTGCATTATCTGTCTTACTATGGAGGGACTCCTATTTTGATGGGTATTATAGTCTACGGGTAGTGAAAGGGAGAGCTAACGTTAGCAGTTTATCTGTTGTTTTGCGGTTTTGCAGTTTATTAGCACCCCCGAAAAGGCACACGGGCTGTATATGTTTGTTTACTGTGAGTGTTTTTGTATAATTTGCTGTGTACGTTAATGATAATGCAACGGAGAGAGATAGTTTGTGAATGAGACGTTAATGCGCACTTCTTATGCTGTGAAAAACGATGTACTAAACTTCATAAACCATCAGGAAAGTTTGGCCATCAATCGGAGGGGGTCCGCTACATTCTGTGTCCAAAAACTTCTTGGGATAATGTTTTCAAACCGACAGCTGTCATTGTAAGACAGTTAGCATCTCCGTTTGTTTGTCTGAGTTAGCAACAGTAACTAAGGGGGGCTGGGCTTACCGATAGGTCAATTTAGTACTTAGAGACACCTTTATATGCGCACACGTTGGGTGTGAGCACAAAATCTGTGTGAATGAGAAAAATTATGCACAATCCGAACTTCGCACAACGCCGAAATTCAATCCTTGTAACACCAACAATATTCATCTGGAGCGAGTGAGTGAGGGGAGGCGGGTTTGTGTGTCAATTCGCTGTCGGAGAGATAAGAGAGAGAGAAAGAGCTGCTGGTATCATGGATCTATTCTGTGGAAAATAAGTATTGGAAGCGTTTCAAATATTTCAGTATCGATATGTATTGAGAAATCTATAAATTTGACAACACTTACACTTCATTGCACTTAGTTTATTATTTCAGATGCCTTTTTAAAAGACTACAATTGAAAAATGTCTATATTATATATAGAATTCAACACGCTGCCTTATAGTGGCTAGTAGGAGTGACAGCGTTATACCGCACTGCTAGAATACACCCGCATTTGGCGGGTTGCTGGGTGTTAATGTCAAGCCCTGGTTATAACATTACTCTACTTGTTGCACATTGTAGCAAGCTAGATTGAAATTAGAATATCATATTAATAAAAGCTGGATGTCCTGTGTTGCCAAATGGCATGTAATTCATATTAATGTATGATGGAGAAAATGCTATATTACTATAAATAAAGCTCTTTCTGATTATGCCTTGTTAAAGGATTAGTTCACCCCAAAATGAATTTCCTGGAAATTTACTCACCCCCATCTCATCCAAGATGTTCATGTCTTTCTTTCTTCAGCCGAAAATAAATTAAAGGGATAGTTCACCCAAAAATGAAAATTAGCCAATAATTTACTCACCCTCAACTGTCATCCTAGGTGAATATTACATTCTTCTTTCAGACGAATATTATCAGAGTTATATTACAAAAGTCCTGGCTAATCCAAGCATTATAATTGGATTAATAGTTGCTCTGTTTTTGAAGTCAATAAAAAGTGCATCTGTCAGTCAAATAACTGCTCCACGCGGCTCCGGGGTGTTAATAAAGGCCTTCTGAAGCGAATCGACGCGTTTGTGTAAGAAAAATATCCATATTTAAAACTTTATCAAGTAAACTTTCAGCCGACCGCCTTCCTTGGAAAAGTGTTGAATGTTGAAAGTGAAACTCAAGATGAGTATGTGACGTCATGACGAACGTACCCGGTCGCGTTAGTCTTTCGATCGGGAAATTTCAACAATTTTTCCATAAATTGAACACGGAAGGCGGTCAGCTGAAAGTTTACTTTATAAAGTTTTAAATATGGATATTTTTCTTACACAAACGCATCGATTCGCTTCAGAAGGCCTTTATTAACACCCCGGAGCCGCGTGGAGCAGTTATTCGATATACAGATGCACTTTTTATGGACTTCAAAAACAGAGCAACTATTACTGTCATTATAAAGCTTGGATTAGCCTGGACTTTTGTAATATAACTCTGATTTTATTTGTCTGAAAGAAGAATGTCATATACAACTAGGATGACTTGAGGGTGAGTAAATCATGGGCGAATTTTCATTTTTGGGTGAACTATCCCTTTAAGTATTTTGAAGAAAACGTTCCAGGGTTTTTCCTCATATAATAGGTTTCAGTTGCAACCAAAATGCTGAAGGTCCAAATCAATGCAGTTTCAAAGCGCTTCGATGGGCTCCAGAGGCTCTGCGTGATCCCAGATGAGGAATAGGGTCTTATCTAGCAAAACTGCTGCACAAGATGAACAATTTAGGTTAAAAAGTATATCCATTTAAAAAAAAAAAAAATTTAATGGCCGATGGTTTTGCTAGATAAGACCCTATTCCTCATCTGGGATCACGCAGAGCCTCTGGAGCCCATCGAAGCGCTTTGAAACTGCATTGATTTGGACCTTCAGCATTTTGGTTGCAACTGAAACCTATTATATGAGGAAAAACCCTGGAACGTTTTCTTCAAAATACTGAAGAAACTGAAGAAACGACTGAAGAAACAAAGACATGAACATCTTGGATGGCATTGGGGTGAGTAAAATATCAGGAAGTTTTCATTTTGGGGTGAACTGATCCTTTAATAGTGTTGTCTGATTTACTTTTTGGGTACAAACATGTTTCTCATGAAAACAAGAGATTAAAACAATAAGACGTTTTCCAATTATTAGTTTTCTGTCAATAAAGGTATCCAAACAGTTGCTCATCCGTCTAATAAAACACTATATATATATATTAAAGCATCTTTGTTGTTTCCATGGTTGTTATAGGATATGGTAAAACTGGTAATGTGGCTATGAAGTCATTGACAGGCGATGCAACGACACGGGGCGTTACACTGGTAAAAAAAAGTCTGATTTCTCTGGATTTAAACATTGTTGGAAACATTTGGTATAATGTAAGTACAACAAAATAGGTTACATTGTTCTAGCGGTTTATGGATATTTTAATCCAAACATCTTACATACTGTGCCTTTAATGCAATTATAAATCACAAAAATGTGTATGAATATAGCTAGAAAATGTGTTACCTGACAAAAACTGAAACGGTTGAAATGCTGTGTTATTTAAAAATGTTTTGAGAGCACTATACATTTCCATTTCTACTACTGATTTTTACTTCATACATCATTTTTAGTAAAATCAGGTTAAAATACAAGTATCAAATATGATCCATCAGGCTTTTGAGGAATGTTTATTTGTACATCTCTCAATCATCATTGCATGTTTATATGTCCCAACAATTAAAACAGCAGAGCTTTTTATCATAAAACTAAGCATTTAATATCATCTTACTAAAGCATGTTATTGGGAGATATAAAGCGACAGAATTTTTGTTTATTGTTTATAAAGAACTCAATGATTTACATCAATTTCAATGTACTTTTGGCCATATAAATATCAGTAACTCCACGAAATTGCATATTTTTGCTCAGTTTGGGCCTGTGAATAAATACGAGGTGTTTTTTTTCCTCCTCGGATATGAGCTCCACTATCATACTATATAAGCCATAATATATGATACTCAACAAAAAAAACATTTGCAAGCTGTATACATATATTGCTTTACAGGGCTAATATTATAACAATAATCGTAAAAAAAAAGAGTAAATATCTACCATTGCATATTAAAAAGCTAACAAAAAAAAAACAAAAAACAAAAAAACCCTTACCATTTAAGAAAAAAAAAAATAATGTTTTTCCTCTATAAATATAAAAATAAAACAATGACAAAAGAATGCATTGCAGTAATGAGAATTTGGGAGGAAAATATGCTTATTATCATGATCAAATATGATTTGAGCACGTTCTTGAGCGTTTTCATGAGATTCATTAGTGACGTGGACTGGGACACGCCGTCTCTGCTTGAAGACAAACAAACAATAATAACACTGTTTGTTAGTAACCTTCATTTCCCATCATACTAAATGATAACACTCAAACAGATATGACATATGCAGCACGTGAGGCTGCTAATCGGTGCAATAATGCAAAGTTTATAACTGTGCTAAATGTGTAGCATATGTGGCGTTGGGCGGAGACGTCAGGCCAGCCAGTAAATGTGAGTCACAGAGTCTAATCAGGTTATTTAAACAGCTGCATTAGGATAAACTCAAGGCAGCATTAAGGGAGGCTTGCTTTATGACTATTAATAACTGTCCATTATTAAAGTTATGAATATTGTGAGCCTCCTAAATAAATGAAAAAATTATATTTTCCATTGTAATCGTGAGACATTGATCCGATTATGCGAATACAATAGGCTGATCACTTTTGAATCAAATGTGGTTTTGGGTCGAGTCAATCTAATCAGATCAACTACCGTAGTTTCAAACTAGAACGTCAGGTGGGAGCTGCTCTATCTGTGAGATAACCTCTTATTCAGAGGTGAGAAGTAACAGCTGACCTGTGTCAAGGACAAAAGAAGAAAAACATGTATACGTATATGTGTGTGTGTGTACGTACATGTGTCTGTGCGTGCATACACAGAACAACAACATGACCTGTAACAAAATGCATTGACACCACCTGTAACCCAAAAGACCTTGAGGTATATTTATATCAGATTTACGTTATATATTTATGCACCAGACAAGTACATATACATGATGGCAAAACATGCACTTTACTTAAAGGGATAGTTCACCCAAAAATGAAAAATGATGATGTCATAATTTACTCGCCCTCAAGTTGTCCCAAACCTGTACGAGTTTCTTTCTTCTGCCGAACACGAGATGATATTTTGAAGAATATGGGTAACCAAACAGTTGATGGACCCCTTTGACATCCATAGTTTGGAGAAGAAAAAACACTATGGAAGTCAATGGGGTCCATCAACTGCTGACATTCTTCGAAATATCTTTCGTGTTCAGCTGAAAAAAGAAACTCATACAGGTTTGGGACAACTTGAGGGCGAGTAAATGATGACAATTTTCATTTTTGGATGAACTAACCCTTTAAGCAAACTAATTTCACTGAACTTAAGAGTTATTGAGGTGTCAACATGTGGTTGAACTGGGATATGCAAACACAACTGTGTTGACACTATGGATACAAGACCATTATAATATTAATTTCATAAACACATTTTTAAATTAATCATTATTTATGTATATATATATATATATATATATATATATATATATATATATATATATATATTAAACTGGAGAGATTTTTGTTTAAATCTCGATTTTAAGATTTTTAGCTACATAGCAAAGAAGTCACTGCCAGCTGGCCAGTGACGTATACAGGACGTATACGCACCTCACGTCAAAAATGTAAAACCTCTCATCTTAACTGTCGCAAATTGTTAAAATATGTCTTTATATCCGTTTTTATTATAGAATATGTCTGACTACATGTGATTTAACTGGGTGTAATGTCCAGCAGCTGGCTAAGTTAGCCAGGCTAGTCTCGAACGTCACTTATGCGGTCATAGCTAATAATATGACGTGATAACGCATAAAACCTTCAGCGTCATTCACGCTATATTAAAAGCTATAATTCACAAGGAAAATTAAAATGAAAAACGCCACACCAAAAAAAAAAAAAAAAAAAAAAGGCCCTAAACACGCCGGGAGTGGATTAGCTCAAGCTACACAGTCACACCTACCTTAGTACGGATCAGGTTCGGGTCCCAGCCTGGTCTGAGCTCTTTAATCAGCTTCATCGCCCCTTCCGTAACATTATGCTCGTCCACGAATATCGGGAATTTTCTGATCGTCGGTGACCCGACCGGCACGTGGATCTCCGTCTCCATCATATGATTTAACTGTCTATTAATACCCGACATGAAAGTTTATGAATCTATAAGTATTAGATAGCTATGTTAGGTGTTTAGGGGGTCTAAAGGTTTTTATTTTAACATACACTGGAGGTCCAGTCCGGTCTAGTATGTGCAGAGAAAAGAGGAGCGACTCATATGCCGGTACCGTTGGATTCTGTCATCACGGCTGGAAAAAACGGCGCTTCTTCCTTCTGTAGGCCCCGCCCACAAGAAATCATCCGATGACGGAGCCCCGCTCATGAATATTAATGAGGTCAGGGTGACGGGACTTCAGAATCGTCCAATGGCGAAGGACTGGCTTATTAATATTGATTAGGTAAAATTACGTTGCTTTGTAGTCGTCCACGGTAAAGGCTTGGCTCATGAATATTACAAGCAAACCTTCTGCATAGTAAGAAGCTGGATTTGCGTCTCTCAATAAACATATCATCATTATTTAGCCTTTTTTAAGTATATTTTTTATGTATCATGGCATTAGAAAGAAATAATACGATATGATAAGTCAAAGTTGAACCTGGGGGAATGTAAACAATCTGAATATTTAGCCATTTCAAAAAACAAGCATAAAGGATTGCGTTGTTTGAACTCATCTCAGGTTTACTGTAATCACGTGTCATTATTACATGTAATGATATCTGTGAATCAGCCAACTAGGAGTCTCAAATCATTCATTTTTTATAACATGAGCTAAAGTGCCCTCTGGTGGATAAGATTCCCATACTACAAACCACAAAATCTTATCCTAATATGCAAAGAACAAGGCTGATGATGATGATGATGATGATGATGATGATGATGATGTGGAATATTTGTTAAATATTAGAATTCTATTAAAAAATATGTAAATAATTTGTGAATAATATAAAACCTGCAAAATAAACCTTAAAATTGATCAGAATGTTGCAGAGAAAATAAAACAAAAAATGTCTTTTTTTGAAAACGGAACTTAACTACAGTGCCTTATGATGGGGTGAATTACTGTAAAATGCTGGCTCAATTTACCCCACAGCATTTGGCTCACTTTGCCCCATAGCTGCCATTTTGGACAAAAACTAGCTTACCAATTCAGGCTAATATTTAGCTAAATGTTTTTATACATTGCTAAATCACCAATACGGACCATAAATATTTTAGACTTGGACTAATTTGCTTTGATGTAACAGCCATTACATCCGTTATGCTAAAATTTTACTTTACGTTTTAAAAATAAACGTGTGCCTTCCACTCCTCCCATGCGTTTCTCCTTTTCACAGTCTGGTAGAAATGATGGGTTGTTCCAAAATACAGTTTTTATCTGTACCATTGTCCATTTAATTCTAGTATTTTAATTTTGTTTCGTCATTTTTATAAAATATTTGTATTATTTTACATCAAGTTAAACTAAACGAGAAAGCTGAAATAAAATAAATTCTATAATTTTGTTATATAATAAAGTTTTTATATTTTAGTAATATTTTTTTTTTGTTAACTAATAACCCTGGCAACATTCAGCCACTAGATGTCCTCACAACTTCTTCAAAGAGTGGACTGGCAACACTGTCCGAGAGCATAGGCTGCAGACTTGTTGCCTCACAGTTTGCAGGCAGCATTACGGGAACGTTACCTTACGAAACTGATTTCTTCTGAGGCAGCATAACGGTTTAATAATCTACAGCAAAATAGAGAGAGCTTTGGTGATACTAGCTTATTAAATTACAACAATAGCAATTCCACTCTAGAAATTACATTAGAAGTGGGAAACGTTGGTCAAAAACATATATTTTTGGAACAACCCATCATTTCTGCCAGACTGTGAAAAGGAGAAACACATGGGAGGAGTGGAAGGCACTCATTTACTTTAAAAATCAAAGCAAATCGGTCCAGGTCTAAAATATTTATGGTCCATATTGGTGATTTAGCAATGTATAAAACCATGCAAATAATTTAGCTTAATATTAGCCTGAATTGGTAGGCAAGACAAGGCATTTAATAGATAAATTGTGCCAGCATTTTACAGTAACCCCACCATAAGGCACTGTAGGCTACTTAAGTTAAAGCTCTGTATACATTTGTACAACTTCAATATAATATTATGCAACTGGTTTAGTTTTTCTTTTGTGTGTGTGTGTGTGTGTGTGTGTGTGTGTGTGTGTGTGTGTGTGTGTGTGTGTGTGTGTGTGTGTGTGTGTGTGTGTGTGAGTAAAAAGTAACAATGCACAAGTACACCAAATCCATGTAGTCCCTAATGGTCTAACATGTTCAACATTGCAGAAAAACAACCTGCCAAGAACCTTTTGACTAAAATATTTATTAGTTTCAGTGACATTTATTCATTCCTTCTAATTCAGTTTTACTCAACAATCTGTTTAGTCTGTTTTTGGGAAGATTACAACTTTGCTGTTTAACATATTCTTTCAGAAATGCAAACAATTAAAGGTATTGACATTTTAACATCATTTGGTTGGTTTTATGTTGTTTAAGTTAGCTTTAAGAAAAGAAATATGACTATTTGTAAAAGGAAATTTGATTATTAAATTCGTTTTTAAAAGATTATCTTTTAATTAGTTGTGGGCATAGATTATTTTTTTAAATCTAGATTAATCTCACTGTAATCTTGGAATTAATCTAGATTAATCTAGATTAAAATGGCTCATTTGAATTCTGCCGAAGGCATTCAGAATATGTGTGATCGTAAGTGATCGTTTGTCTTTTTGTAGTTTGAATAATAAATAACCTCTGTCCCTTTAAAACCTAATCCCAAACACTGTTCCTGTGAGCTGGTTACGACTGTGTTTACGTTAAAACTCACCAAGATGGGCATTGAGACATTTTTGAGTGTATTTGACCATTAATAAACTGGAAATAGAGCTAATTTTTGCACTTGTATGTCAGAGGAAGCTATTACGTGTGTGTGCGCTTCAGATGCGAGTGCGATATCTGCTGGAATTAGTAGAATTAACGCTATGTGTAAACCCGCGCGAAATTCAGACCGGTCACACAACCGACAACACTAGTTGGCATACACACAGGTTCGAAGACTCGTTCACTTGCCCCCTACAGTGCAATTCGGCTAGGTATACATCCGCACTAAAATATCAAGGTGAAAGTCATCATAGCTTGCGTGGGACCCAGCTCCCAACCCAACTTTGAGAATAGATTAACGGCGATATTTTTTTTTATCGCCCGATAAGAGTCTCACGTTAACGCAGCACGTTAACACCGATAACAGCCCACCACTACTTTTAATTTTTTTGTTTGATTCAGATTCAGTTAGATGGTCAATTAACACTCAACTTACCCCTAACCCTTTTAAAAAGCCATATTTTTAGAACCCTTTTGTCATAGATGTATTCTGATCCTTTAAAGGGGTGGTAAACCACGATTTCACTTTTCTAACTTTAGCTAGTGTGTAATGTTGCTGTTTGAGCATAAACAACATTTGCAAAGTTACAACGTTCAAAGTTTAAAGCAAAGGGAGATATTTGCTTTTAAAGAAATCAATTTCTAAGGACTACAGCAAACGGCCGCTAGGGACTACTACACATTCCTCCAGGGTCTCTGACATCACCAGCCCCAATATTTACATAAACCCCTCCCCAGAGAATATGAAATAAGGGGGGCGAGGCCATTTTGTATCACCGCGGGGATTAGTTGTAGTGGTAGGTAGTAGGCTGGAGTGTTGTTGCCAATGCCGACTGTTATTTTCATCCGGATTGCAGGTCCACTTTGTTCAGCCTTCCTAGGGACGGGGGTGCGTTGCAGTTCGTTTTACATACAATGTTATATGCATACGTGTATGAGACAGAGGGGAACAGGTCGCATTTGCAGCAGATACATGCTGCCCATCATAAATCAAAGCACGAGACAGACAGGGGTCGGAGGAGAAGACCGGAAAATGTGGCATAATGGACAATATTCGTCTGTATTTGCAATACACGAGCCGCGGTTCAGCTGCGAGACAAACACATTTCACGGAGGAAAGCTTCCACAATCTTCACGAGTTCAATGCAGGATTCTTCCAACGGCTTGTCCTGAAAGATGGATTTAAAAACAGAAGCTGTTTACGGGCCACAACCTGTAAGTGTGATTTATTTTTTGTCGATGTGTTTTCCTGTAATAGTTCGTCTTGTTAATTGTATGTTGTAGCAAGGAAGTAAACATGACAATGCTCATTTGGCTCTGCAAACCAGTTTGTTAAATGCTCATTCATACTTAACGTTATCCGACAAACACCTAACGTTACAAACTTTTTAAAATCTCAACAGCGAACTTGGCATTAGTGTAAATTATTCTTTGATTAGAGCTTTTATGTATTGTTTATCTACAGGCATGCTAAACATGGTTCTGTGTTTGATCTGGATACTATAGTAAAGCCAATGTTTAGTGTTCGTTCTTGCGACAGATATTTGGCTATAATCGTTCCAAAAATACAAAAGTAACAGTGCCATTCAGTAGCGATCACTATAGATCCGCAGTCTTTACTCTTGAGGACTGAACAGGTTCTGCTCGATCATCTTCACTAAAATTGTCTGGGTCTGATTCGGGCCGGAAGTGCTAAAATGCTAACACACTTCCACGTTTTGACCCACAAAGTGATGTCATACCTGCACCACCACCTCCATTCAACTACACACATTCACACTCATATATAGAACATACTTTTTTAGCAGTCGTCAGGTGCGATTCTAGGATTTTCATTTTAGGGGCTCAGCCCTCAGTGAGGGTATGAAAAAAAAAGGGTTTAGTTTAGGGTTCAATTCTCACTATTAACACCTTATTCTGCATGAACATATTGTACATCCCTTAATCATACAGTGTAGGCAGGTGTATAATCACTGAGATCCCAAATGTGAGGTAGTTAGGGGGGGTTGGGGGCATGGCCCCTTGAGAAAATTTTGATTTCTATGATCTACTGAACGCCAAAAAATTAGATAACAATAGCTTGAAAACCATCACAGTGGGCAGATATGACTGATAAATGTAACGGAGGCCAGCTAGTAGTTGCTGTGCGAGTAAACCTCACTCCTCTAATCTCAAGAGATGCTCTAGCAACTGACGCTAGAGGTTGCAGCCTTTAGCCTCCTTGTTAGAGCGTCCGACTCTCATGCCGGCGGACCCGGGTTCGAGTCCCGCTTGGAGCGGAGCGGTTCGAACAGGAGGGGTTACATTGGTGCCGTGACCCGGATGGGAGTGAGGTTTAGGGGGGTGAGTGTAACGGAGGCCAGCTAGTAGTTGCTGTGCGAGTAAACCTCACTCCTCTAATCTCAAGAGATGCTCTAGCAACTGACGCTAGAGGTTGCAGCCTTTAGCCTCCTTGTTAGAGCGTCCGACTCTCATGCCGGCGGACCCGGGTTCGAGTCCCGCTTGGAGCGGAGCGGTTCGAACAGGAGGGGTTACATTGGTGCCGTGACCCGGATGGGAGTGAGGTTTAGGGGGGTGAGTGTAACGGAGGCCAGCTAGTAGTTGCTGTGCGAGTAAACCTCACTCCTCTAATCTCAAGAGATGCTCTAGCAACTGACGCTAGAGGTTGCAGCCTTTAGCCTCCTTGTTAGAGCGTCCGACTCTCATGCCGGCGGACCCGGGTTCGAGTCCCGCTTGGAGCGGGGCGGTTCGAACAGGAGGGGTTACATAAAGCTTTTCCATTTTTGTCTGTGAAGAAAGTAAACATATGTTTAACTGATATTTATATGTTTTATGAATCATTTTTGTAGACATGTTAATTTACTGAAGGCTAACAGGAAAGCTAGGTAACGCTTCGGTTACTTACGTAACCTCGATTCCCTGAGAAGAGGGAACGAGTATTGCTTTTTTTGCTAAATGCTATGGGGGAATTTCCTTTCCTCAAGATTTTGAAGCAATTTTTATCCTAAAAATACCATGTAAAACGCAGTGCAGCTGCACAGCTCTCAGCAGGAAGCAGCTGCGTGCTGATTGGCTGTGCTGCTGCAACTGCAGGAACTTATGGCGAGACCGCTGGGCGGGAAGGACCAATCAAGTCCCTCTAATATTCCCGCCACAGGGGGCAGCAGAATTTGCATAGCCAAGGGTATAAAAGACCTTGTCTCACCTGGTTCTTCCGGTTAATCGACTGAAGCGACTCCCTGAGCAAGCGAAGCACGGCAAGCAAACGCAATACTCATTCCCTCTTCTCAGGGAACCGAGGTTACGTAAGTAACCAAAGTATTCCCTTTCGAGAGTACTCTCGTATTGCGTTTTGCTAAACGCTATGGGGGACCAATGCAAAACGCCGTGCTCGCTTAACGGCTCTGATAGCCTGGAGAAACCATACCCAGGCTGACCTAAGTGGGCCCGTAAATATGATATTCATAGAAGTCCCCAATATGAGCCAGACCTGAGTCGGGCTATTTCAATGAGAATATATATGTATATTTAATATATATATATAGACCAGACAGAGTCGGGCCAAAAGGAATATTGAACGACCAGACAAAGTCGAGTCATTTAAGGAATGTGCTTATGACTTATAAAAATACTTAACCCAGACCGGGTTAAGACCGGGAAACATCCGTTTCGATGGCGGGCTTCAATCCAGAGTTCAGTGAGGTGAGTCGCTGAAGAAGAAATAATCTGACGAACCTGGCGAGACAGGGTCTTTTATACCAACTAAGGACCAACTAAGGACCAGCATAAACCAGCTCATGATCAACTCTAAGGACCAGCATAAACCAGCGCATGACCAACTCTAAGGGCCAGCATAAACCAGCTCATGACCAACTAAGGACCAGCATAAACCAGCTCATGACCAACTAAGGACCAGCATAAACCAGCTCATGACCAACTAAGGACCAGCATAAACCAGCTCATGACCAACTAAGGGCCAGCATAAACCAGCTCATGACCAACTAAGGACCAGCATAAACCAGCTCATGACCAACTAAGGACCAGCATAAACCAGCTCATGACCAACTAAGGGCCAACATAAACCAGCTCATGACCAACTAAGGACCAGCATAAACCAGCTCATGACCAACTAAGGGCCAGCATAAACCAGCTCTCATGACCAACTAAGGACCAGCATAAACCAGCGCATGACCAACTCTAAGGGCCAGCATAAACCAGCTCATGACCAACTAAGGACCAGCATAAACCAGCTCATGACCAACTAAGGGCCAGCATAAACCAGCTCATGACCAACTAAGGACCAGCATAAACCAGCTCATGACCAACTAAGGGCCATCATAAACCAGCTCATGACCAACTAAGGGCCAGCATAAACCAGCTCATGACCAACTAAGGACAAGCATAAACCAGCTCATGACCAACTAAGGACCAGCATAAACCAGCTCATGACCAACTAAGGACCAGCATAAACCAGCTCATGACCAACTAAGGGCCAGCATAAACCAGCTCATGACCAACTAAGGACCAGCATAAACCAGCTCATGATCAACTCTAAGGACCAGCATAAACCAGCTCATGACCAACAAAGGGCCAGCATAAACCAGCTCATGACCAACTCTAAGGGCCAGCATAAACCAGCTCATGACCAACTAAGGACAAGCATAAACCAGCTCATGACCAACTAAGGACCAGCATAAACCAGCTCATGACCAACTAAGGACAAGCATAAACCAGCTCATGACCAACTAAGGACCAGCATAAACCAGCTCATGACCAACTAAGGACCAGCACAAACCAGCTCATGACCAGCATAAACCAGCTCATGACCAACTAAGGACCAGCATAAACCAGCTCATGACCAGCATAAACCAGCTCATGACCAACTAAGGACCAGCATAAACCAGCGCATGACCAACTCTAAGGGCCAGCATAAACCAGCTCATGACCAACTAAGGACCAGCATAAACCAGCTCATGACCAACTAAGGGCCAGCATAAACCAGCTCATGACCAACTAAGGACCAGCATAAACCAGCTCATGACCAACTAAGGGCCAGCATAAACCAGCTCATGACAAACTAAGGACCAGCATAAACCAGCTCATGACCAACTAAGGACCAGCACAAACCAGCTCATGACCAACTAAGGACCAGCATAAACCAGCTCATGACCAACTAAGGACCAGCATAAACCAGCTCATGACCAACTAAGGGCCAGCATAAACCAGCTCATGACCAACTAAGGACCAGCATAAACCAGCTCATGACCAACTCTAAGGGCCAGCATAAACCAGCTCATGACCAACTAAGGACCAGCATAAACCAGCTCATGACCAACTAAGGACCAGCATAAACCAGCTCATGACCAACTAAGGGCCAGCATAAACCAGCTCATGACCAACTAAGGGCCAGCATAAACCAGCTCATGACCAACTAAGGACCAGCATAAACCAGCTCATGACCAACTAAGGACCAGCATAAACCAGCTCATGACCAACTAAGGACCAGCATAAACCAGCTCATGACCAACTAAGGACAAGCATAAACCAGCTCATGACCAACTAAGGGCCAGCATAAACCAGCTCATGACCAACAAAGGGCCAGCATAAACCAGCTCATGACCAACTCTAAGGGCCAGCATAAACCAGCTCATGACCAACTAAGGACCAGCATAAACCAGCTCATGACCAACTAAGGACAAGCATAAACCAGCTCATGACCAACTAAGGGCCAGCATAAACCAGCTCATGACCAACTAAGGGCCAGCATAAACCAGCTCATGACCAACTAAGGACCAGCATAAACCAGCTCATGACCAACGAAGGGCCAGCATAAACCAGCTCATGACCAACTAAGGACCAGCATAAACCAGCTCATGACCAACTAAGGGCCAGCATAAACCAGCTCATGACCAACTAAGGACCAGCATAAACCAGCTCATGACCAACTCAGGGCCAGCATAAACCAGCTCATGACCAACTAAGGGCCAGCATAAACCAGCTCATGACCAACTAAGGACCAGCATAAACCAGCTCATGACCAACTAAGGACCAGCATAAACCAGCTCATGACCAACGAAGGGCCAGCATAAACCAGCTCATGACCAACTAAGGACCAGCATAAACCAGCTCATGACCAACTAAGGACCAGCATAAACCAGCTCATGACCAACGAAGGGCCAGCATAAACCAGCTCATGACCAACTAAGGACCAGCATAAACCAGCTCATGACCAACTAAGGACCAGCATAAACCAGCTCATGACCAACGAAGGGCCAGCATAAACCAGCTCATGACCAACTAAGGACCAGCATAAACCAGCTCATGACCAACGAAGGGCCAGCATAAACCAGCTCATGACCAACTAAGGACCAGCATAAACCAGCTCATGACCAACGAAGGGCCAGCATAAACCAGCATAAACCAGGCAGCAGCTCTTGGACTGTGACTACAGCATATATAGCATAGTATGCAGTGTGCAAAAATAAGCACTATACACTTTTGTATTCCTATTTATTAATTTCAACTGGAAATATGCTGTTTGAAGGGGACATCCTTACAACACTGATTAACTGATTCTATTTTTCAATTTTAAATGCTTTGTAAAATCCCAAAAAATAGTGACTGAAAAAATAGCCATTAACCCCTTAACTGTCACGTCGCTCTTTTTTTGATCGCCTTTTTTTCATATCATATATTTTAGTAATTATCATAAATTAGATATCATTTGAAAGCATATTAACTCAAAATTCATCCTGTGAAAACCGTTTTGAAATCAGATGTTGCGTTACCATGGAAACGGTACTCTAAATTGTTCTAGCGGGCTCCTCCCCTAGTGGGCGGCGTCATGTATCGTATTACAAAATGTATTTTAACTACTTTATAATCAAAATATTTTCTAATCTTGACAAAACACTTATCGTCGGAAAGGTCTTGAGTCTCAAGGTTCCATATTTGGTGACTGTTTTGTGATGGAAGTGATATTTGGACAGAAATTTACAGGAAACTGCATTTAAAAAAAAACAATCAATGCAATGTGGATGACACCCGGTGGCTATTTTTGGTACAGCGCCTAAACAAATTCTCATGGGGACTTCAATTTTTGTGATATCAACTTCAAATTTGGAACACAACTTGGTTAGACATATGGCTTTGATTTTATAGTAATTTTAGAGTAAAACATTTTTTGTAAAATATATATTTTATATAAAATAAAAATATTACAGTATTTTTCATTTACAGTAAATTTAAACTTCCATAACTTTTTCATACTTTAATATTTGATATGAAATGCTTTTACATCAACAATAATTTGCAGAGTGTCTTCTTTAAAACAAGACCAAACTTACGTCTATATTCCAAAGTATTTTTGAATTACAGCCCTTTAAGTTTGGATAGTGCATTTTCATGACTATTCTCAAAAAGGGGGGTGACAGTTAAGGGGTTTTAAGTAACTTTATAAATTCAATATACTTGCTAGGAGCCTACACTGTTAAGATAAAAGATTTATAATATGTTCTCACTTGTCTGTGTTGGTCTGTAAAATATTCCATTAATTAATTTGACATGGGAAACAATCCCTCTCAAGCATGGTTTTCTATTTCACGGAGCATAAATGAACGGGCCACTGCACACACTGATGTCATGCTTTCACACTTGCAGATACATGTCTCTGTCAACTGTTTCCGTCTTTAGTCAGGGATTCTCAATTGTTCTTTGAACAGGAATGTTGTGTGATTTTTCTGAGGGGGTTGGTTGCTTGTCAGTGTATCCCGCAAACTTTGAACTTGTTTCTGCAGAAGCACCGCTAGAGCGGTTCATGCAAAACCAAAAGACTTCAGGAAATATTTGCTCTCCAACTGAACACACGATGAATTACCTGTCCGCTGCTTTATAAAGGGTTGTTCTTGGGTGACCCAAACATCTCCACACCCAAGACAAATTCCCCTTTCAAAGTTCATGTTGACACTTCTTGTGCAGTTAAGATTGCACTGGATTCCTGTTTTCATACACATGGGCAAATATGCATGCAGACATATATTCACTTTACATTTGGGCTATGTATTCTTTATATGTTCACACACACACACACACACACACACACACACACACACACACACACACACACACACACACACACACACACACACACACACACACACACACACACACACACACACACACACACACACACACACACACACACACACACACACACACACACACACACACACACACACACAGGGGTGTTTTTGTGAAATGTGGGGACATTCCATAGGCGTAATGGTTTTTATACCGTACAAACCGTATTTTCTATCCCCCTACACTGCCCCTATCCCTAAACTTAACCCTCACAGGGGACTGTGCAGTTTAAATATAAGCATTTTGAAAAGTGAGGACATGGGTAACGTCCTCATATTTCACCCTCTTTTTGTAATACCTATGTCATACCCATGTCATTATACACATTTGTGTCCTGATATTTCACAAAAACATGCCCCCCCCCCCCCCCCCCACACACACACACTCTCTGTGAATAATTAAGGACAAGCTGATTCTATTTTTCAATTTTAAATGCTTTGTAAAATCCAAAAAAATAGTGACTGAAAAAATAGCCATTAACCCCTTAACTGTCACGTCGCTCTTTTTTTGATCGCCTTTTTTTCATATCATATATTTTAGTAATTATCATAAATTGATATCATTTGAAAGCATATTAACTCAAAATTCATCCTGTGAAAACCGTTTTGAAATCAGATGTTGCGTTACCATGGAAACGGTACTCTAAATTGTTCTAGCGGGCTCCTCCCCTAGTGGGCGGCGTCATGTATCGTATTACAAAATGTATTTTAACTACTTTATAATCAAAATATTTTCTAATCTTGACAAAACACTTATCCTCGGAAAGGTCTTGAGTCTCAAGGTTCCATATTTGGTGACTGTTTTGTGATGGAAGTGATATTTGGACAGAAATTTACAGGATATATTCATATATACATATATTCACTTTACATTTAGGCTATGTATTCTTTGTATGTTCACACACACACGCGCACACACACACACACACACACACACACACACACACACACACACACACACACACACACACACACACACACACACACACACACACACACACACACACACACACACACACACACACACACACACACACACACACACACTCTCTCTCTCTCTCTCTCTGTGAATAATTACCTGCACATGCACAATACCAAATACTGATGCCTGCTTGCTGGGTAATTTAACAAAAAAGGAGACAGATGGGTTCCCAAACAGGCTATTCATGATCGGTTCTTTCACCCCACAAGACTGCCGTAAAACCGACACTTCCAAAGTCACTTTCTTTACAGATGCACGTTTGTCTCACAAAATGTCCTTAATTACAGTACACAGATGGCATGAATACATGCATGTAATGTTTTAACAATTTACATAACTGTATATGGATAATTTTACTATTAGCCTATATTTTACTTGAAAGTGCACTTTGTTTGAAAAGTAGTGTCTGCACTGATTTACGGTGAACGTGATTTCACCAAGTGCAACATTTGATCAACATCTTTGTTGATCCTAGAACAACATTCCAATCAACCAATTAGATTTGAGGGATAAGTTTATAGTTTATTGCTAACCCATCATTTATCTTTAGGGGTAAGTTATGGTTATGGTTAGATTAAGTGGTAGGGATATAGGGTTAGGGACCTTGTTTTTCGATATGTTGTTCCAAGAACATGTCTTGCTTGGCAAAATCATTTGTCAAAACGATCCCCGTTCACACAAATCTGCGAAAATGACTAAAAAGGCTGTATTATGCATGCCACGCCAGTAGTTGGAGATGTCACTTTTGTTGTTTACATGGAGACTCCAGGATCGTGGTTGGGAAACACTGAATTATACCACTGGCAGGCAAGTTCAGTACTAGTGAGTCGCTATCCTGCAGAGTTTGGCTCCAACCCTGAAAGACATCTATAGAAGCTCTTATTGAGAATTAACAGAGGTTAAGATGTTGGTTTTATTGAAAATATTTGGTTACCATTATGGGGATCAGTGTTTCATTTAGTTGGGCAGTTTGACTCTTGGCTTTTTATGAGAGTTTGTGGTTTTTGTTACAGTGTTAACAAAACACAATCTGTTCAAATCAAAAGAAGCCATAAACAAAAATGATCATGAAGAATAATGCTTGACTAAACTCATCAATGGCTAAAAATATTAATACATAATATTCATCAACAATAATTTCTTGCCACAGATCATGCATTCTGAATTTTGGTTTTGGGGAAAAAAGGTTTAGACACACAGACGTCAAGAATCAACATATGAATCTCAACAATGGTGGCATACTTAATGCTGCAATGCATGCTGGGAGCCATGAGTTTTATACTGTGGTGGCTTAGTAGGGTTGGAGCTAAACTCTGCAGGACATCAGCTCTCTAGGACCGAACTTGCCTACCCCTGACTTAGAGGTACAAAAATGTACCCTTAAGGGTACAGCCCCAGTGACGGCCACTTGTACCTTAAAAGGGACAATTTTGTACTCTTTTTTTTGAGAGTGTAGTATGTCCGGATTACATTCATACTACACACACTCATACTATACAGCACATACTTTTTTAACGGTCGCAAAGTAAGTTCAAATTCAAATGTAGTACCTAGTACACGATTTCGAGAACGCAATGAGCAATCTAGTATTCGAAAACCAGTGCCAGGATGACCAACTACTTCCGACGAGATTCTGAAGTGCACATTTGATGGACACTTTACTATCATGAGGCCACGGGAGAGGATTTTTCAGGCCCCCAAAATGCTGCCGTTGTGTAAATGAACAGCTAAAATGCATAAAAAGTTTTCTGTTTACAGTTGAAAACAGTGTCGTGTAAACATACTCTTAGTTTGAAAACTCCAGGGTTGTGTTTCAGTGTAAACGGACCAAAACAGCGACTTTTGAAAACGAAGGCATGGCTGCTCACCATACGCTACCAGAACACGACAATTGGTGGCTATTGTTTTACGATCAACTTAGGCTTACAATGCTTTTGGGAAACGAGGCTTTTGTCTGTCTCTCTCAACGGCACTGTAACATACCAGCCTCGACGACCGTGTAAACCAGGGGTCTCCAAACTCGGTCCTGGAGGGCCACTGTCCTTCAGAGTTTAGCTCAAACCCCAATTAAACATACCCGAACCAGCTAATCAGTGTCTAACTAGGGCCTTGTAAGACACTGATTAGCTGGTTCAGGTGTGTTTATTTGGGGTTGGAGCTAAACTCTGCAGGACAGCGGCCCTCCAGGACCGAGTCTGGAGACCCCTGGTGTAAACAATAACACGGAGATGGAACTGCACGCTTTGCTGACTTTGTGGTCCTTTTTAGCCACCATTGTGCAGTTAAACTCTGCATTTTATAATACTGCAGCTGAATAAATGCACAAGAGGCAACTGTTTACACTTACCAGTGTGCATGAACGGTCATGTGACATACGTTTTTGGTTGTGTAGTGCGGACAGAAATCGTTTCTGAAACAGTGGAAACGCCACTATAGACGGGGATCATTTTCATTTTAAAACGCTGTTTAAAATGACTTACTTGTGTAAACAGGTCCTTAGCTCTGAGAACTGACTTTGAGAACACCATAGCAATGCCCTAGCAACCACCCACAATGATGTTATTGTTAATTAAAGCTAAAAAACTATTAAAAATATTTTCATTAATTAAAATAAAGCTGAAATAAGCTAAAATATAAACATTAGGCTACATGAAAAATAAAAAAGGAAAGGAAAATGAGGGAAAATAAAAATTGGTCACATACTAAAATGGCTAAAAATACAATTGAAATCAATATAAAGCAAAGCTAAATAGAAATATACAAAAAAAAATGACAAAGCATGTAACAAAATTTATTAAAACTAAAAATGCAGCTAAAAAATAAAAGCAAGCACCACTTCACAATCTAAAACATAATATATATATATTTTTAAATAAAATATTGGATTTGTTTTTTCTATGTATTGTTTGCTTCATTTAATTGAATACAATTCAAGGTCGTTGAGGATATTATGAGACAAAAAAGGTGTAATTTTAACATTGTTAATATTGTGGCCTTGCATCATCCCTGCAGCTGAAACAGTAGAAAATGACACTAGCAACACCAAGGTCATACGTTTAATTCCCAGGCGTTGGATTGAAGTTTCTACGAAATGCATAAATGTAGCTAATCTTAATGTCCATAATTCATACTTGAAGTTTTCCCAGTTTATTGCACTAAAGCTCAGTTCCGTAAAAAGTGGCAGAAGTGACATCATTAAAGCCCCATTCCACTTCCATGTTTGCAAAGTCCCGTCGGACATCTGCACTGCTGTCAGAGTTTTTATGTCTTCCTTTATGTGTCTCATCCTCCTCCTCTACACAGACGAGCCCTGATGATTTTAACCACCTCTGCTGAGTGTCGGCCACACACCGTCCTGCTTTAAAACGGCCCTCTGGGTCTCTTGTAAATCCGCCAGAGCTGCTGTGACTTCAGTCTCCTGCAGGTCTTTACAGCAGGAACAATACTTGATTTAAAGGCTGGGGATTTTACTGTTCCTGCTTTGGCTATTTTTGCATGTGGCATCTGTTGTGTGCAGAGCTATAGGTAGACAATTGCATTGAAGAGTGTTAAAGAGAAGCCGGTTCATTTGGAAGGAAGAGAGGAGAGGCTCACTAAACAGGTGGCGGAAACACATACTCCATGAATAATGAAAGAAAGATTAGTGCTTCAATAGACTGTTTGCTTTAAAGTTTTTTTTTGCCTCCATTCAGAGTGAAAAGTCACAATGTAAGTGAGTGGAATGAGTTATATAATAGCACAATAACAAACAGAGACAGAGCCTGCAGGGTGTTGGACTAGATGAGAGTAAATTAAGTTTCATTCGTCATCTGCACAAAAAGTAAATCACATTCAAATGTATTGAGTGTGTACATATATTGAGTGTATACCGGTAAGATTTTTTGAAGACCCCCTGTGGTGAAAATTAAGTCTTTAATGTTGTTTATATGATATAAATCAACACCATTGCTGTCTCTTTAAAACTGAAGTGAAAAAAAGAGTGGTTTGAAATCGCCAGTGTTTCTTATGTCACAAACTAACTTGTAACCAATCACGTCAAGGTGTGGGCGGGCTTTAGCATATCATTAACTATGCTGTGAAGCATAGTTTCACAGAGAAGCCAGTGAAAGCGGGTGAAATATACATGTGATGTACACTGATCAGGCATAACATTATGACCCTAATATTGTGTTGGTCCCCCTTTTGCTGCCAAAACAGACATGACACGTCGAGGCACCTGATATAAAAAAAAACTGGATTCATCAGACCAGGCCTCCTCCTTCCATTGCTCCGTGGTCCAGTTCTGATGCTCATGTGCCACTGTTGGTGCTTTCGGCGGTGGACAGGGGTCAGCATGGCCACCCTGACTGGTCTGCGGCCATGCAGCCCCATACGCAACAAACTGAGATGCGCTGTGTATTCTGACACCTTTCTATCAGAACCAGCATTAACTTCTTGAGCAATTTGAGCTCCAGTAGCTCGTCTGTTTGCACCACACGGGTCAGCCTTCACTCCCCACGTGCATCAATGAGCCTTGGCCGCCCATGACCCTGTCGCCGGTTCTCCACTGTTCCTTCCTTGGAGCACTTTTGATAGACACTGACCACTGCAGACCGGGAACACCCCACAAGAGCTGCAGTTTTGGAGATGCTCTGACCCAGTCGTCTAGCCATCGCAATTTGGCCCTTGTCAAACTCGCTCAAATCCTTACGCTTGTCCATTTTTCCTGCCTCTAACGCATCAACTTT
This sequence comes from Romanogobio albipinnatus, assembly GCA_023566225.1. Taxonomy (NCBI): domain Eukaryota; kingdom Metazoa; phylum Chordata; class Actinopteri; order Cypriniformes; family Gobionidae; genus Romanogobio; species Romanogobio albipinnatus. The sequence goes on along the minus strand of CM042254.1, from coordinate 6,415,120 downwards.
AAAGACAAAATGTTCACTTGCTGCCTAATATATCCCACCCACTAACCGGGGCCGTGATGAAGAGATAATCAGTGTTATTCACTTCACCTGTCAGTGGTCATAATGTTATGCCCGATCGGTGTATATTGCGATGTTATGATGAACTATTTGCCTTTCTCCACTGACGTTCTGAGTTGAAGGCAGCCATCTGACTCTGAGATGGCGAACGGGAACATGGTTTCATATTTATTACTGTTATGTGTCCGACGTTGTAGTGAGCAGAGCGATACATAAACGCATTACCCTATTGATACATCAACTTGTAGACGAGCCTGTATGAGTGAGTGGAGGCGGGGCTCGTTTGCATATTGGTGAGCCACATATAGCCTACTAAATGAAGCAAGGGTGTAGAGTTAGGCTACATTCAATCTATTTTAAGGCATGAAGAAAAAAATTTTCACAGAAAAGAAAACATTTAAATGTCATTTTGATGATTAAAGATGAGATTTAAGGGATACAATTTATTGACTACAGGGGGACTTTAATGCTTTTGCAAGAAGTCTTTTATGCTCACCAAGACAGCATTTGTGATCAAAGTAGTAATATTGTGAAATATTATTACAATTTAATATAACTGTTTTCTATTATATATTTTAAAATGTAATTTATTCCTGTGATGCAAAGCTAAATTTGCAGGATCATTACCAAAGACTTTATATATAGGAAGACGGGGCACTCCGATTACTTAAGAATGGGAGAAAGTGCAACACCCAACATGGCAAATAAGCCCCGCCTTCTAAATGAAAGAGCCAATCGCTGATTAGTAAAGTCATCACTTCACTGCAGCTGCCGCTCTGGTTGCTATAGAAACAGGCTGTGTTCTGAGACGCACGCTTAAGATGGAACATTTGGATAGAAAAATGTCAAATTATCTTGTCTTTGTATTATCTAAGTCTTTATACTCAGCTTATTCTTTTAAAGGGGTGATGAATTGAGAAATCAACTTTCCCTTGAGCTTTTGATATATAAAAGGTCATGGTAATAAAAGAATATCCTGTAAGTTTCAGAGCTGAAAACTTCGTTGTTAGTCAAAGAAAAGCTTTTATTGACACCAGGCCCAGAAAACGAGAGCTCTCAGAATGTGCGGATCTCTTATGTAACAGGACCTAGACGCCGCCTCTACAGGTAAACATGCTTCTGAACACACACATATGTGAGTAGGCTAAAACATGTTTTTTTATATGTGTTAGTTTTGCATAACATTACAGATCATTTGAAATCTATTGATTACATACCTTAGCATGCTGTCACAGGGTGGAGAAGGTGTTATTGGTTCATGCGTGATCGGACTTGTAACGTTATGGGCCAGGCGAGAGTGTGTGTGTCCACGCGACGCAAGTGAGTGTGTTTGAGTGTGTGTGTCCGGCTGTCCGCACGAGTGAGTGTGTGTGAGTGTGTGTCCGCTTGAGTGTGTGTGTGTCTGCCCGCGTGAGTGTTTGTGTGTGTGTCCACGCGAGTGAGTGAGTGTGTGTGTCCCCGCACGAGTGAGTGTGTGTGTCCGCGGGAGTGAGTGTGTGTGTCCACGTGAGTGTGTGTGTGTGTGTCTGCCCGCGTGAGTGTTTGTGTGAGTGTCCGCGCGAGTGAGTGAGTGTGTATGTGTCCGTGCGAGTGAGTGTGTGTGCCTGCGCGAGTGAGTTTGTCTGTCCGCAATTAAGTGAGTGTGTGTGCCCGCGCGAGTGAGTGTGTGTGCCCGCGCGAGTGAGTGTGTGTGCACGTGCGAGTGAGTGAGTGTGTGTGCCCGCGCGAGTGAGTATGTGTGCCCGCGCGAGTGAGTGTGTGTGCCCGCGCGAGTGAGTGTGTGTGACTGCGCGAGTGAGTGTGTGTGTCCGCGTGAGTGTGTGTGTGTGTCTGCCCGCGTGAGTGTTTGTGTGTGTGTGTCCGCGCGAGTGAGTGAGTGTGTGTGTGTCCGCGCGAGTGAGTGTGTGTGCCCGCGCGAGTGAGTGTGTGTGCCAGCGCGAGCGAGTGAGTGAGTGAGTGTGTGTGCCCGTGCGAGTGAGTGTGTGTGTCCGCGGGAGTGAGTGTGTGTGTCCACGTGAGTGTGTGTGTGTCTGCCCGCGTGAGTGTTTGTGTGTGTGTCCGCGCGAGTGAGTGAGTGTGTATGTGTCCACGCGAGTGAGTGTGTGTGTCCGCGAGTGAGTGAGTGTGTGTGCCCGCGCGAGTGAGTGTGTGTGCCCGCGTGAGTGAGTGTGTGTCCGCGTGAGTGTGTCTGCCCGTGTGAGTGTTTGTGTGTGTGTCCGCACGAGTGAGTGAGTGTGCCCGTGCGAGTGAGTGTGTGTGTCCGCGAGTGAGTGAGTGTGTGTGATTTAATCATTGTGTTTGTTTGATATTTTGCGAGTCCTCTGAGCATTTCCCCAGATACCCATATGGACTGAGGGGAGCTGAAGCTCATTAAATATGCAAATCTCATCCAATCCTAGCCGTGGGCGTTTACTTCCAAGTCCAGAAACTGAAGTCCATCTTTATTGCAGAAGAAGTAAAACTGTGAACCTCAACAAAGACTATACTATGGTGGAACACAAACATGAATTTAGTGTCTTTTATAGGCTGTTGTAAACATTGGTGTGATTAGGATCTGTGTGGAGGATTGTATGATTTTCAAATCAGTGAATTCCACATTGCAGTGGAATGCCTGCACACATGTATGCTTAAGTGCTTCCGAAATCAAAAAGATTTGCAATCTAAAACTGAGACAAATGTTATCAGCTGAATGAGCACGTGTCATATGATGTCATGCGACTCAGATGCGATGAGATTAAATTGCTTCTGCTGGGAAACAGACTCGTCTAGAGTTTCAGAAGAGAGTCTGAGATCCTTAAGATGAGGTGGGATATGTTCTCTGAGACCAAATCTAGGTCAAGGAAGGGTGTGATCGTTCACATGAATGTGTATGAGCGTTGGTGTTTGTCTTTACCTGCGCCTACACTCTACCTTGCATTGAGTTCGAGCCACAGAAGCACACATGGACTGAACAAAAGACAAGATCCCAAACCCATCAATAGAGCATTTGCCTTCCGGAAACAAGGTCTGTATCTTCTCCCTGTGGCCCTTTGACCCCTGGCACCTCTTTGAAAATGCTGTGGGCTCAGAAAACCTTTCAGTTTCAAATAAGCTCCTTTCAACCAAAGTAAACAGCTTTAGAAGAGCAGCTGCAGGTTTGGATGTGAATGGCTCAATGTGATTCTCTATTGATCTGGGGGAGTTTCATTTTCCATGCACAGCATTACAATCCCATTTGCCTAAGGACGGCTCTGAAAATCAGAGTAATCTGAAAAAGATTACAGAGAATAATCTGCCAAAGGAAACGACACCGATTTCACGCATCATTAGGAAGCCTATTGAGAGTATAACATCTTGAGCCCTGGTTATTAAAGCACCCTCATCACTCATTCAGTCTGGCTTTTGTGTTTTGTTTGTCTTGATCATTTCTTCAAACACAAAGTGTGGCAACTAAATGTTTCCTCAAATCTATTTCCAAACACAAGAGGAAAACAATTAACACACTGTAAAATCCAACAGTGATTCTAACTAACACTTTTTAGTTAACTTTACTTAATGTCTTAACTTAATTGTAAAAATCTAGTAATACTATTCACATACTATTCCTTGTTTACTCAGAAAACCCAAGTTAAGATTAATTGATTGGTCTGAGAGCCATTTTGTCAAGCAAAAAACAAAACAAAACAAAACAAAAACTCACCATTATGGAGATCAGCGTCCCTTTGGTTGGGCACTTAACTCAGTTCGATGCAGCGATGCAACGAGAATTCACAGTTATTTGGTTTCAAAGGAAAAATAAGTAATAAATCGGTTGCTTTTAAAAGTTGACCTAGCTTCTGACTTAATAATTAACTATAGTTTATGATTTAGTCAGAAATTAAGGTCACCTTTTAAAATGAAACCTATGTAATATTTCCCTTTATGTTGTATAATGTTCGTTTGCAATTTTATTGCTAACACTTTCATCATAAACACCTCTGAAACTTTTAATCGGGCTGATATAATCCCTCTACACTCACCTAAAGGATTATTAGGAACACCATACTAATACTGTGTTTGACCCCCTTTCGCCTTCAGAACTGCCTTAATTCTACGTGGCATTGATTCAACAAGGTACTGAAAGCATTCTTTAGAAATGTTGGCTCATATTGATAGGATAGCATCTTGCAGTTGATGGAGATTTGTGGGATGCACATCCAGGGCATGAAGCTCCCATTCCACCACATCCCAAAGATGCTCTATTGGGTTGAGATCTGGTGACTGTGGGGGCCATTTTAGTACAGTGAACTCATTGACATGTTCAAGAAACCAATTTGAAATGATTCGAGCTTTGTGACATGGTGCATTATCCTGCTGGAAGTAGCCATCAGAGGATGGGTACATGGTGCTCATAAAGGGATGGACATGGTCAGAAACAATGCTCAGGTAGGCCGTGGCATTTAAACGATGCCCAATTGGCACTAAGGGGCCTAAAGTGTGCCAAAAAAACATCCCCCACACCATTACACCACCACCACCAGCCTGCACAGTGGTAACAAGGCATGATGGATCCATGTTCTCATTCTGTTTACGTCAAATTCAGTCTTCAACTGTCCAATTTTGGTGAGCTCGTGCAAATTGTAGCCTCTTTTTCCTATTTGTAGTGGAGATGAGTGGTACCCGGTGGGGTCTTCTGCTGTTGTAGCCCATCCGCCTCAAGGTTGTGTGTGTTGTGGCTTCACAAATGCTTTGCTGCATACCTCGGTTGTAACGAGTGGTTATTTCAGTCAAAGTTGCTCTTCTATCAGCTTGAATCAGTCGGCCCGTCCTCCCCTGACCTCTAGCATCAACAAGGCATTTTCGCCCACAGGACTGCCGCATACTGGATGTTTTTCCCTTATCACACCATTCTTTGTAAACCCTAGAAATGGTTGTGCGTGAAAATCCCAGTAACTGAGCAGATTGTGAAATACTCCGACCGGCCCGTCTGGCACCAACAACCATGCCACGCTCAAAATTGCTTAAATCACCTTTCTTTCCCATTCTGACATTCAGTTTGGAGTTCAGGAGATTGTCTTGACCAGGACCACACCCCTAAATGCATTGAAGCAACTGCCATGTGATTGGTTGATTAGATAATTGCATTAATGAGAAATTGAACAGGTGTTCCTAATAATCCTTTAGGTGAGTGTATTTTTGTAACAATATCTTGCAGTTGACCTGACCATGCGTCACACTTCAACATTCAGCATACAAAACACAACAATGGTAGCTATACTAAGTCAAGAGTAAATATAAAGTTAAATATCAAGTACTCTCTACAGTACTCTTGTGTAAGTGAACTATACTAATTAAGCATTTGTTAGCATAACATACTATTCCTATGTCACTTTACTTGGTTTTTTTTTCAAGGCAATCGATTTGCGTGCTTTTTTCACGCAAGTCTAAATAATTCGATTTTACAGTGCATTTGTGATGTTGAGGTTTTACCTGTTGACTATACCTCGAGCAGGTGAACAGGTTTCTGGATAATCTTTAACTGAGTTGGATGTGGGATGTTTGCTGTTCTTCTGATTGTGGGCCACAGAAACTGTGTATTTATTCTTTGGTTACACTTGAGCAGAAAACTCCAAAGAGCAAAGTTAATTTTTCAAAGTAATTAGGTCTAAAGTAAGAGGTCAATGACTGTCATCTTGCAAAACAATATCATAATTAGTGGTTTATCATGGTTTAAAAACTACATAGCAACACCCTGGCAACACAATGCTAAAAAAATAACTTATTATGGGTAATAGGTAATTAATTAATAATAAATATGATTAAAATATCATAATTACTGATACTTCATAAAGCAAATATTAAAAAAACTTAAAACAGTAGCAACAACATTGCAACACCCTGGCAACCATTATAATTAATGGTTTAATCATGGATGATGGATTATTCATTTGCCCAAGCACTGCTCTTAATCATATACTTTAAATGATAGATTAATATTAATATAATCATTACTACTCATGTTTGATGACGCAAACATAACTTCAAAACACCATGGCAATTAATAAAATAAAAAATAATATCATGATTTTTAAACTTAAGGATAGTGGATAAATAATGTATACTATAATTAGTTCTGTCAAATCGATTAATCGCGATTAATCTAGCCAATATTTTGTATAGTGTTAGGGTTATGTGTGTGTGTTTATATTCACATACACATACACACATATGTATACTGTATATATATTTACATAAACTTTAATTATAGATGCAATTAATCATGATTCATCGATTTGACAGCACTAATTCTAATTTATATAATATTTTTGATGGTGTTTGATAAGCCAGGTATAAAAAAATCCCTCAAAACACCAGTGTTGCCAAGTCAGTGGTTTTCCCGTGGAATCAGGGCTAATTTTAAGTTGTTGCCACGGGTAAAATGTTTTTCCATGGGTTGATTTCTACCTCCGTAAGGACGATTTTGGTGGTCCAACACCCCTAAGATGTACAAATTCAGTGAAGAATTCAGCCGCCCGATGAAGAAAATAGCATTGGGCTATTTTTGAGCTACTTTTGACTGGCCATTGGGCTACTTTTGATTGGCCATTGGGCTACTTTTGATTGGCGATTGGGCTACTTTTGTCTGGCCATTGGGCTACTTTTGACCGACCATTGGGCTATTTTTGACTGGCCATTGGGCTACTTTTGATTGGCCATTGGGCTACTTTTGTCTGGCCATTGGGCTACTTTTGACCGGCCATTGGGCTACTTTTGATTGGCGATTGGGCTACTTTTGTCTGGCCATTGGGCTACTTTTGACCGGCCATTAGGCTACTTTTGACTGGCCATTGGGCTACTTTTGACTGGCCATTAGGCTACTTTTGTCTGGCCATTGGGCTACTTTTGTCTGGCCATTGGGCTACTTTTGACTGGCCATTAGGCTACTTTTGTCTGGCCATTGGGCTACTTTTGTCTGGCCATTGGGCTACTTTTGACTGGCCATTAGGCTACTTTTGTCTGGCCATTGGGCTACTTTTGTCTGGCCATTGGGCTACTTTTGACCGGCCATTAGGCTACTTTTGACTGGCCATTGGGCTACTTTTGACTGGCCATTAGGCTACTTTTGTCTGGCCATTGGGCTACTTTTGTCTGGCCATTGGGCTACTTTTGACTGGCCATTAGGCTACTTTTGTCTGGCCATTGGGCTACTTTTGTCTGGCCATTGGGATAATTTTGACTGGCCATTAGGCTACTTTTGACTGGCCATTAGGCTACTTTTGTCTGGCTATTGGGCTACTTTTGTCTGGCCATTAGGCTACTTTTGTCTGGCCATTCGGCTACTTTTGTCTGGCCATTGGGATAATTTTGACTGGCCATTAGGCTACTTTTGACTGACCATTAGGCTACTTTTGTCTGGCCATTGGGCTACTTTTGACTGGCCATTGGGCTACTTTTGACTGGCCATTGGGATAATTTTGACTGGCCTAGGCTACTTTTGTCTGGCCATTGGGCTACTTTTGACTGGCCATTGGGCTACTTTTGACTGGCCATTGGGCTACTTTTGACTGACCATTAGGCTACTTTTGTCTGGCCATTGGGCTACTTTTGACCGGCCATTAGGCTACTTTTGTCTGGCCATTAGGCTACTTTTGTCTGGCCATTGGGCTACTTTTGTCTGGCCATTGGGCTACTTTTGTCTGGCCATTGGGCTAATTTTGACTGGCCATTAGGCTACTTTTGACTGACCATTAGGCTACTTTTGTCTGGCCATTGGGCTACTTTTGACCGGCCATTAGGCTACTTTTGTCTGGCCATTGGGCTACTTTTGACTGGCCATTGGGCTACATTTGTCTGGCCATTGGGCTACTTTTGACTGGCTATTAGGCTACTTTTGTCTGGCCATTGGGCTACTTTTGTCTGGCCATTGGGATACTTTTGCCTGGCCATTGGGCTACTTTTGTCTGGCCATTGGGCTACTTTTGACTGGCCATTAGGCTACTTTTGTCTGGCCATTGGGCTACTTTTGTCTGGCCATTAGGCTACTTTTGTCTGGCCATCGGGCTACTTTTGTCTGGCCATTGGGCTACTTTTGACTGACCATTAGGCTACTTTTGACTGGCTATTGGGCTACTTTTGTCTGGCCATTGGGCTACTTTTGTCTTGCCATTGGGATACTTTTGTCTGGCCATTGGGCTACTTTTGACTGGCCATTGGGCTACTGTTGACCGGCCATTGGGCTACTTTTGTCTGGCCATTGGGCTACTTTTGACCGGCCATTAGGCTACTTTTGTCTGGCCATTGGGCTACTTTTGTCTGGCCATTGGGCTACTTTTGACCGGCCATTAGGCTACTTTTGTCTGGCCATTGGGCTACTTTTGTCTGGCCATTGGGCTACTTTTGACTGGCTATTAGGCTACTTTTGACTGGCTATTAGGCTACTTTTGTCTGGCCATTGGGCTACTTTTGACTGGCCATTGGGCTACTTTTGTCTGGCCATTGGGCTACTTTTGACTGGCCATTGGGCTACTTTTGACCGGCCATTGGGCTACTTTTGTCTGGCCATTGGGCTACTTTTGTCTGGCCATTAGGCTACTTTTGTCTGGCCATTGGGCTACTTTTGTCTGGCCATTGGGCTACTTTTGTCTGGCCATTGGGCTACTTTTGACCGGCCATTAGGCTAATTTTGACCGGCCATTGGGGTACTTTTGTCCGGCCATTGGGTTACTTTTGTCTGGCCATTGGGCTACTTTTGTCTGGCCATTGGGCTACTTTTGTCTGGCCATTGGGCTACTTTTGACTGGCCATTGGGCTACTTTTGTCTGGCCATTGGGCTACTTTTGACTGGCCATTGGGCTACTTTTGACCGGCCATTGGGCTACTTTTGTCTGGCCATTGGGCTACTTTTGTCTGGCCATTAGGCTACTTTTGTCTGGCCATTGGGCTACTTTTGTCTGGCCATTGGGCTACTTTTGTCTGGCCATTGGGCTACTTTTGACTGGCCATTAGGCTAATTTTGACCGGCCATTGGGGTACTTTTGTCCGGCCATTGGGTTACTTTTGTCTGGCCATTGGGCTACTTTTGTCTGGCCATTGGGCTACTTTTGTCTGGCCATTGGGCTACTTTTGACTGGCCATTGGGCTACTTTTGTCTGGCCATTGGGCTACTTTTGTTGCACAGACCTGGGAACCCTGCAAAACACCCCAACCGCATATAGCAACCGCTCATAGTTGAGGCAACAACTTCTGCATTGAAAGTACATGTAAAAACACTTTACTGTATGCACCAGACAATGATAAAACTATTTCATGGGATAAATGGACTCTTTTAGGATGAAAACACAAACATGCCAATGATCTACGATAAATTATGTCTGCTTTTCTGGAAAATAGTTCCCTGTCTGTGGAATCTTGACTTGTCTCATCAAGACCTGACAGAAACCAGCAAATGTATGATATCATGAAATCTCACATCTAGATGGACAATCTGGCGCTGCACAAAAAGATATAACATAATTCAAGTAGGTTTAAGACATAACAACAAAAGATCCACTGGTGATTCACCTTCCAGAAAACGCAACCCCCCCCCCCCCCCCCCAAAAAAAAACGACAAATCTAAAACAACTACAAGCTACTTTATCTTAGTGTTTGAACTCACCTTTCAACAAAAGCACTTTTCTCTGAGTCACTACACCGAAGGAAAAAAAAAAAACGACATGACACATGACGGAATGAGCTATCAGGTGTAATTGTGGGAGTATTTCCTGTGGGATGACAGTATTTGTCAAGAACTAAGATGACAGGTTATTAAGAGGAGGACAGTTATTTCCGGAGTGGTATCTGAGAGACACTAACAGAGGACTTTTGTATCACGTGTCTTCAAGGGTCCTTTAGTTACGGGAAGTCAACCAACTGCAGTTCCAGTCAAGAAACAAAAGCTTGTGACTCAGGCTACAGGCCATCTATCTATCTATCTATCTATCTATCTATCTATCTATCTATCTATCTATCTATCTATCTATCTATCTATCTATCTATCTATCTATCTATCTATCTATCTATCTATCTATCTATCTATCTATCTATCTATCTATCTATCTATCTATATCTATCTATCTATCTATCTATCTATCTATCTGTCTGTCTGTCTGTTTTTCTTTCTTTCTTTCTTTCTTTCTTTCTTTCTTTCTTTCATCTATCTATCTATCTATCTATCTATCTATCTATCTATCTATCTATCTATCTATCTATCTATCTATCTATCTATCTATCTATCTATCTATCTATCTATCTATCTATCTATCTATCTATCTATCTATCTATCTATCTATCTATCTGTTTGTCTTTCTTTCTTTCTTTCTTTCTTTCTTTCTTTCTTTCTTTCTTTCTTTCTTTCTTTCTATCTATCTATCTATCTATCTATCTATCTATCTATCTATCTATCTATCTATCTATCTATCTATCTATCTATCTATCTATCTATCTGTTTTTTAAATGTCATGAAATGTCACAGAACACCATTAAATATAAATAATACATAATGAGTAGAAATTACATTTATTATATTTATTATATACACATATTAATTTATAGTTTATAGTATTTATTATATACACATATTAATAAATACACAATGTATTTCCTTTTGTTTCTTTTTATTACTTTTCTTTATTGTATATAAAATATTTTCCATTAATTTGGAATAAAAAAGCGTAATTGTATGGCTTTTATGGACTTTTATATGTATGTTTTCAGGCGTTGCGAGGAACATAACTTCTATAGGCTACAGCTCTGGGTGTTACCTGTTTCATTTCAGTCTCTTAAGTCAGTGAGTCATACAAGAAAAGTCCCTCAAAGTGATCTAGATAAAGCTGCAATTTAAAAGAGTTCACACTACCTGTATTAAGTGTCTTCAAGCTCCAGAAATGATCACTTTTTTTGGTCGTGCTCCAAAAAAATCCCCAGTCTGAAGCTGTGATTGGACGGATCTGAAAGCGTTCACGTGCCATGGAAACACCACACACACACACACACACACACGCCTCTGTCAACCCAAAGGGTGGAGTGGGTCTTTTGAAGACAAGGCGCACACAACCACACACCCTGAAGGAAGAGGTGGAAAGAATTTGTAGTCAACAATACATTTTAGATGAAGTTAATAATTTTAGGTGAAACATTAGCACCTATGATGTAAAGCGTTACCTTTTATACTCATATCTGGTAAGTTTGCAACCATTTAGTGCACATGTTGCAAACACACAAGTGTTGTCTGAAGAAGGTGGGTATGTAGAAGCCCGGGTGTTTAGTGGATGTCTTCAGTCATGCAGGTTTCGCGGATCCGCGCGGCGCGTAAAAGCGAGTGGCTCAGATGCGCTCTTGCGCACCACTTCAGTCCAGATCCCTGCGTGGAAAACGAGATCGTGGTTTTGGCTACCGGCGTGGACCAGTATCTCCAGGAGGTGTTTCATCACCTGGCCTTTTACAGCGGTGATGATCTCGTCTCGGATGAGGACTTTAGGAGTCTGTGTTTGATTTTGGGGATTCCCGCAAGCGCAGGGACTGAGAATGGCACCTCAGAACAACTTCCTCGTGTGCTTAACTTCAAAGAATTCCACGCACGACTATGCGGATTTTTCTCGCTTAAAGCGCAGGAAATGCAGACCGGAGCTCGACTCCCGGTCAGCGAGGAGACCGAGCACATCGAGCGCGAGATCAGGCTCCGGTGTCCCCGCGTCCGGAGGAGAAAGTGCGTCAGTTTTGACCTGTCTACCGATCACCAGAACCGAAAGAGGGCAGTGAGAAGATCCGGACACTCTCAGAATCTGGATCATTTGCACAGTTCTGCTGTGGAATCCACGAAAAACGCAGGTAAGACACACACACACACACACACACACACACACACACACACACACACACACACACACACACACACACACACACACACACACACACACACACACACACACACACACACACACACACACACACACACACACACACGAGCTGTCAGGACAGGTGGGCTAATTTAATAGCTGTATTTTCCATCCAAAAACTCAAGCCTTAGGCGACATTTTTTGCCTTAACTGATAATTAATGAAGATTTATTTATGGGAGTGTATGTCTGTGCCATCCAGAAATGGAATATATTAAATTTAACGTTATATAATCAAACGTCTCACTGCTTCCACAAAAAAGAAAAAAGAAATGTTTTCAACATAAAATGCTCAAATAATTAGAAATGTTTCTCGAGCAGCAAATCAGCATATTCGAAACGATCATGTGACACTGAAGACTGGAGTAATGATGCTGAAAATTCAACTTTGATCACAAGAATAAATTACATTTTAAAATATATTCAAATAGAAAACAGTTATTGTAATAATATTATACACTCACGGTATTACTGTTTTTACTGTTTTGTGATCAAATAAATGCAGCCTTGGTGAACATACTTCTTTGTGTATTATTAAAGTAAATGATAATAATCCAAATAAACAGTTTATTCATCACCTTTCATTCAAGATTACATTTTAAAATGCTTTACAATTATATATAGTTATTATATTTAACATATTTATTCATTAGTTTTTACACTGATTAATAAATATTGTAGCCTATAATTTCTCTGAATTAATTTAAAAGCAAAAGCAAATTTTGTTATGTTTATTGCACCTATTACTGTAACCCTCACCTCACTATTTTTAATTTTAAATAAGTAGTAAACATTTTTAAAGAAAATATTTAATTAATTGTAATGTATGTGATTTTACGCTTCTAATAACATACAATATTTTAATTATATTGTATCACATTTAATAAGAAATAAAATAAACAAAACAATGTCATATTTATTAAAAATAATAAAACATAAATAGTGCTGTCAAATCGATTAACCGCGATTAATCGCTAAAAATATAAAAGTGTTTACATAATATATATGAGTGTACTGTGTATAATTATTATTATGTATTAAATTTGTTATATTTATATATAAAATATATACATATATACAATATATTTCTTAAATATATACATTTATGTGTGTGTGTGTGTGTGTGTATTCAAATATACATAATAATTATACACAGTACACACACATATATTACGTAAACACAAACTTTTATTTTCGATGCGATTAATCGCGACTAATCGATTTGACAGCACTGAAAATAATTGATTAATAATTAAAAAATAAACCTTATAGCTATGATACATTTGGATTTGGTCATTACTGAAGGTGTAATTGTACTATATTTATTGCAGTGGATATTAACCCTCAGAGGAGATGGCAGGACCAGCTAGAGTTGGAGAACGCCAGTCTGAGGGAGCTGGTGGAGGACTTGCGTTCAGCTCTCCAGAGCAGCGACGCGCGGTGCATGGCACTGGAGGTGGCGTTACGCCGAAAAGACGCTCCGCCACAACACACAGCTAGTGGAACCCCAGAGAAACAAGACTGCAGCGCTGGGGGCAAAACAAAACCACAACAATCCAAACACATGGAATTGGACACCAGAAGAGGCACTAAAGACCTCCTGCGAGAGCTGGAGCTGATCCGTGCTTCACGTGATGGACAGCTGGAGGAAGCCATGAGGTTTAACCAGAGGTTAGAGGAAGAGCTGATGGCAGCTTATGGAGAGCTCGGCAGGATGCAGGAGATCATGGGCAGTGTCAGGACTGAAAACGCACGGATTAAGAAGAGGACAGAAGAGGTCAGAGGGTCACTGGCCGCAGGCCTGAAGGGCGTGAGGGCCTTACAAGACCAGGCCAAACAAGCTGACCTTCTCCGAGAACGAGTACAGAGTCTGGAGAACCAGCTGGAGAAGTTCAGGTAGAACTGTTGAACATGCTATAATTTCAGTCACACACATGCTTAACTATTCTACAGTTCAAAAGATTGGGGTCAGTAATTATTTTTTTTCAAAGAAATGAATACTTAAAGGTGCACTATGTAACTTTTCCGTCCTCTAGAGGTCGCCTATTCAAAACAAAGGCGTAGTTTGATGACGCCAAGTTTGAGCGCAGAATCTTTGGACATGTGGTCTTCATGTGGATTATTAACGTTACTGTAGTATGAAGCAGAAGCAGGAGCGATTGTTAATAAGAAGAGCGCAACACAAGCCTCGTGAGCAGCAGGACCTTTATTATGGTATAGTCGCCGGCGGGACTTTTATTATGACACATACAAAAATTATAATTTCCACTTTTCCGGTCATGAGTATGAGGTAACGCAGCTCTGTTTATCATATTGGACACATCTGAGTGTGTTGAAAATGATGTTATGACGCTACTCTGTGCGTTCACTCGGCGGCTGCTATGACACTTGTTCACACTGCAGTGAGAGTAAAGCTTTTCTGCAAAATAAAAAACGGAAATCGAGGATAGCGCAGATATGACGCAATCGACAGGCGACTCCCTCACACGTCCCGGTTCCTTGGTTATAATAGCCATTTTCTCACGATTTACAAATAGTTGGGAACATTTGGAATATTGTAAATATGAAAATTCAGCTTTCATCACAGAAATAAATTACATTTTAAAATATAATAAAAAATAATCGAATAATATTTCATAATATCACAGTTTTTTTACAGTATATATGATCAAATATCGCAGCCTTAGTGAATATAAGAGATTTCTTTCAAAAACATTAAAAATATTTCAGTACTGTCTGAATATTAGTTCACCCAAGAATGAAAATACTGTCATCATTTACTCACTCACATTCTTTCTTAACTGTTTTATCCATAAAATAAAAGTCAGTGGGGTCCAAAATAACACTGGAATCCATTGACTTTCATTGTATTGACAAAAAAAAACAAAAAAAAAAAAAAAAACAAAGATTTAAAATTTTTTTTTGGTGTTTCACAGAAGAAAGAAATGCACACAGGTATTAGTTTTATTATAATGATTTTACTTAAAGGTGCAGTGTGTAATATTTATGAGGATTGACAGAAATGCAATATAATACACATAACTATGTTTTCAGTGGTGTATAAAGACCGTACATAATAAATCGTTATGTTTGTATTACCTTAGAATGAGCCATTTCTGTCTCCATACACCAGTGGTCACCAACCTTTTCAAGCCAAAGATCCCTGACCTCAGCCTTGATGAAAGGCAAGATCTACCTATAGAATTTTCATGGCCAAGTTTTTATTTCCAACACCATTTATCGATTTTTTTTAAAGTTTATTTAAGCAGATTTATTTATCTATAACAGGCCAAATTGGCCTTAAAAAATTAGCCATTTGAAATTTGAGGCAACCACTGCATTTTAATCACGATCGAAAAACAAAGACACACACATGTAGCATGAGCAATTGTTTTTTATTTAAATTAGATTGAATAGATTCCAGACTTAGAGCAAATATAGAATGTTCTGACTTTACCTTTGTGAAATTGTTACATAAGACACGCCTGCACAAAACAAAAACAGATGGACTGAATAAAAATGCTAATTCACTCTCTGACAGTAGGTGGTGCTTATGGAGAAGAAGCGTTTCTTTGGGTACCGCTGTAAAAATGCCATCGAAACTATTCTGAAGACAGTCAGTTTCGTTCAGAGATACATTCATGTACCCCCCCTCCCCAATTAAATATTATATATTTTTCTTCCTATATTTCAAGCATCCCGAACAGTGATCTTGCTGGGCCTATTTATGGTCCACCTCATGTGTTTTTACAGATCAGATATCTGATTCATCAGAACGATTCCATTTACACTTGGTCACATAAATGTGTCTCCGCAAAACGGATATAAATCCGATCTTCAATTCCCACGCTATATGCATTTTAATGTTCATAATGTTCGGTGAGTTCATGTCACCGAAATCAACAGATATGAGCTGCAACAAATATATTGATCAACAGCTAATTTCAAAATCAAGGACTGCAATAGGAGAAAGAGTGGCATAAGCACTGATCATTTACAGTGAGTAAAATAAGTATTTGAACAGTTCTCCCACTTAGAATTCATGGAGGGGTCTGAAATTGTCATCGTAGGTGCATGTCCACTGTGAGAGACATAATCTAAAAAAAAAAAATCCAGAAATCACAATAAATGATTTTTTTTACTATTTATTTGTATGATACAGCTGCAAATAAGTATTTGAACGCCTGAGAAAATCAATGTTAATATTTGGTACAGTAGCCTTTGTTTGCAATTACAGAGGTCAAACGTTTCCTGTAGTTTTTCACCAGGTTTGCACACACTGCAGGAGGGATTTTGGCCCACTCCTCCACACAGATCTTCTCTATATCAGTCAGGTTTCTGGCCTGTCGCTGAGAAACACGGTTTGAGCTCCCTCCAAAGATTCTCTATTGGGTTTAGGTCTGGAGACTGGCTAGGCCACGCCAGAACCTTGATATGCTTCTTACAGAGCCACTCCTTGGTTATCCTGGCTGTGTGCTTCGGGTCATTGTCATGTTGGAAGACCCAGCCTCGACCCATCTTCAATGCTCTAACTGAGGGAAGGAGGTTGTTCCCCAAAATCTCGCAATACATGGCCCCGGTCATCCTCTCCTTAATACAGTGCAGTCGCCCTGTCCCATGTGCAGAAAAACACCCCCAAAGCATGATGCTACCACCCCCATGCTTCACAGTAGGGATGGTGTTCTTGGGATGGTACTCTTCATTCTTCTTCCTCCAAACACGTTTAGTGGAATTATGACCAAAAAGTTCTATTTTGGTCTCATCTGACCACATGACTTTCTTCCATGACTCCTCTGGATCATCCAAATGGTCATTGGCAAATTTAAGACGGGCCTTGACATGTGCTGGTTTAAGCAGGGGAACCTTCCGTGCCATGCACGATTTCAAACCATGACGTCTTAGTGTATTACCAACAGTAACCTTGTAAACGGTGGTCCCAGCTCTTTTCAGGTCATTGACCAGCTCCTCCCGTATAGTTCTGGGCTGATTTCTCACCTTTCTTAGGATCATTGAGATCTTGCATGGAGCCCCAGTCTGAGGGAGATTGACGGTCATGTTTAGCTTCTTCCATTTTCTAATGATTGCTCCAACAGTGGACCTTTTTTCACCAAGCTGCTTGGCAATTTCCCCGTAGCCCTTTCCAGCCTTGTGGAGGTGTACAATTTTGTCTCTAGTGTCTTTGGACAGCTCTTTGGTCTTGGCCATGTTAGTAGTTGGATTCTTACTGATTGTATGGGGTGGACAGGTGTCTTTATGCAGCTAACGACCTCAAACAGGTGCATCTAATTTAGGATAATAAATGGAGTACAGGTGGACATTTTAAAGGCAGACTAACAGGTCTTTGAGGGTCAGAATTCTAGCTGATAGACAGGTGTTCAAATACTTATTTGCAGCTGTATCATACAAATAAAGAGTTAAAAAATCATACATTGTGATTTCTGGATTTTTTTTTTTAGATTATGTCTTTCACAGTGGACATGCACTTACGATGACAATTTCAGACCCCTCCATGATTTCCAAGTGGGAGAACTTGCAAAATAGCAGGGTGTTCAAATACTTATTTTCCTCACTGTAGTTTCTTTACTTTTAATGATGATGATTGAATATTGAGCGTCTGCAACTTTTACTTTCATTTGTGTCAGTTTGCTGAAGAGCTATTCAGCAGCTGCTCGTCTGCAGCGAGGCGTGCGGCAGTAGCGCTGTCATATCTGACTATAACATCTGCGATTTGTGCAGTGCGAATTTTGAGGTGGCAGAGAATACATTTTGGGAGTAAATGGTGTGCTTTACACAGAGAGGCCGGAGAGCTGGCCTGAATGGTTATAGCCAGTGTAAACAAAACTCTCGTATCTGATTTCACAGGGGTTTATTATCAGCGATCGACGGGTTGTGGGTCCCCTTACAGTGAAGTCACAATTTTGTGCCGCCATGTTTCTACAGTAGCCCTAAACGGACAAACTTCTCTACAGAGCAGTAGCTACTCTCTGCTGTCTCAGACGACATCTTTGTCCTGTGTCAGCCACCGTAGCTTCTCTATGAGCTTAGAAAGGGAGGGGTGTGCGGTAGGCGGTTTCAATTCACAACCTCACCACTAGATGACACTAAAATATAGACAGTGCACCTTTAATGTTTTATCGGCTGTCAACATTTCATATTGGATTTATCAATATTTATTTATTTATTTATGATTTAATGCCATATCAGCAACAATGGCTATATTCATGGCAATCAGCAGTATCACTTCAATACATTGTTTACAATAATTGAACAATTTTGTCTTAAAAACAATCACTATACAAAATCAGGCATATATACCAATAACAACAACAGTAATAACACCAATTACATAGAATCTTTCAATTTAATATTTTACGGAAATTCTAAAATTACTCCGGGAGAAACCTTTTTAAAAATGTCCATTAATGTGTTTTCTGAATAAAACCGTTCTCTAATATTATTTAAAAAAGGACATTCCATTAAAATATGTTTTACACTCGTGAAATTCTTACACAGATCACAAACCGGTTTCTCTTCCCCGTTCAATAAATATGAATGAGTGAGTCTTGAATGTCCAATTCGGCATCTCGTATATAAACAACCTGGTCATATCTATTTTCAAAATAATAACTAATAACTCTGGATTTATCAATAAAGTAAAATTAATTAATTTGATCATAATTAATCAAATTATTCTGAACCAGTTCACTTCAAGCCCTAGTCGCAATCACACAAAGTTCTGTCATGAAACAGATGGCGCAAACTGGTCCTTAAATAAATCTGCTTGCAATCACATCATTGGCCCTGTCCCAAATGGCACCCTAAACCCTCACAGTCTTCCTCTGAGTCCGTACTTTCACAAGGTAATGCAGCTTTGATTGAAGAAGTCCACTGTGTAACCCGCAACTAGTGCAGGCTCGGCAGAAGTGCGCATTGAGGGCGCATATCGACCGGTGCTCGCAAGCACCCTTCTGATACCTAAAATGACAAATGAGACACCCTGCGGTCTCGTGGATTTCACGGACATGCGCGCGCAGCGGCCATTGTAAGTCCACAAGACCGAAAGTGCACATGAAGTGTGCCATTTGGGACAGGGCCACCCTATAGAGACAGAGCGCATTTAGGCCACGCCCACACAGCTGATTGTTCCTGCCTTATTAGTAGCCAATGAGCTTGCTGCTTATGGCTGTGCGATATGGCTGAAAAATGTATCATGATATAAGTGTTTCATATCGGTCGATATCGATAATTATTGATATGTTTTATGACCTATTTAAAATAAGGACCAGGAGAAAAATATTTTACATTTAAACATTTTTATTTTAAACTTAACCTTCCTCTGATTATAATCCCCTCAGTTATAAAGGCAGAAATGGCAACACAACCATGGAAAACACTAAAAAGTCTAAAATCACAATGAACACTTAATTATCTCTTAACATTAAGGTGCAGTGCCTCCGTAATTTTTTGTAACTGTTACTGCATGTTGTTTCAAAGGCTGAATCCGAAATCGCCCCCTATGCCCTTAAATAGGGCATTATATGAGGGGAAAGCCATTTGAAGTGTTGTCCGAAACAATAGTGGACGTTATTGAGAGCACTCATTCCATCCCACCATAGCACAAACAAACGAGGCGCGCGCGCTGTCAGCGGAGGCTCGCGCTGAGCAGTCTTGGTGGGGACGAGGGTCAGACTTATAAAATCCAAAAAACTGCCATACTGGTGAGCTGACTTGTTTTCCTGTTTTACCAACAATTTCCTCGCTCGCTGCGGTACTCATTTTCCACTCATCACTCCACACCGGTTCTGTTTACTGAAGAATGAATCCAACACGAGACAACAATATAGCGCAACCAAACAGGATACAGTTACCTGATTGGCTGTTAGCCTGTCACTCCCTACGTTGCTTGGTTACCACAGAGTGAGTGCCTTTGTTCATGCAACCAAACTTGCTTCGCAACCTCTGGTTTCTTCCATCGAAGAAAAAAAAAATTATCGAACGTTTTATCGAACACATTTTTTATTGATATCGATTACGTGTCTATCGCGATACATATCGTTATCGTTTTATCGCCCAGCCCTATTGCTGCTCAACCTTTAAAAACTTGGTCTGTATTTACTGTAGCAGTTGCAGCGCGCTCCACCTGTATACAGCTGCTTATTCATATGCTATATTGTACAGCAGCAGCACGTCTTACTTGCTCACAGCTGCGTGTCGTGTATGTATTGGCAGTAGCTAGTCCCGTACTTGCTCTGCAGCAGCAGTGTAGCAGCTCTATTCCGCCGAGACCAAACATATCAAAATTGTCACACCCATTACCATGCCAAACACACAGAAATACTTTTCTAAGACCCAGAACAGACCACAAAAGGCGTTCCCAGACAAGAAACCATAATCAACACAAAATCTTGCATCTGGCTTGAGTTGGTGTTGATGAGTCAAGGAGCAGGGGTGGGTTGGTTATGACACAGATTAGTAAGGAGCAGCGTTGAAGGGCATGTCACAGGCATGCTTAATATTGCCCTTGACAGATATTACTGACCTGCCTTAATAACACAGGACAGCACAGTTTCCTGCAGATGGTTATTAGTCATTTTCTTTCAAGTGTGAGTATTACAGCAAATCATTCAAAGCCTCTATTACAGCATCTAACTATACATGTCTTATTATATCCTGTGAGGAAGGATAATATAAAGTAGGCCTGAGTCCAGACACGTGTTTAAGCAGGTATGTCGGACGGTCAGAGATCAAAGACGTTTATGGTCAGTGATTTTTACAGTGCTGGCTCATTTGTCTCTTGCATCTATGAACATTATGCAGTCAGATACTGCAAAGATCTGAGGAAAAGTATACAGAGAAATAATATGTGAAGTATTTTGTGGCTTTTAGTCCACATTTATTAGCAGAATTGTGAGATATAAAGTCAGAATTGAGATATATAAAGTCAGAATTGAGAGATATAAAGTCATAATTGAGAGATATAAAGTCATAATTGTGAGATATAAAGTCAGAATTGAGAGATATAAAGTCAGAATTGAGAGATATAAAGTCAGAATTGTGAGATATAAAGTCAGAATTGTGAGATATAAAGTCAGAATTGTGAGATATAAAGTCAGAATTGAGAGATGTAAAGTCAGAATTGAGAGATATAAAGTCGGATTGTGAGATATAAAGTCAGAATTGAGAGATATAAAGTCGGATTGTGAGATATAAAGTCAGAATTGAGAGATGTAAAGTCAGAATTGAGAGATATAAAGTCAGAATTGTGAGATGTAAAGTCAGAATTGAGAGATATAAAGTCGGATTGTGAGATATAAAGTCAGAATTGAGAGATATAAAGTCAGAATTGTGAGATGTAAAGTCAGAATTGTGAGATGTAAAGTCAGAATTGAGAGATATAAAGTCAGAATTGTGAGATATAAAGTCAGAATTGTGAGATATAAAGTCAGAATTGTGAGATATAAAGTCAGAATTGAGAGATATAAAGTCAGAATTGAGAGATATAAAGTCAGAATTGTGAGATATAAAGTCAGAATTGTGAGATATAAAGTCAGAATTGAGAGATATAAAGTCAGAATTGAGAGATATAAAGTCAGAATTGTGAGATATAAAGTCAGAATTGAGAGATATAAAGTCAGAATTGTGAGATATAAAGTCAGAATTGTGAGATATAAAGTCAGAATTGTGAGATATAAAGTCAGAATTGTGAGATATAAAGTCATAATTGAGAGATATAAAGTCAGAATTGTGAGATATAAAGTCAGAATTGTGAGATATAAAGTCAGAATTGTTAGATATAAAGTCAGAATTGAGAGATATAAAGTCAGAATTGTGAGATATAAAGTCAGAATTGTGAGATATAAAGTCAGAATTGTGAGATATAAAGTCAGAATTGTGAGATATAAAGTCATAATTGAGAGATATAAAGTCAGAATTGTGAGATATAAAGTCAGAATTGTGAGATATAAAGTCAGAATTGAGAGATATAAAGTCAGAATTGTGAGATATAAAGTCAGAATTGTGAGATATAAAGTCAGAATTGTGAGATATAAAGTCAGAATTGAGAGATATAAAGTCAGAATTGAGAGATATAAAGTCAGAATTGTGAGATATAAAGTCAGAATTGTGAGATATAAAGTCAGAATTGAGAGATATAAAGTCAGAATCGTCAGATATAAAGTCAGAATTGAGAGATATAAAGTCAGAATTGAGAGATATAAAGTCAGAATTGAGAGATATAAAGTCAGAATTGAGAGATATAAAGTCAGAATTGTGAGATATAAAGTCATAATTGAGAGATATAAAGTCAGAATTGTGAGATATAAAGTCAGAATTGTGAGATATAAAGTCAGAATTGAGAGATATAAAGTCAGAATTGTGAGATATAAAGTCAGAATTGTGAGATATAAAGTCAGAATTGTGAGATATAAAGTCAGAATTGTGAGATATAAAGTCAGAATTGAGAGATATAAAGTCAGAATTGAGAGATATAAAGTCAGAATTGTGAGATATAAAGTCAGAATTGTGAGATATAAAGTCAGAATTGAGAGATATAAAGTCAGAATCGTCAGATATAAAGTCAGAATTGAGAGATATAAAGTCAGAATTGAGAGATATAAAGTCAGAATTGAGAGATATAAAGTCAGAATTGAGAGATATAAAGTCAGAATTGTGAGATATAAAGTCAGAATTGAGAGATATAAAGTCAGAATTGAGAGATATAAAGTCAGAATCGTCAGATATAAAGTCAGAATTGAGAGATATAAAGTCAGAATTGAGAGATATAAAGTCAGAATTGTGAGATATAAAGTCAGAATTGTGAGATATAAAGTCAGAATTGAGAGATATAAAGTCAGAATTGAGAGATATAAAGTCAGAATTGTGAGATATAAAGTCAGAATTGAGAGATATAAAGTCAGAATCGTCAGATATAAAGTCAGAATTGAGAGATATAAAGTCAGAATTGAGAGATATAAAGTCAGAATTGTGAGATATAAAGTCAGAATTGAGAGATATAAAGTCAGAATTGAGAGATATAAAGTCAGAATTGAGAGATATAAAGTCAGAATTGTGAGATATAAAGTCAGAATTGAGAGATATAAAGTCAGAATTGAGAGATATAAAGTCAGAATTGTTAGATATAAAGTCAGAATTGTGAGATGTAAAGTCAGAATTGAGAGATATAAAGTCAGAATTGTGAGATATAAAGTCAGAATTGTGAGATATAAAGTCAGAATTGTGAGATATAAAGTCAGAATTGAGAGATATAAAGTCAGAATTGAGAGATATAAAGTCAGAATTGTGAGATATAAAGTCAGAATTGTGAGATATAAAGTCAGAATTGAGAGATATAAAGTCAGAATTGTTAGATATAACGTCAGAATTGTTAGATATAAAGTCAGAATTGAGAGATATAAAGTCAGAATTGTTAGATATAACGTCAGAATTGTGAGATATAAAGTCAGAATTGAGATGTAAAGTCAGAATTGAGAGATATAAAGTCAGAATTGTTAGATATAACGTCAGAATTGTTAGATATAAAGTCAGAATTGAGAGATATAAAGTCAGAATTGTTAGATATAAAGTCAGAATTGTGAGATATAAAGTCAGAATTGAGATGTAAAGTCAGAATTGAGAGATATAAAGTCAGAATTGTTAGATATAAAGTCAGAATTGAGAGATATAAAGTCAGAATTGTTAGATATAACGTCAGAATTGTTAGATATAAAGTCAGAATTGAGAGATATAAAGTCAGAATTGTTAGATATAAAGTCAGAATTGTTAGATATAAAGTCAGAATTGAGAGATATAAAGTCAGAATTGAGAGATATAAAGTCAGAATTGAGAGATATAAAGTCAGAATTGAGAGATATAAAGTCAGAATTGTGAGATATAAAGTCAGAATTGTTAGATATAAAGTCAGAATTGAGAGATATAAAGTCAGAATTGTGAGATATAAAGTCAGAATTGTGAGATATAAAGTCAGAATTGTGAGATATAAAGTCAGAATTGTGAGATATAAAGTCATAATTGAGAGATATAAAGTCAGAATTGTGAGATATAAAGTCAGAATTGTGAGATATAAAGTCAGAATTGAGAGATATAAAGTCAGAATTGTGAGATATAAAGTCAGAATTGTGAGATATAAAGTCAGAATTGTGAGATATAAAGTCAGAATTGTGAGATATAAAGTCAGAATTGAGAGATATAAAGTCAGAATTGAGAGATATAAAGTCAGAATTGTGAGATATAAAGTCAGAATTGTGAGATATAAAGTCAGAATTGAGAGATATAAAGTCAGAATCGTCAGATATAAAGTCAGAATTGAGAGATATAAAGTCAGAATTGAGAGATATAAAGTCAGAATTGAGAGATATAAAGTCAGAATTGAGAGATATAAAGTCAGAATTGTGAGATATAAAGTCAGAATTGAGAGATATAAAGTCAGAATTGAGAGATATAAAGTCAGAATCGTCAGATATAAAGTCAGAATTGAGAGATATAAAGTCAGAATTGAGAGATATAAAGTCAGAATTGTGAGATATAAAGTCAGAATTGTGAGATATAAAGTCAGAATTGAGAGATATAAAGTCAGAATTGAGAGATATAAAGTCAGAATTGTGAGATATAAAGTCAGAATTGAGAGATATAAAGTCAGAATCGTCAGATATAAAGTCAGAATTGAGAGATATAAAGTCAGAATTGAGAGATATAAAGTCAGAATTGTGAGATATAAAGTCAGAATTGAGAGATATAAAGTCAGAATTGAGAGATATAAAGTCAGAATTGAGAGATATAAAGTCAGAATTGTGAGATATAAAGTCAGAATTGAGAGATATAAAGTCAGAATTGAGAGATATAAAGTCAGAATTGTTAGATATAAAGTCAGAATTGTGAGATGTAAAGTCAGAATTGAGAGATATAAAGTCAGAATTGTGAGATATAAAGTCAGAATTGTGAGATATAAAGTCAGAATTGTGAGATATAAAGTCAGAATTGAGAGATATAAAGTCAGAATTGAGAGATATAAAGTCAGAATTGTGAGATATAAAGTCAGAATTGTGAGATATAAAGTCAGAATTGAGAGATATAAAGTCAGAATTGTTAGATATAACGTCAGAATTGTTAGATATAAAGTCAGAATTGAGAGATATAAAGTCAGAATTGTTAGATATAACGTCAGAATTGTGAGATATAAAGTCAGAATTGAGATGTAAAGTCAGAATTGAGAGATATAAAGTCAGAATTGTTAGATATAACGTCAGAATTGTTAGATATAAAGTCAGAATTGAGAGATATAAAGTCAGAATTGTTAGATATAAAGTCAGAATTGTGAGATATAAAGTCAGAATTGAGATGTAAAGTCAGAATTGAGAGATATAAAGTCAGAATTGTTAGATATAAAGTCAGAATTGAGAGATATAAAGTCAGAATTGTTAGATATAACGTCAGAATTGTTAGATATAAAGTCAGAATTGAGAGATATAAAGTCAGAATTGTTAGATATAACGTCAGAATTGTTAGATATAACGTCAGAATTGAGAGATATAAAGTCAGAATTGTTAGATATAAAGTCAGAATTGTTAGATATAAAGTCAGAATTGAGAGATATAAAGTCAGAATTGAGAGATATAAAGTCAGAATTGTTAGATATAAAGTCAGAATTGTTAGATATAAAGTCAGAATTGTGAGATATAAAGTCAGAATTGAGAGATATAAAGTCAGAATTGAGAGATATAAAGTCAGAATTGAGAGATATAAAGTCAGAATTGTGAGATATAAAGTCAGAATTGTGAGATATAAAGTCAGAATTGAGAGATGTAAAGTCAGAATTGAGAGATATAAAGTCAGAATTGTTAGATATAAAGTCAGAATTGTGAGATATAAAGTCAGAATTGAGAGATATAAAGTCAGAATTGAGAGATATAAAGTCAGAATTGAGAGATATAAAGTCAGAATTGAGAGATATAAAGTCAGAATTGTGAGATATAAAGTCAGAATTGAGAGATATAAAGTCAGAATTGTGAGATATAAAGTCAGAATTGAGAGATATAAAGTCAGAATTGAGTGATATAAAGCTTCCATACTCTTCTGTCTCAGTCTGCAAAGTATGAATTAGAGATGACACACCAAAGGCTAGTGCTAACAGCAAGTTTCAGTTTAATCAGCTAATAAACTTCTGTATTCTTAGAACTATTTCCAGCATGCATGGCTAAATGCCAGTGCTGAAACTTTAGCTTACATTAACCTTGCAATCAATCAAGTAGATGGCTGGCTCTCAGTAGAAGCTTAGCAGATTAATATCTGGGTTAATATTTCATTATTTGCATCACACAGCGGTTATGTAATGCTCATTCCTCACCTGGAAAAGCAGGTTGAAACCTGCCAGGTTCCTTGCTAAGAAAATCCACACATGCAGTCCTCTTTCAATCATGTGATCTTAAACATTTGGATTCCAAAGATCTTGACTCAACCAGCACAGATGGTTATTTGATCATGTTTATATTCTTTATGACTTGTTCTTAGGGCCCAGTGCACCTGCACAGAGCTGAATATGAACAGAACCGAAACACTGGCTGAACCATGTAGTTCCGGATTTCCCTCCCTCCATGATGATGCCCTCATCAGAAGAGGTAAGGAGAACAAAAAACAATCATAAACAAGTCAAATTCTCATTCGGAGCATAAGAAATAACTTTTTTTGTTGTTGTTATTTTTGGCATGCACAATCTCAATAGTTGTGGCTATGTTCAGAATAGAACATGTGCACTATAGCTAATGCATACTGCATAGAAAGAACAGAGTGGCGAAATTAGAGTCGAGAATTAAAGGGAAAGTTCACACAAAAAGGAACATTCTGTCATTATTTACTCACCCTCATGTCGTTCCAATGCAAGAACCAATGAGGTTCATTCTCGTGTTACGCATCACGTTTGAGCTTCAGCAAGAACCAATGAGGTTCATTCTCGTGTTACGCATCACGTTTGAGCTTCAGCAAGAACCAATGAGGTTCATTCTCGTGTTACGCATCACGTTTGAGCTTCAGCAAGAACCAATGAGGTTCATTCTCGTGTTACGCATCACGTTTGAGCTTCAGCAAGAACCAACGAGGTTCATTCTCGTGTTATGCATCACGTTTGAGCTTCAGCAAGAACCAATGAGATTCATTCACGTGTTACGCATCACGTTTGAGCTTCCGCAAGAACCAATGAGGTTCAGTCTCGTGTTACGCATCACGTTTGAGCTTCAGCAAGAACCAATGAGGTTCATTCTCGTGTTATGCATCACGTTTGAGCTTCAGCAAGAACCAATGAGATTCATTCACGTGTTACGCATCACGTTTGAGTTTCCGCAAGAACCAATGAGGTTCATTCTCGTGTTACTCATCACGTTTGGGCTTCAGCAAGAACCAATGAGGTTCATTCTCGTGTTACGCATCACGTTTGAGCTTCAGCAAGAACCAATGAGGTTCATTCTCGTGTTACGCATCACGTTTGAGTTTCCGCAAGAACCAATGAGGTTCATTCTCGTGTTACGCATCACGTTTGGGCTTCAGCAAGAACCAATGAGGTTCATTCTCGTGTTACGCATCACGTTTGAGCTTCAGCAAGAACCAATGAGGTTCATTCTCGTGTTACGCATCACGTTTGAGCTTCTGCAAGAACCAATGAGGTTCATTCTCGTGTTACGCAGCACGTTTGAGTTTCCGCAAGAACCAATGAGGTTCATTCTCGTGTTACGCATCACGTTTGAGCTTCAGCAAGAACCAATGAGGTTCATTCTCGTGTTACGCATCACGTTTGAGCTTCAGCAAGAACCAATGAGGTTCATTCTCGTGTTACGCATCACGTTTGAGCTTCTGCAAGAACCAATGAGGTTCATTCTCGTGTTACGCATCACGTTTGAGCTTCAGCAAGAACCAATGAGGTTAATTCTCGTGTTACGCATCACGTTTGTGCTTCAGCGAGAACCAATGAGGTTAATTCTCGTGGTACGCATCACGTTTGTGCTTCAGCGAGAACCAATGAGGTTTATCCTCGTGTTACGCATCACGTTTGAGCTTCAGCAAGAACCAATGAGGTTCATTCTCGTGTTACGCATCACGTTTGTGCTTCCGCAAGAACCAATGAGGTTCATTCTCGTGTTACGCATCACGTTTGAGCTTCTGCAAGAACCAATGAGGTTCATTCTCGTGTTACGCATCACGTTTGTGCTTCAGCAAGAACCAATGAGGTTCATTCTCGTGTTACGCATCACGTTTGGGCTTCAGCAAGAACCAATGAGGTTCATTCTCGTGTTACGCATCACGTTTGGGCTTCTGCAAGAACCAATGAGGTTCATTCTCGTGTTACGCATCACGTTTGGGCTTCAGCAAGAACCAATGAGGTTCATTCTCGTGTTACGCATCACGTTTGGGCTTCAGCAAGAACCAATGAGGTTCATTCTCGTGTTACGCATCACGTTTGAGCTTCAGCAAGAACCAATGAGGTTCATTCTCGTGTTACGCATCACGTTTGAGTTTCCGCAAGAACCAATGAGGTTCATTCTCGTGTTACGCATCACGTTTGAGTTTCCGCAAGAACCAATGAGGTTCATTCTCGTGTTACGCATCACGTTTGGGCTTCTGCAAGAACCAATGAGGTTCATTCTCGTGTTACGCATCACGTTTGAGCTTCTGCAAGAACCAATGAGGTTCATTCTCGTGTTACGCATCACGTTTGTGCTTCTGCAAGAACCAATGAGGTTCATTCTCGTGTTACGCATCACGTTTGGGCTTCAGCAAGAACCAATGAGGTTCATTCTCGTGTTACGCATCACGTTTGGGCTTCTGCAAGAACCAATGAGGTTCATTCTCGTGTTACGCATCACGTTTGGGCTTCAGCAAGAACCAATGAGGTTCATTCTCGTGTTACGCATCACGTTTGGGCTTCAGCAAGAACCAATGAGGTTCATTCTCGTGTTACGCATCACGTTTGAGCTTCAGCAAGAACCAATGAGGTTCATTCTCGTGTTACGCATCACGTTTGAGTTTCCGCAAGAACCAATGAGGTTCATTCTCGTGTTACGCATCACGTTTGAGTTTCCGCAAGAACCAATGAGGTTCATTCTCGTGTTACGCATCACGTTTGGGCTTCTGCAAGAACCAATGAGGTTCATTCTCGTGTTACGCTTCACGTTTGGGCTTCAGCAAGAACCAATGAGGTTCATTCTCGTGTTACGCATCACGTTTGAGCTTCAGCAAGAACCAATGAGGTTCATTCTCGTGTTACACATCACGTTTGAGCTTCAGCAAGAACCAATGAGGTTCATTCTCGTGTTACGCATCACGTTTGGGCTTCAGCAAGAACCAATAAGGTTAATTCTCGTGTTACGCATCACGTTTGGGCTTCAGCAAGAACCAATGAGGTTCATTCTCGTGTTACGCATCACGTTTGAGCTTCAGCAAGAACCAATGAGGTTCATTCTCGTGTTACACATCACGTTTGAGCTTCAGCAAGAACCAATGAGGTTCATTCTCGTGTTACGCATCACGTTTGGGCTTCTGCAAGAACCAATGAGGTTCATTCTCGTCTTACGCATCACGTTTGGGCTTCAGCAAGAACCAATGAGGGTCCAGTGTTTAAAGGCCTAAATTATATTTGTTTATCATATAAAGTCTCTTCAGAAAATGTGGACTATACTGCTCGATTCATATGGATTAGTTTTATGATCTCTTTATGAACTTTTTGGGACAGAAAGCTCCCAGATTTTAACGACATGAGGATGATTAATTAATGACTGAATTTTAATTTTTGGGTGAACTGTCCCTTTAAAGGCAGTAGTAGTCATGTGATGTCTCTCTTCAGAAGAAGGTCTGCAGAGGTCAGTAGAGGGTCGGGCAGCATCAGATGAGGAAGAGGAGGAGAGAGGCATGGATGAAGGACAGTGCTGCCACCTTGAGGTCAAACGGCTGATTAACAGATTACACAGCTGTGCTAAAGGGTAAATATATCCTAAATATCAAACAAAACAAGTCTGTAATTTTCTTTCTGTGCTTTTTGGCCACAACACATGCTTACATTAACTGGACATGTCCTCCTTCTACAGGTGTCAGAAAGCTGCTATCTGTAACTGGCTGGTCTCTCAGAGCTCCAATCACAGCACAGAAACTAAAGGTCGCGCATGGATTCCTCAAGCGGAGGAGAGGGGGAATGAAGTAATAAAGGTGAGAGTTGAAGCAGAAACTACAGGATTGTCATCCACCACATCTTCGCTAAAGAACCCTTGCCTTCTCTGTCACATTCTGCAGATGAAGCAGAAAGAGGTGGACAGCTTGAGAGCTCATCATTCACTGCTGGAGGAGAGACTGACTGATGCACTCGCTTTACTGCTGCAGATACCACATAAAGTAAGAATTCGATTAAAAACTAGGGCCTGGTTTCACACAGACAGGGTTTAGATTAAGCCAGGATTAGGCCTTAGTTCAAATAGGACATTAAGGTAGATTTTATAAACATGCCTTAGAAAAAACATTAGTATATTTTTACATTTTCTGAAGGGGGTTATGGATGGATGGATGCTTACTGACCCAAGTCAAAATATGATAAGGATCTCTTGATCCCTTCATTGTAAGTCAATAGGACTTACTATAGGTGCCATACTCCCCTACTAAGGGTTAGGGGTTTTGAAAAAAAAAACAAAACAAGCAAAAACCATTAAATTATATTTTAAAATAATATAAATTTTTATAAATATTCATAAATATTTAACTTGTTATATTTATTTTTAGATGTTTAAATCTATAAAATAGTGTAATATATTTATATTTAAAATAAATATTTTATATTATTAAATTAGAAGAAAAACCTTTATTATTTAATGCAGGGATTTCCAAACTTTTTTTTTTTTTTCAGCTGAACCCCTTTGACTAAAAATATTTACTTAAAGTATCAACTGATGTTTTTAGTTAATATTTCAATCATTTAACAACACATTTGCATTTTTATGGTTCTCTGATCTCGGTTAATGGTCACATGACGTAGGTAAACATAAAATATTTCATCTTTATTATTTTGATTGTTTTAATTGTATTATTAATTTGTTTAAATTTATTATAAATGTATATATACTATATTTCCAAAAGTATTGGGACACCCGTCCAAATCATTGAATTCAGGTGTTCCAATCATTTCCATGGCCACAGGTGTATAACATAAAGCACTAGGAATGCAGATGCTTCTCCAAACATTTGTGAAAGAATGAGTTGCTCTCAGGATCTCAGTGAACTCAAGCGTGGTACCGTGATCGGTTGCCACCTGTGCGATAAGTCCATTCATGAAATTTACTCACTTCTAAATATTCAACGTCAACTGTTAGTGGTATTATAACAAAGTGGAAGCAACGAAGTGGCAGGCCACATAAAACACAGAGCGGGGTCAGCGCATGCTGAGGGGCACAGTGCGCAGAACTTTCTGCAGAGTCAATAGCTACAGACCTCCAAACTTTGTGTGGCCTTCAGATTAGCTCAAGAACAGTGTAGAGAGCTTCATGGAATGGGTTTCCATGGCCGAGCAGCTCATCCAAGCCTTACATAACCAAGTGCAATGCAGATGCAGTGGGGTAAAGCACGCCGCCACTGGACTCTAGAGCAGTGGAGACGTGTTCTCTGCAGTGACCAATCACGCTTCTCTGTCTGGCAGTCCAATGCAGTGTTTCCCAACCTTTTTTCAGTCATGGCACCCTTTGAAAATTCTCTCCATTTTGTGGCACCCCCTCGCATGCGTTACGCTAGGGGTGTAACGGTACAGATTGCTCACGGTTCGGTTTGTATCACGGTTTTAGGTTCACGGTTTCGGTACGGTTCAGTATTTGCTATGTTCAGGGAAAAAAGGACTACTGTCAAATAAACATAAAGAAAATGATAAGAACAAATCATTTCAATACAAGCAGCAGCACAAATAAATACTATTGAGCAAAGATAGGCCTAATAAAATAAACTATGCTTTTCAGGTTGGCTACGTCTAACATTAGTTTTCAGGTACAGAAATTAAAATATTTGACTGTATAAATGAAAGATTAATCCTATTAAATTTACAAAAGCTATTCAATCAAGAGCAGTGAGTGTCCCTTGTCTTTTGTTGTTTGACATTAAACAGACAGCAGTAAAGCTACTGCTAGCCTGGTTAAAACCAGACCATTCTCAGTAGTAACTGAGTTATGGTCTGGCAAAGCTTCATAGACAAATCATTTCCAAAGGGGCGTTACCAACGGGCGTCGCTCAAATGCCTCTCGGCGCAATTGGATAGACCTAAAACCAATCAGAGCGACGAAGGAGATGACGTATGCAGAGCGACGGAGAAACATCTCTGGCCGTTTCTCAATATGCGTTCTTGTCTGTACTTGTGTTCTCAAATAGGAAATGTCCCCGGTTTCCATTTCAGAAATCTGGTCACCTTACCTAAACCACATATTAATGTTTAATATATTATTTTTTTTAAATGTAAACGAAAAGAGGCAGGGTGTTTTATACTTCGTTCTATTATAAATATATAAGATAATCAATGTAGGCCTAGCTACGCGTTGCCTGAACCACATTTGTGTGGCTAATATGTTTAAGAATTTTAAGAATTTTTTATTTTTTTCATGAAATGAGGCAGTGGCGTTTTATGACATATTTCGTACGCGAACTTCTGACTTGCGTCCGTGACTTACCAAGTTTGACTCCGGAGAACGAACTCCCGAGGACGGGAAGACACTAGTCCGCCTACTCTGCTAATGGACAAGCAGCGTTCTTGACAGTATCACTCAGTATATATTTGTATATTTTAGGCTACAGTAAAACGAAATATATGATAAAACACCACTCTACCTCTTTTAATTTTCATTTAAAAAAAAAATTAAACATATTATAGCCACACAAATGTAGTGCAGGCAATGCATATTATCTTCAATGCATGTTTATAACAAAACGAAATATAAAAAAAACCCGGCCTCTTTTCGTTTACATTAAAAAAAAAACATTAATATGTGTGCATATATAGGCTATGATTATCACTGTAATCTCTTTTTGTTAAATGTTAGTTTATGTGTGATCAATAGCCATTATAAAAGTATAAGTAAAAGGTATAAGAAGCTATACAATAAATAAAGCAATTCAGTCAAACAAAGTCAGCGCTAGGAGACTACAACGGTAAAGTTTAATAGCTTACAAATATAAAGTTATGAATAGCACTTTGCCCTCAGACAAAACGATCTGTCAGGGAACAAATTATAGATTAATGAGAGCAAAGATCAGCCGTTAGATCTACACAAGACAAGACGAATCATATCTTATGTTTAACCACTACAGAGACATCAGAGCCAGCAGCAGACGGCAGAAGGACTGGCTGAGGAAAGGGGCCTCTCGGTGGGGTTAATGAGCGATTGAGCGCCGCTGATCCACTGGAGCTCACAACTCCGAAAACGGCAGATCAAATTTTCAAAAAGGCGCTCTCTTTATAAATAAACCACAGATTTGAGCTTTAAACAACTACATTCTTGCCTGAAAAGGACTTAAAACTATATTTTGTGAAACATTAACACTACCAGAGGGCTCTTGCTAAGACCCATTCGTTTAGCCACCAAAGGGCCAAGCTGGTATCAGACTTTTGCCGAACCCAGTCGGTAAGACAGCGATAACATCTTTTTTAGATATGAAGGCTTCGAGTGTTGTTCTTTGCTCGGGTTTTAACGAAAAGGAAAAGTTTAAATTGCTTAAAACAGACGCGATAGCTGATTCGAACAAGTGATGCTCCACGGCGGCAAATCTGCTTCACCGTCGCTGCGCTGTCGTCATCGTGTAAAGCCCGCCCCAACGTTTCTGATTGGTGCCACGATTTCGAGGGATTAGAAATGGGCTTGAATGGGCTCTTTGCCAGACTACTTGCAGAGCAAATCTAAATTTGCCGGAAGTTGTCTGGGTTTTCCCAGGCTAGGCTACTGCCCCTTTAAGACCTAATGCATGGATATGCGTCGTCTTTCTCGACTGTATAAAGATTACTTAAGGCATATACAGACTATGTCTGCTAGAATACTCATCAAGATGGACATGTTGACATACTTTTTGTGTGAGTTTGTCCATTCAAGAGCAAAACTTGAACGAGAATTCAATATTTGCGCGCTGTGAGACGTGTGCGCGCTTTCGGATGAGTGCACAGAGACAAATTTTCTCACAGCGCACACGACTTCTCATTCATGTCTTCTGGCACTACACCCAGGTGATGATGGCGAAAATGACTGGTCATATTCGAACATACGGCAGCACTCGCATGCATTGAACAAGGTTTACAAAGAGAGAATTATTTGAAAAATGTGAAAAAAATATATATATATTTGAAGGACTTTTACACGGCACCCCTGCTCTCGTGCCGCGGCACCCCGGTTGGGAAACACTGGTCCAATGGACGAGTCTGGGTTTGGTGGTTGCCAGGAGAACGGTACTTGCCTGACTGCATTGGCCAAGTGTAAAGTTTGGTGGAGGGGGGATTATGATGTGGGGTTGTTTTTCAGGGTTTAGGCTTGGCCCCTTAGTTCCAATGAAAGGAACTCTTAGGCCCAATCCCAATTCTTTTTTATACCCCTTCGCTTTCCCCTACACCTACCCTTGAAACAGAGTGGCAAGGCGTAGGGGTGAAAATATTCCCGTAAGAAATGGGACACCACTACTATACCATCACAAGTCATCATACCCTGTTTCTTTTATTAGTGTCCTGTGACATTTAACCAGTATGAACAGCAATGAAGTGCGTAGGCTATATCCAGAGGCGTCGCAATAGGGCAGGCAAGGCAGGCACTTTCCTGGGGCCCCGCATTTTGAAGGGGCCCCTGAGGGCTGATCATTTACAATCAGAAATAGTAATATACACATGCAGCGATATCTCTGCATCCCCCTTTGTGGGGCCCCCTCTCTCGTCACGCTGGTAATGCTTTCGCCATCTCGCATCGACCGCCTTGTTCAAACTGTAGAAAATGCAGGATTTGATTTGTTAAGCATGAAGAGAACTTATCCTTCTGGTTTGGCCGCTCGCTCTAATGTTAACCTGATTAAATATGCGTTATTATTCCGCACATATCCAAGTGTTTGTGTGGAGTGTGGAAGCTGAAGTAGGCTGTAGCGCGCTTACATGACATGAAGGTGCCAGCGTGGTCACTGGCATTTTTTTTCCTGACAGCGAAAACAACTTAAAATAATTTATGGTCATACAGAACAAACAGGACGCATTCAGGCGCTTTCGTTCATCCTTTAGTCTGCAGCGCATCTCATAAATGGACCGAAACTAAGCGTAACAGGCTTCTTGCCTCACATAGGCTATATTATGAGAAACATATCTAGCCTATAGAAAGCTTGAAATGTGCACTTTTAAACAAACAAATTCAAATCGAAAACAAATATTCACTTCTTATGTAATCCGTATGAAAAGTGCATTCCTCTCTAAAGGCACGTCCATATGAGAGGCAGCATCGTCAGCTTGATCTTTCCAGCCGACACTGACTCAGAAAATACTAGTTTAATAATAAACAAATAAAATGTCTCCTTGTTTTTTCCCCCCAACGCATTTATAATCATTACTTTTGCCGGTGCTTTTCGCAAGCTTTAAGAATGCGCGCCGCTTCCATACAGTCAATTGGTTATCAATATGAAGCTAGTACTGTATTTAAAAGATATTGTATTGTTTCTTACATTACGAAGATAAAGACTGACATTTTGTTAACTAAACAAAAAGCACTTTAATGTTATAAAAATTTAACCTTTTTTGGTTTTGTTAGATGTATTTTGACTACTTTTTGTATGTTGTAAAATTAGATAACGAAGATATATTAATATAAAAAAAACATTTAATAGGGCCTCATTGATTCATTTTGCCTGGGGCCCCCACTCAATGTTGGTTCGCCTCTGGCTATATCTAATAGAAATCAGGCGCGAGCATGTTTATGCTGTGATAATGTTCATACGTTACATGTCAAGTCATTCGTTGGCTTGGTAACGCAAGAGTTTACAGACGAAATGTGATGTAAATATCGACTGTGTTATGAAGGATGACCAGATATATATATTTTTTAACTATTATTAATGTGTTCAAATCACTCAAATAGTGCGTTTAGCAAGCTAGGGAGAAACGGGCAGCCAGGCGACACGCAAGTGATCGATCCCGAGTGGCACCACCACTAAACACATTCTAGCAGCACCGTAGTCGGTGGAGGGAAACTCCTCATACCCCTTCGTATGAAGTGTTGTCCTGAAAAATCTTCTTTTTAAGGGCTATCTGGCCCCCTTCCCCTTACTCCTACCACTCCAGCCAAAAGAGAATCGAGAACCCTTCACGTGAACGTGCAAAACGAAGGGGTAGGGGTCTAGGGGAAAGGGCTCAGGGGTAGAAATGGGATTGGGCCTAAATCAGGGGTCTCAAACTCACGGCCCGCGGGCCACGGCACCCTTCTTGACATCAAAGTTTAGTGTTAGTGCGGCCCGTGCGTTGCTCTGAAAAGCACCTTTTTGCTGAGTCATTGCGTGTGTAGCGCTTGCCACGCTTGCAACCTCCTTTGTGTGTGTGTGTGTGAGAGAAAGTTGGCTCGCCCCTCCCTCGTGCAGTATAATTGGTTGACACCACGTGATTGACAGGAACAGACGAACGAAGCTGATCAGACAGTCGAAATGAATGTGGTCTAACAGCGCTCGTCAATGTCAAAATGATTGAGATGGCCAATCAAATCAGAGTAGGCGGGGTTTACGTTCTCTTTTGGCTCGTGCACACTGCTCAGTCTTCACACACAGACGAGCGCGTCAATCTATCGCTTAATGCCGTTGCTGAGAGAGACTTTATTCTTTCCGGTGAAATCACAATACAAAATCTTTGATCTTAATGAAGAAAAACTATATGAGAGCGGATTAGAACCCAGAACTTTTGACCCGGTTGACCAAAATTCTACCACCAGACCACTAGAGAACCCATAAGTAAATCACAGATCTATGTATTTATTCACTCACTCATGCAATAATATCGGGACTAATAATATATTTGAAATATTGTTTACAAATAGTCCCAAAAAGATTATTTCCCAACTAGTATTAGACCTAGAATTTCGCTCACTGTTCTGTTTGACCTGATTACGGCCTTGCTGTGAATTAGTCTATTATTTAAAATAAAATTAAAATAATTCCTTATTTCATATAACATGATTTAATTCCTATAGGCTATATTTAGTTCAAATTCAGAGGAACAGTTCATGTTCAGATTGAGAAGATTGGATCTGTTGTGCTACTTTTTTTTTTGGAATACTTGAAACATTTTTTATGTGTAATACTTGATGCGGCCCAGCCTGACCCAGAGTCTACCTACAGCGGCCCCCAGGTAAAATGAGTTTGAGACCCCTGGCCTAAATGCTTCAGCATACCAAGACATTTTGGACAATTTCATGCTCCCAACTTTGTGGGAACAGTTTGGGGATGGCCCTTTCCTGTTCCAAGATGACTGCGAACCAGTGCACAAAGCATCAGTGCATAAAGACATGGATGAGCGAGTTTTGTGTGAAGCAACTTAACCTGGCCTGCACAGAGTCCTGACCTCAACCCGATAGAACACCTTTGGGATGAATTAGAGCGGAGACTGCGAGCCAGGCCTTCTCGTCTAACATCAGTGTGAGTCAGAAAGCCTTCCCAGAAGAGTTGAAGCTGTTAAAGCTGCAAAGAGTGGGCCAACTCCATATTAAACCCTACGGATTAAGAATGGAATGTCATTTAAGTTCATGTGCAGATGCCCCAAAACTTTTGGCAATACAGTGTATATACCCATATTTAAAGGTCCCGTTCTTCGTGTTTTTTTGAAGTTTTGATTGTGTTTACAGTGTGCAATATAACATGTGTTCATGTTTCGCGTGTAAAAAAACACAGTATTT
Source organism: Romanogobio albipinnatus (assembly GCA_023566225.1). NCBI lineage: Eukaryota > Metazoa > Chordata > Actinopteri > Cypriniformes > Gobionidae > Romanogobio > Romanogobio albipinnatus. Next base: position 6,377,266 of record CM042254.1, on the reverse strand, counting down.
TTAACACAATTTACTTATCTGTATACCGCTGTTTTCACTGTCCTAAAAACGGCTGATGACTTCCTTGTTCTATGAAGTCCCTCCTTCAGAAATACGTAACGAGTTCTGATTGTGCCAGCGGTTCCTGTGTTGTGATTTGACCACAGCTTAGCGCACGTTGCACGGTTCCTGTGTTGTGATTCGACAGCAGCTTAGCGCACGTGGAAAGGTCACGCCTCTTAACGGGAGATGTATGCGCTCAATGATCTCTACAGCGTCCCTGTGAAAGCCAAACAAAGGTGATTTGACTCCGGGATGAAAATAACAGCGTCTCGACGACATGGCGACAAACACACTCAAACGCAACACTTCCTCTTCTCCACGTGGGAGAGCAACAAGACCACGCCCCCTTTTCCGCGTAGTCTTGTGGGTGGAGGTTAGTCTGTTCTACTGTTCTACTGACGTCATTTATGAAGGAAGTACCAGGATGTAGTCCAAGCCGGCCGTTCGCTGTAGGCTTTGAAAGGGAACTTCTGTTAAATAAAATATCTCGCTTGGCATTGAACTTTGAGCTTTATAATTTTACAGGTATTATTTATGCTCTAACAGCAACATTACACACTAACTAAAGTTTAAACAATGGGATCACGAAGAACGGGACCTTTAATGCAAATAGTTCAATCAGTGCAGTAACACTCGTCAACAAACGTCATTTGTTGTAGCCTAATTAAACGCTGTGTTCAAAATACATGCTGTTTACTGTACTAAATATGGTATATTATATACTGTCTACAATTTCTTTTAAAAACGTGAAACAAACAATATGCATCATTGTTGTCTCATGCCCTTTCTATTTTCTATTAGCTCAGTTCTTTTAATCCAATTTGTGTACTAAAGTTTTGAGGGTTAATAATCAAATCAATAGTGAGTCAAGTAAAAGTTTTAGGCTAAAATAGTATGGCTGCATCCAGTCGAGTCACCTTTTTTTATATAGCGCTTTATACTATACAGATTGTTTCAAAGCAGCTTTACAGTGATAGCCATGCACATTGCATTGTGGGATATATTGTTCCTTTCAGTGTGCTTTGTTTACTGCACATTTTGGCAAATGTAGTGCTCTTTATTCTATGCATAAAGAAAATGTAGATACTATTGACTGTGTGCATACTATATACTGCAGAAACTGTATAGTAGAATGCTTTTCAGAATAGCCAGTGCTAACAGTAGAGTAGAGAGCAGCATTTATAGGTCCACACTGCCACCTAGTGATTCAATTACATTATGAAAACTTTTGTGTTCTGATAGAGAGTCTCTCGCCGGATCTTGGGGAAAATACTGATCAACACACTAGATCTGTGTAGCAGAAAAAGTCACGGTAAGCTCTGCCTAGATGTATTTCTTTTACTTTCTTTTCTTTTATCCAAAACTGCTGGATAATCTCCCATCTTGTCCTTCAGACTGCACTCCAGTGTTCCAGGTGGTGGACACACTCTGCCAGCAGCTCCTGTCCAGTGACCTCCTGGACGGAGGAGAGGAGGAGGTCAGCGCTGGGTCACGACCTTCTGTGACCTCAGGTCACCCAAACACATCCAACCCCCTGCTGATGTCCTGCTGAGAGCTCACAGATGTCCCACTTAGGACATTTTCTATGAGGGTACAAATTGGTGTTATAATTTTTTACTTTTACTTTTTTTTTTTGTTACTAAACAAACGTTTTTCATTACTTTATAAGAAAAAAATATTTGGTGCCAAATAAATCCCATTCTGTGGTATTTAGATTATTTGTTTTTAATTTTAGAAAATGTTTATTTAATTTTTAAATGTTTATTACTAGAAAAGAATTAAATGCGTCACAAATCAGAGTTTTAAACTGTATTCGCATGTTCCAAAATTGTGGTAACAGGGTTGCTATGTGTCATATAAAATAAATAAATAAATAATCGTATCAAATTTGGTTTGACCTCCTAAAGTAGACAAACATCCTTTTCTCACCTTCTGCCACAAAAATTACATTGAATTGAAAAGTTTCTAGTCAGATTTTGTACCCTATTTGTGAAAAAGTGAAATCAAAATGTACATTTCCTATTTTTTATGGAATATTGCATAATTATTGTAAATGATTTATCCGTGCACATATATTCCCTCGTGATCTTTAACCAAAATATCTTCCCCTCCCTCTTGCAGAGTCATCTCTTCTCTTCTCTGATGATGTGTTTACTGGCGTGAGGGCGGGGCAACCTGTCACTCACATGAGATCCACCAATAGCAAACCACAACCATCCAATCAATTCTCAATGGACAAAATCCAGTCCCGCCCAACATTTTTTCTTGTTCAAGAAGCCGTTCACTTGGATATACGTCACAATAGGGAAGAAAAGACAACTTCTGATTAATGGCAACTTTAGCATGTCGCTCTTCAATCGCATATTAATTACACAGTCTCCTGAAATCTTTCCAAGTGTTTACCCTTGTTACATGCAAGACATGAGTAGGTGCACATTATAAGATGCTTTAGAGTTCAGTCTCACTGTAATTTCTCTGCAAAGCACTTAATCTGTGTGAGAAATGGTTTGCTCTCATATGACCCTCTTAACAAAATCATTTTGAACAATTACATATTTATGCTATGAAATAATATCTGTTATATTTGATAAAATAAAAACGCAACTTTTTTAAAGAAAACATTTGGTGCCGTTTTTTGTGCTTGTGCATGTTCATGTGGTGAATGTGTCACTGATATCGGACTGTCATATGATGTCATTCCATGTGACATGGATCACATTTCCATTCCCCACTGATACAGTGTGTCGGCTCATTGGAGTTATCCTCAAGAAACTTCATACATTTGACCAGTTTTTAATTAGAAAGTAAAAACAATGACACCTGGTTTGATATTTTATTATCTAATGAAATGACTTTTAACCCTCTCAGGCCTGACCTAAGAAATAATAGTCAAATAAAAAAAAATTTGGCATATGTGTTTTTTGTTGAGTATATTTGATACATCAGGCTTTTATGGCTCATAGTATATGATATAGGAGAATATGGAGGCCCAAACGGAACAGCAATATGTAATTTGGTGCAGTTGTTGATATTTTTATGGCCAAAAAGTAAGATCTGATGTAAATGTAAAGCAGGGAGATCTTTATAACAATATAGCAGACTACTTAGAATGCATATAAATATGAGTTGTCGCTTTATATCTTACAATAATATGACTAGGTAAGCTTATATTTAAAGCCACAATATTTAAAGGTCCCGTTCTTCGTGTTTTTTTGAAGCTTTGATTGTGTTTACAGTGTGCAATATAACATGTGTTCATGTTTCGCGTGTAAAAAAACACAGTATTTTTCACACAATTTACTTATCTGTATACCGCTGTTTTCACTGTCCTAAAAACGGCTGATGAGTTCCTTGTTCTTTGAAGTCCCTCCTTCAGAAATACGTAACGAGTTCTGATTGTGCCAGCGGTTCCCATGTTGTGATTTGACCGCAGCTTAGCGAACGTTGCACGGAAATGTCACGCCTCTTAACGGGGAGATGTATGCGCTCAATGATCTCTAAGTACAGCGTCACTGGGAAAGCCAAACAAAGGTGATTTGACTCCGGGATGAAAATAACAGCGTCTCGACGACATGGCGACAAACACACTCAAATGCAACACTTCCTCGTCTTCTCCACGCAACACTTCCTCTTCTCCACGTGGGAGAGCCACAAGACCACGCCCCCTTTTTCGCGTATTCTTGAGGTTAGTCTGTTCTACTGTTCTACTGACGTCATTAATGAAGGAAGTACCAGGATGTAGTCCAAGCCGGCCGTTCGCTGTAGGCTTTTATAAGGGAACTTCTGTTAAATAAAATATCTCGCTTGGCATTGAACTTTGAGCTTTATAATTTTACAGGTATTATTTATGCTCTAACAGCAACATTACACACTAACTAAAGTTTGAACAATGGGATCATGAAGAACGGGACCTTTAAATTTAAGTTCTTGTTGCACACTGCAGTAAGTTAAATCGATATTAGGCATGGTGAAACCATAGACTGTAAAAAAATATGGACGTAGTGTCCGTGACGTCAACCGTAGGTTTCTGAAGAGCAGTTTTGAAGCGTAAAGTCGGCTGTTGCCATCTTGGCAGCGCGTCACCGCTCGTCACTCCCGAGTAACTGATAATGGGCAAAGAGGCGGGATGTGGGTGGAGCTGAGATGCCTGGTTGCTGAAACCACGCCCTCCTAGCTGGCACTCCACCTGTCACTCAAGTGGACACACCCTTAATTATGCAGAACTTTAAGGCTTAATATAATTTAAACGGATGAGTTATAAAACAATTCACCCCCCTCACAGTCGTCATGAAGGGCAAAATTAGCTGTCTAGACCAAAACCACTTTTTGTACCAGGCTGTAAACATGTTTTTTTCTGCTGTAAAGTTGGGCATTTTAACATGGGGGAGATACGGTTTGACTCCCTTTTGGACCAGTCGATGAAGTGGCAGTTTAAGTCACTTCCGTGTTGGCTTCAAGAGAGACAGTGGGAGGTCGCCGCTTGGGTAAAACATGGTACTGGCGGTAAATCAAGAAAACCAGATTTAAACGATAAGACTAACTGTGTTGAGCTGTATAACAATGATTCATTTTCTGTCTATGAATGTATCCAAACAGTTGCTCACCACATATAAAACACATCATATATTAAAGCGTCTTTAGTGTTTCGACAAAATAAAACCGGAAATCAAGGGTATAATGTCACTAATAGGCATGCATGGACACGGTCCGCGTCATGGCCAAAATTTCTCTGGATTTAAACATCCTTGAAAACATTTGGGATAATGTAAGTCAACAAAAATATAACATTGTTCTAGTGGCTTTTGGATATTTTAATCCAAAAATCTTACATATTGTGCCTTTAAATGCTTAGTTTTCTGATCAAAGCTCTTTAGTTTTTCTGTGGAGAAAAATATATAATGCAATTAAATTCCAAGCATTTCATACTCACATTTCAACATAATTTTTCTAATACGCGATGTAAGTAAACCTAAGTGTAATATTACTAACAATTTACAAATTCTTATGGTTCCTTCAAAAAGATTTTACAAAAGGTCATTGCTCATACAATGATACTAAAAGGCCTTTTACTAGCTAAAAACAAAACTATCAATCATGTAGCACAAAGTGTTGATCATGTTGGCGTTTTAGAGGCCTTAGAAATGTGCTTATCAAATATGATACATTAGACTTTTCTTGGTACATTACAAGTCATATTATTTAATAGAAATAATCATATCGTTAGCCTCATAGCATAATTGCCGAAGTCTTTTTTTGGCCAAATATGATCTGGGCAATTATGCTATGAGGCTAACGATATGCATTTTCTTGTTACTGTATAGTTCTTTTGTTTTGTGTCGTGAAGGTCCACCCCGAACATCTGTGAGATTACAAAGAGCCTCAGTGTGTGAGTTTGTCTCCGAGTGTCTCAGGCACATTGTGTTAACCCTTGATGTGGACATTCAATCTTAAAATATTTAAAGGTAATAAAAGCATTTAGATATTAAAGTCAGTTCTCCTGGGGCACTATCATTTTCTAGAAAGATCTTCCTCCTCCATCCACACAAGCCTTGGCCTCATTCTATACTCTGTCCGCTCTTATCTGTGTCAATCCCTATTATTCCTATACTGATCTGACTGAGCCGCTCTCCTGCTGGAAACAGATCTGCTGAGTTATGCGTCTGGATGATTTGCTGAAGTTTTCCCTTTGTGTTATGAATGATAAGGATGCAACACTGTCTCCAGAAACTCTGATAGGAGTAACATTGTGAAAATTACAACCGCAAGGTCACTGGATTGACGTCAGCTGGGACATTTCAAACATTCACTTATCAGACATTTATCATCCTGAAAAAAAAATTATCAAAGTGCCACCTGGTTTTATATATATATATATATATATATATATATATATATATATATATATATATATTTTTTTTTTTAAATCTAATGTAATGATATTTTAACCCTGCAAGGCCTGACATATATGGCATAATAAAAACAACACAAAAAAAGTTTGCATATGTGTTTTCTTTAAAGGGTTAGTTCACCCAAAAATGAAAATAACGTAATTTATTACTCACCCTCATGCCGTTCCACACCCGTATGACCTCCGTTCATCTTCGGAACACAAATTAAAGGTCCCGTTCTTCGTGTTTTTTTTTAAGCTTTGATTGTGTTTACAGTGTGCAATATAACATGTGTTCATGTTTCGCGTGTAAAAAAAAACAACTGTATTTTTAACACAATTTACTCATCTGTACACCGCTGTTTTCACTGTCCTAAAAACGGCTGATGACTTCCTTTATTCTATGAAGTCCCTCCTTCAGAAATACGTAACGAGTTCTGATTGTGCCAGCGGTTCCCGTGTTGTGATTTGACCGCAGCTTAGCAAACGTGGCACGGTTCCTGTGTTGTGATTCGACAGCAGCTTAGCGCACGTGGAAAGGTCACGCCTCTTAATGGGAGATGTATGCGCTTAATGATCTCTACAGCGTCCCTGGGAAAGCCAAACAAAGGTGATTTGACTCCGGGATGAAAATAACAGCGTCTCGACAACATGGCGACAAACACACTCAAACGCAACAATTCCTTTTCTCCACGCGACACGTCCTCTGCTCCACGTGGGACAGCAACAAGACCACGCCCCCTTTTTTCGTGTATTCTTGTGGGCGGAGGTTAGTCTGTTCTACTGTTCTACTGACGTCATTTATGAAGGAAGTACCAGGATGTAGTCCAAGCCGGCCGTTCGCTGTAGGCTTTGAAAGGGAACTTCTGTTAAATAAAATATCTCGCTTGGCATTGAACTTTGAGCAACATTACACACTAACTAAAGTTTGAACAATGGGATCATGAAGAACGGGACCTTTAAGATATTTTTGTTGAAATCTGAAGGCTCAGTGAGGTCTCCATAGGGAGCAAAGCAATTTACACTCTCAATATCCATCAATGTACTAAAAACATATGTAAATCAGTCCATGTGAGTTCAGTGGTTCAATATTAATATAATAAAGCGCCGATAATATTTTTGGTGCGCAAAAAAAACGAAATAACGTCTTATATAGTGATAACCGATTTCAAAACATTGCTTCATGAAGCTTCGGAGTGTATCGAATCAGCGAGTCGAATCATGAATTGGATCGCGTGTGAAACCGCCAGACTTTGGCGCTCCGAGTCACTGAATCGACTCGCTGATTCGATACACCCCGAAGCTTCACGCAGCAGTGTTTTGAAATCGGTTATCACTAAGTCGTTATTTAGTTTTTTTTGGCGCACCAAAAATATTATCGTTGCTTCATAATATTAATATTGTACTCACATGGAGCGATTTACATATGTTTTTAGTACATTAATGGATCTTGAGAGTGTAAATTGCTTTGCTCCCTATGGAGACCTCACTGAGCCTTCAGATTTCAACACAAATATCTTAATTTGTGCTCCGAAGATGAACGGAGGTCATACGGGTGTGGAACGGCATGAGGGTGAGTAATAAATGACATTATTTTCATTTTTGGGTGAACTAACCCTTTAAGTGTCATCGGGGCTTGTATGGCTCATATAGTATGGAGGCCCAAACAGAACAAAAATATGCAATTTGGTGCAGTTGTGCATATTTATATGGCCAAAAAGCAAGATCTGATGTAATTGTAAAGCAGTGAGATCTTTATAACAATATAGCAGACTACTTAGAATGCATATAAATATGAGTCATCGCTCTATAGACTACCTCTTAGTAAGGTGATATGTAAATGCTTGCTTAGTTTTCTGATCAAAGCTCTGTAGTTTTGTGTACAGTGATAATAAGAAATGTTTTTAGCACCAAATCATATTTACACTAGGGTTTAAAAGTTTTGGGGTCAGTAAGATTTTTTTTAATGAATTAAATGCTTATATTCATCAAGAATGCATTGTATTGATCAAAAGTGACTACTATTTTAATTTCCATTTCACAAAAATATTAAGCAACTGTTTTCAAATTTGATAATAATAAAACATTTATTGAGCAGAAAATCATATATTTGACTAATGTGACTGAAGACTGGAGTAATGATGCTGTAAATTCAGCTTTGATCACAAAGAAATTACATTTGACAATATATTCAGTTCTTTGAAATTGTAAAATTTCACAATATTATTGTATTTTTGATCAAATAAAGGCAGCATTGGTGAGCTTAAAAAATCCTTCCAACCACAAACTTGTATCATTATATGACACATTATTCACTTGTAAATGTGTGTGGTCATGTATTAATTAATAAGCAGTTGAGATAGAGGTGTTTTTGCAGCTCATTTTCAACGCTCTATTAGGGAACAAGGTCTGAGTATATCTCAGAAGATCAATGCCAATGTGATTTTTCATCATTTACCAAACCCAGTGTGTGTGTCAATCATGGTCGTCTTTAGGGCGGTGCCACTTTTGCGATTGACCCCATGTCAAATGATATGAAAGCAGAGAAGCACAGGGCAGTCGTACGAAATAATATCATTTTTTATTTCCAGCAATTTACAAGTACCTCTTTTAAGTCCACTTGACAATGTCAGATTGAAGCAGCAGGGGCAGAACTGATGGGGAAGAAATTATAGAACTCGGATTACCAGTTACCATTACTAGTTGTGCATTCTTGGATAACCTGGTAAGTTTGGGATCTGACTCTCAAGCTCAGTGTAACTCAGGGAAGGTTATGTTTTCTTGTAGGAAGCTATATTAGGTCAATAAGAGGGAAGAGTATATGTGACAGATTAGACAACCCTCAAGCATATATTAATTCACTCTAAAACTCATGGGGATCTCAGTGGCTTTGCTTTGGATGAGTTACCACCAAATCTGCCCTGGAAGAACACCACGGACGGGATGATTTGTGTGCACAAATCAAATGAATACATTATGAAAATCAACTCCATGAATTAAAAATGCTCATATACAAACAAACAAATCAGAAGACCTATAAAACCTACGTGTCGAGCCTTGCTTGTGATTTGTTAAGGCATATATTATGCTCAATCACAGAACCAGATCGAGTGTGAGGTTTTGCTGGATATTAGGCACCAAACTTTGATATATTTGTTAAAGTTTACCAAAGAAAAAAAAAAAATTACTGATAAATGTACAGTAAACATCTCTACTGGTCCAATGCAAAGAAAAAGTGCAACAAAAAGAAAAATAAACATTTATAGAATAAATATATTATTTACAAATTGCTCTGTCACATCTATAGAAATAAATAAACAAAGCCTCCCATCCCCTGAAGAAATATTCACAACTATAGAGCTGTCATGGAACAATGGCAGCACCGGATCAGTTGCACAGAAATGTTTGTGATGTTTGAATGGTACATATGGCACATTTTGCAGCTGCATGCTCTCCTTGCACAAGCGCGACCTCTTGTGGCAACGTCTGACATTACAGTACATCTTGTGCACAGTGATCTATTGTGACACGCTTACCAGTTAAAAACAGACATTAAGGGCAGTGTTTGACACAAACTGACAAGTTACAGTTAAAATAAAGGTGAATACGTTCAAGATATCGTTACTAACAACACATTTTTAATGTTATATGCCCGGCACAATCCATTTTTACGACGATGTGCGCGAACTGCTGAGATTCACCAGCAAATGTACGTAGTTTCTACACAGCCCTTGCAATGGGAGGCTAACGTTTCAGTTAAACACAATGTCGATGAATGGAGGTCAGTTGCTTTATAAGGCCTGGCTAGTCATTACAATATACATTAGATACTGGTAACTACTGATTAGAGATTTATTTTTATGGCCGAGAAACGAGGTACAGATTAGCTGCTAGCCATATTAGCCCTTCAAGTGTGTTTCTGAGTGGCATTAATCTCACAAAAAAAAAAAAAATAATCTCTCTCCTCTTCCAGTATGAAAGAAACTCTTTCAGGGATTTTAATAAAGCATTACTTAAAGCTAGCATGCAGTGGTACAGCGGTGTACGATATCAAACTAGCCCTTTAAAGTGTTTTTGCATAATTCTACAGAAATTCTTCGATCGTATTGTAAAAAGGCTTTTGAGGCAAAGCGTTTCATGAGAAGGTGCTTTTCGTTTAGAGTAATTTAATTCACCAATTGAATTAGCTAAGCTTTGTGTCAAAACTGACTTTCACAGATATTACGCACTCACAAAAAATGATATTAGCCTACACCCAGAGGGTCATTGTGCTATAAAACGGGCCTTTTCTCTTTTTTAGTTGACTGAGATGAGCGTTTCTCGCCTCCAGTTTGCAGGCTCTGCATTTTTTAATCACATTACTGGGTAATTTAACTATTTCTTTTAAGGAAAAGGGCCGATAAAATGCTTTGTAATTTCCTTTCAGCCACATAAGAATAATTTCCAATTAATTTTGAACACTGAGCACATTTAACTACAAATCATGGAAACTTTATAGATGTTCTGTAAAACTTATGTGCATTTTGGGATATCGCATAAAACAAAAGCTGGATGGAAATGCCAAGATGCGCAAAAAATCTTGAAATGTGCATGTTTTATCGTAAAAAAAGGTCCCCTTTTGATATTCCATCTCCTGTATTAAGACCAGGTAACCCTTTCAATCTTTAGCCCAAAATGTTCAGGTCATTCTGTAATGTTCCAAAAATATATATTTTTGTCTTTAGTAAGCAAAGGCTGTGAGTGCAGCCCTCTAAACGCATAATTTTATATCACTAAACCATTTAGCATTCTATGTTCGTTTGCCTCGTGAAATATTTCAAGTTTAGGTTGATGCCATCTTTACATGCAGCCAATGTGACTGGCCGTAAAATTGGGCCGAAAATCCCCATTGAAAAATAATGAGGATTGTTGTTCCTAAACAACAACAAAATTACAAAATCAATATGTCGTCATCAATATAATCATGGGAGACATAGTAGCCATAACAGATTAGGCATTGTTTCTCTACGTGGCATTATACATAAAGATATTTGTGTTGCTTTGTGTCAAAGGATGTGGATGTAGAAACACAGAGCCAGGAAGCAATGTGCATAAAAAACGCTCAACTGAAGTGGTTAATTTTTTATCCGATAACAAGACATGCGCATAAACTAGAAATTATAATATATTTACTAAATAAATCCCTCAATGCGCAACAAAAACAGAGGATGTGATTGGATAACTGGACTAACCAGTGGACCAGTTTCATTGCACAGCATCTCAAATGTTGATTTGGTCATTCTGAAATGCCTGAGCCAAAGTCATCAAAATTGTTGGGTATTATTTCCTCCCAGAACGGTCTCGCACAATTGTGTTCCCAAACACCAGGCATCTGCCTCCGAATGCAAGATAACACGACAGCGTTTTTTTTTAACGTGCTCTGAGGTGCAATTAATTTATGATGAACGAAATGCGAGCTATAGTGGCTTCACCAATTGCTGCGACTTCCATTTTTATTGCAGATATTTTGCGCCGATTTCCCAGGAAATGATGATTTTGTTCTCTTGAACACATGGGATGGAAATGTTGCTTTATTCACAAATGTTTTATGTGATATTCCAATTTTGCACATAAGTTAAATACGCAACATTGGATGGAAACATAGCTTATGTTAGCAAAAGTAACCAAGGGGGGCAGAGCTAAGTGAAGGGTCAAATATAATATTTTCATTGCGATTTGGAAAGCCTTTAAGAGTTCATTTAAAAAAAAAAAATGACAAAATGGGTCCTGCATTTGAAAACTGCAAACTCACAGCCCTTTTAAAATAACCACTTTGTTATTCATCACTACAAATACACGAATTGTCCCAGTATTTTGAGTCCTTGGAAGAGATTGTGGAGATTAACAGATGTGGACTTCACAATAAAGGCCTGAGAAGCTAACAACAAACAAATCTTTCAGGGCCTTTGATTGGGTGAAACTGTTGTGTAGGTCACAGAAATGTGCCTACGCAATTGAGACAAAGTCTGATACTTTATTCTTTAGGTGTTGAATGTAAACAACCCATGAACCTTTCTCATTGCATTGCACAATGTGAGTATTTCAGGGATTTCAAAAGAAACAAAGAAGCACTTTTGGTTATTATCTCTCCCTGTAACTACATGCAGAGCTACTAAAAGCAAATTTAGATCCTGAAAACCTAGCATTGCGTGTTAAACAGGGCAATCACTATGCATTTTAAAGTACTCTACTGCATATGCATGCGTGCTTTATCGTAAAAAAGGTCCCCTTTGAGATTCAGTCTCCGAACCGGTAACCCTTTCAATCTTTAGCCTGAAATTTAAGGATATTCAGGTCATTCTGGGATGGTCCAAAAAAAAAAAAAAAAAAAAAAAAAAAAAAAAAAAAAAAAAAAAAAAAAAAAAATATATATATATATATATATATATATATATATATATATATATATATATATATATATATATATATATATATATATATATATATATATATATATATATATATATATATATATATATATATATATATATATATATATATATTATCTTTAGTATATATATATATATATATTGTCTTTAGTAAGCAAAGTCTGTGAGTGCAGCCCTCAAAACACATCATTTTATATCTCTAAACCATTTTGTAGCACTTGGTGATTAATCATTCTATGTTCGTTTGCCTCGTGAAATATTTCAAGTTTAGGTCGATGTCATCTTTACATGCAGCCAATGCGACTGGCCGTAAAATTGGGCCGAACATCCCCATTGAAAAATAATGAGGATTGTTGTTCTCCCAGTAGCTAAACAACAACGAAATTACAAATCAATACTAAAGCAATAATGTCATCAATATAATCATGGTAGACATAGTAGCCATAACAATATAGATATTATTTCTCTATGTGGCATTATAAATAAAGACATTTGTGTTGCTTGGACAGAGTCAAAGGAAGCAGCGTGGATCAATCACCCACATCTGTGTCTCGATCTCCAATTAGCCACAGGATGTGGAAACACAGAGCCAGGAAGCCCGTCCCCAGCAGGTCTCCCAGGGCGGTCAAGTAGGGAATGGAGAAGTTGTCAGGATCCATCCCTCGACTCCACATCCAGTTAACCATCCAGTCTGCAAGGTACAGCAGGATCACAACCTAGACGGAAAGACAAAATGTGTCAGTGTGTCATGATGGAAATCAGCAGGGAATTGCAGAATATTTGAAGATTGATATGAAGATATTATATTTTGAATAAAATAATGATATTATTATATATAATATATAATCAGGGCTTGACATTAACACCAAATGCGGGTGTATTGCAGCAGTGGCGTGTAATGCAGTCACTCCTACTAGACACTAGCGAGTTGTATTATATATATATATATATATATATATATATATATATACACTCACCTAAAGGATTATTAGGAGCACCATACTAATACTGTGTTTGACCCCCTTTCGCCTTCAGAACTGCCTTAATTCTACGTGGCATTGATTCAACAAGGTGCTGAAAGCATTCTTTAGTAATGTTGGCTCATATTGATAGGATAGCATCTTGCAGTTGATGGAGATTTGTGGGATGCACATCCAGGGCACAAAGCTACCGTTCCACCACATCCCAAAGATGCTCTATTGGGTTGAGATCTGGTGACTGTGGGGGCCATTTTAGTACAGTGAACTCATTGTCATGTTCAAGAAACCAATTTGAAATGATTCGAGCTTTGTGACATGGTGCATTATCCTGCTGGAAGTAGCCATCAGAGGATGGGTACATGGTGGTCATAAAGGGATGGACATGGTCCGAAACAATGCTCAGGTAGGCTGTGGCATTTAAACGATGCCCAATTGGCACTAAGGGGCCTAAAGTGTGCCAAGAAAACATCCCCCACACCATTACACCACCACCACCAGCCTGCACAGTGGTAACAAGGCATAATGGATCCATGTTCTTATTCTGTTTACGCCAAATTCTGACTCTACCATCTGAATGTCTCAACAGAAATCGAGACTCATCAGACCAGGTAACATTTTTCCAGTCTTCAACTGTCCAATTTGTGAGCTTGTGCAAATTGTAGCCTCTTTTTCCTATTTGTAGTGGAGATGAGTGGTACCCGGTGGGGTCTTCCGCTGTTGTAGCCCATCCGCCTCAAGGTTGTGCGTGTTGTGGCTTCACAAATGCTTTGCTGCATACCTCGGTTGTAACGAGTGGTTATTTCAGTCAAAGTTGCTCTTCTATCAGCTTGAATCAGTCGGCCCATTCTCCTCTGACCTCTAGCATCAACAAGGCATTTTCGCCCACAGGACTGCGGCATACTGGATGTTTTTCCCTTTTCACACCATTCTTTGTAAACCCTAGAAATTGTGTGTGCGTGAAAATCCCAGTAACTGAGCAGATGCTGAAATGCTCAGACCGGCCCGTCTGGCACCAACAACCATGCCACGCTCAAAATTGCTTAAATCACCTTTCTTTCCCATTCTGACATTCAGTTTGGAGTTCAGGAGATTGTCTTGACCAGGACCACACCCCTAAATGCATTGAAGCAACTGCCATGTGATTTGTTGATTAGATAATTGCATTAATGAGAAATTGAACAGGTGTTCCTAATAATCCTTTAGGTGAGTGTATATATATATATATATATATATATATATATATATATATATATATATATATATATATATATATATATATATATAATACATTTTTCAATTGTACTCTTTTAAAAAAAGCATCTGAAATAATAAACTAAGTGCAATGTAATGTTGTCAAAAATATAGATTTTTCAATGCATACCGATACTGAAATATCTGAGACACTTCTAATATAAATTTTTCAGATATACAATACCAACTGCTCTTTCTCTTTCTCTCTCATCTCTCCAACATTGAGTTACACACAAACCCGCCTCCCCTCACTCACTCGTTTCATTTGTACGGATGAATATTGTTGCTGTTACAGGGATTGAATTTCGGCATGGGATTGCGACATTGCGTATAACTTTACATATTCCCGCAGATTTTGTGCTCACACCCAAAGTGCGCACAAGCCGCCACTCAGAACTAAATTGAGTTATTTTTTGCCGCTTATTGCGCTTAAACAGTCAAATACGCATGTGTAACAGTATAATGGATCCGTGAGTCAGGTCTTAAAGTGACAGCAGCCTAATATACCTGCTGCCAAATTATGAGATAATATTAAAAATATCTATATGGCAGTTTTTCCAGATGCTATCCATGTCAAAATTGTGGCCAGTGAAAATTCTGAGTGGCTAGAACAGCATGTCTGTGTATATGTATGTATGTATGTATGTATGTATGTGTGTATGTATGCATGTGTGTATGTGTGTATGTATGCATTTTTTGTAGGAAATAGTTCTTAGCAAACTTATAATCATAATGTGTCGACTTGTATTGTTTCCAGGTGCAAAATTAAAAGAGTAAACGTTTAATGGAAGTGAGTGACTTTCAGTTTCCAAGGAAGGATCTAGCGAGTTGTAGGCAGTGGCTAAAGCCGGCAAAGAATAATTATAAATAAAGACAGAATGCTGCGACGGAAAATCCGACGGAAAAACCAAGAACACAATTTTATGCCAAACAGAGAAAAAAAACTCCCTCATGTAAACCAAAAACATTACATTACATTCCTTTTAAACCTCAAATTTCCTTGTAATGAAGAATAGATGCTCATGTATACCTGGAGCAGAGCAGCGGCCAGGTAAAATGCAATGAAGACGTAGGTGAGAGAAGTGTGTCCACCCTGCATTGAGTTAATGGTGTACAGGAAGACCAGATGACCAGGAGCCACCAGGAGGAAAAGCACTCTGGCAGAACGGGAGTTGACAGCTGATGAGAGAGTAAAAGTTGTGAGTGAGTGAGTCATTGTATATATTGTTGTAGAAGCATGACCGAATTAATTAAGACACAATACAGGCAAATACGCTTCTATCAATATTTACTGATTACATCTTTGTTTAATAATAGGTCTGGTGGGTGTGCCATTTCTGTTCACTCACCTGACCCAAAGAACGAGCTCCAGGGGGTAGGGCATTTTGTTGGGGTTGGGTTTGGGTCAGCTATGGGCAGGGCGTTCATGTGCAGGTAGGTGGAGATTCGACTGGCTTGTACCGCCACCAGATTGCCGCCCACACCTGCAGCAGGGCAAAACAAACAATGTACGCAATGATCTCTGACAGTGTGGGCTAGTAAGAACAACCGTCAGAAACAGTGACACATGAGATAAGAGTTGATTAGGAGTCTCACCATTGATGACGGGCGTGAAAACCGCCATTCCAGCAAAGTTAGGATTAGATACCGTCTTATCCAGAATGAGGCCTCCAACGCTGTTTCAAAAGCACAAAGAAGATAAATCTAGTTTTAAATGACACAAAGGCGCTGCATCTATGGTGTCAGATAAATGATTGACATATCGCTGTCAGTCGCAAGTGAGTAATCCATCCATTATAAAGAGGAATGAGGAAATGGAGCATCTTTATCTTAATTAGTGTTTGTCCTACCTGCTGATCGCCATTGCGATAATGACAGGCTCCCATCCGGAGTAGAGCACTTCTCGAGTGGAAGGTATGCGCCGGGCGATTAGTACCCAGATGGGCGTCAGGGCGACAAAGAAGGCACAAACCATCGGGTTGGCATAATCATTGAATTCTGTAAGGAAAAATTTTATTAAATGTAAAAATACAGTGAAAAAACCCCCCAGTAATATTGTGAAATATTATTACAATTTAAAATGATGGTTTTCTATTTTAATATACTTCAAAATGTAATTTATTCCTGTGATCAAAGCTGAATTTTCAGCATCATTACTCCAGTCTTCAGTGTCACATGATCCTTCAAAAATCATTCTAATATGATGATTTATTATCAATGTTGTTGTTGCTTATTTTTTTGGAAGCTGTGATAATTTTTTTAGGATTTATTGATGAATAAAAAGTAAAAAAAAAACAGCATTTATTCAAAATAGAAATCTTTTCTAACAATATAAATCTTTACCATCACTTTTCATCAATTTAACACATCCTTGCCAATTAAAAGTATTAATTTCTTTTAAATAAAATAAAAATTACAGACCATAAACTTTTGAATGGCAGTGTATAATGTGACAAAAGATTTCCATTTTAAATTAATGCTGTTATTTTTAACTTTTTATTTGTCAAAAGATCCTGAAAAAAAGTATCATAGGTTAAAAAACAACAACAACAACATTGATAATAAATCATATTAGAATGATTTCTGAAGGATCATGTGACTGAAGACTGGAGTAATGATGCTGAAAATTCAGCTTTGATCACAGGAATAAATGATAAATAAAAATAAATGCAGGCTTGATGAGCACAAGAGACACACACACATACATATATACCTGTGTGTGTGTGTGTGTGTATGTGTTATATATATATATATATATATATATATATATATATATATATATATATATATATATATATATATATATATATATATATATATATATATATACACAGTATATATAATGTACATATAATATACATTTGCTAGCTTTCCCCGCTCCTGGCCTAATTGTCTTTCAAAACTTGAGGGATGCAAGATTATTCGGAAGTTGCAACTGATTTTATTTCAGTGCTGTGACGCATTTCCAAGTGAAACGGAATATTGAATAGAGGGCAGGGTTTTACTTCAGCGCTCCTCCTCTCCATCTCTCGCTCATAGCAGACTAACGGTTGGAGGGGAGTGGTTAAGAATATTCAAACCCAAGCCGTAAAACTGCTGTCATCCGAAAGGGAACGCAATTCCAGACCGGAAGTTACTTTTCAGATTTTGATTAAAGATTACCACGGCAAACAAATTTTTTTCTGTGTATTATTAATTGTTCACCCCAAGACCTCTAATGTGTGCTAACAAAGTAAATAAGATCGATTTTGATTTCATGACGACTTTAAAAAAATTAAAGATAGGTCTGACAAACATAACATTTATAAAAAACTATACATTTACATTTACAAAAACAATTTACAAATTACAACAAAAAAAAAATTACAGAAAATAATACATTGTACTATTGATGTTGGTTTAAGTTGAAGCCATTGTAAAAATAATGGTCATAAAATACAGATATCTAGATTCTTCAGATTAAACTGTCATGACCAACATGTTTAATGCAAGACTTCGGAATTCAACACCAGTTCAGACAGTTTCAAAAGAGAAAAAAAAAAAAATCACAATAACACACAACATTCTTCTGGGTGTAATTTTGCACCCAGATTCTGAAGAAGTTGGGTACGATTAAAGCTCGGTTGACCTGCCATTTTTACTTTGCCAGTTTTAAATGTTTACATCCAGACGGTTTGGTCATGTGAGGTTTGATAAGACAAACATGCAAACATTCTTTACCAGAAAAGTTTCTATGTGCATTTTCTCACTTCAGCACATCAAAACACTAAGGTGTTTCCACAAAAAAAGCTGCACAATAGATTTATCACTGTGTTTGTGTCATTTCATCACAATCTAAATGAGAAAATGTCCTCCCACTTGGAGTGTTGTCTCTTTAGGGGCTCTAAAGGAAGAGACTGCTGAGTCTAATGGGTATGATATGAAACAAGCACCCTGAGATTGCATACACCCCCAGTGCACACATCCGCAAGCCTCAACATGCCCCAACAAG
This sequence comes from Romanogobio albipinnatus, assembly GCA_023566225.1. Lineage (NCBI taxonomy): Eukaryota > Metazoa > Chordata > Actinopteri > Cypriniformes > Gobionidae > Romanogobio > Romanogobio albipinnatus. Next base: position 6,358,687 of record CM042254.1, on the reverse strand, counting down.
CTTTGCTACGCTCCAACGTGACTCAGCATGACGACTGACTGAGCGCATTACTCATGAGAATCTAAAGTACACAAAAATCACATGATAACCCTCATCAGAAGAAGTAATTAACTGTATGGTTTTCTATTTGAATAGATTTTAAAATGTAATTTATTCATGTGATTTGTGAAGGATCATGTCTTCTTATGGATTAATAGCGCTGAGCTAATTAACATTTGGACACACTTTATATTAGGTGTCTTTAACTACTGTACTTGCATATATTTTTGTGGAAACCATGATACACTCTCAGGATTCTTGAATAGAAAGAAGAAGAAATTGTTTTGTAATGTAAAAGTCTTTACCGTCACGCAGGTGCGATTCTAGGATTTTCATTTTAGGGGGGCTCTGCCCTCAGTGAGGGTATGACAAAAAATGGTAACACTTCAGTTTAGGGTCCAATTCTCACTACACCCCTTAATCATACAATGTAGGCAGGTTTATAAATCACAGAGATCCCAAATGTGAGGCTAGGTAATTTTATTTCCATGATCTACATGATCTGAACGCCCAAAAATTAGATAACAATAGCTTGAAAACCATGTCAGTGGGCAGATATGACTGATTAAGTTTTTCCATTTTCGTCAGTGAAGAAAGTAAACATATGTTTAACTGATATTTATATGTTTTATGAATCATTTTCATAGACATGTTAATTTACTGAAGGCTAACAGGAAAGCTAGGTAACTAAATTTATTAAATTAATTTACAATATGCACACATTCATTACTAATCTTATGCCCAATACAAGCTGAAAAAAGCTTTTTATTCACTGAAGGTTACAAATGAAATTATATTAATTTACAATATGCACACATTCATTACTATTAATCGTATGCCTAATCTGAAGAACACTGAAGAAAACGGCAAAAAACATTAAATGAATTAGCTGCACACTGTGCGCAGTACTTGGTAGCCTTGTTGTCTTCCTAAATGAATTATAAATAAACATAAAAAACTAGTAGGCTATTTGCAGTATATTAAATCGTTTTTGACATGATTATTTTGCACTGAAATGAGTCTGACACACGAGTCTGTCGGCTCTGACAGCGTTGCATCACGTGCACCTGCGCAGTATCATAGCCTATGATTTCCGAAAATATACTAACTGTTACTATGTAGTCAACTAGTGATGTCATCACAAGAACTTTTGAGGAATATGCAACATAATTTAGACAATTGTTTTTGTCATATGCATTATAATAACTGACAGACACTAATATTTCCGCCGCTCTGTGCAGCTCAAACAGGAGCTCAGCTCAGATTCACGGCTGAGACACGAATAGACTATTAACTTAAAGCTTTTACTCTTAAACACAAAAGGCACGCCGTTTTAATAAAAAATGAATATTTATTAAACAAGCCAGATCAAGAGCAGAAACTAAATAAAGTGCATAACTGAAAAATAAAGCATAGGCTCAAAACTAATACAAACAGTGGCCACACGCATCGCGCATTAGGTTCCAAATAAAAAACATTGAAATATGGCAATTTCGATATGTTCATATAGCCTACTCAAAACAGACGGGGCAACCTAACGCAGACAAGTTAGCTTACCGTTTTTAGGTGATATGACATGTTTGTCGTCGAGCTGTGATATGCAAACTGTTGCTTGCAAAATTTGCATTCGTCTTTTTTCCCCATTTTCTATTATTTTAAAAATGCTGCCACACTGCGGATGTCTTTGTTGACATGGTAGAAGAGGACTGACTAGGAAAACGCTCTCACAATTAAATAAATAATATAGCCTACAGCAAAGTAGCCTAACGTTACTTCAATTTGTCTCTCTTCTCCAGTGGGTTGGGCTAATCCAAAATAAGTGAAAACAATGGGGGTGTTCTGAAGACAGACTGTTACCTGTGAAACAGGGCTGCTCTGAAAACACCCCCATTAGCAAGTAGTGCTTTCCACCTGATGAAATGAACGCGGCTAAACTGATGAAATGAATGCGGCAAAAAAATCGACCAATCAGAATTTTGGTCGAGCCAGAACGTATCGACTAATAATCGACTGGGAGATTACAGCCCTAGACATTACATAGGCCTATTTCAAATCAAAATGGCGAAATTAGACAAAAGTTGATTAATTTGCCTGAATATTTTTGTTATTTGTTTAACGTTTCTGACTTAAAGAAGCAGCTGTCAAATGTGAAATGTTTAGTTTAGCTACTTGCATATCTCTCGCTGCTAAAATTCGCGCTCAGCCTCAGCAGCTTCTGTGTGAGCATAAAGCCTGCCTACTCTGATTTGATTGGTTTTCTCAAATATTTTGACATTGACGAGCGGTGACAGACCAATGAGGCTCAGATCAACACACACACCTCTGCTTCCGACGAGCGCTCTGCTCGACGCCGCTTTATATTTAAGAACACGCTGATTAAAAGACGGGACGAAGCCGAAGCCTCCCGCCAGTTTCATATGTTATGAAGGTTAATCACACATTTTTGAACACATTTGCTGAAGCCCCCCTAAAAATAGCCTAGTGACGCACATGCCGTCACGTTGATTATTTAATGCATCCTTGATAGATAAAAGTATTAATTTCATTGATCCCAAACTTTTGAACGGTAGTGTAAATATATGCAGTATGCACATAAGCATTATATTTATAAGCATATACACAAACATATGCTTACTCTTATATTACAATTGCACTTTTTTCTTTCTTTTTTTCAATTACTGTAATATATCTGTGCACTATTATTACATTTATTAAAAGCATGCGTGTCTTATATTATTGTGAATGAGTAGGTGGACAGTCTGAGAGCTTGCAGAAAGCACATTTCACTTCCTCTGACAAATAAACCTGAAACTGAAACCACTTTTCTGGAGAAAGAAAGAGCTTGTGGTTTTCAACTACGCAAAGGAAAACCACAACTGCAATGATGGGTGAAAGTTGTAGGAGTAATAAGGCTTTTTATTAGTAGTAGGCAAGTTCAAAACTGTAATGGGACGTTTTTCTACAATGATAGTGTTAATTAATGGTTGACTTTAAGTCCTGCAAAATGTCAAGGTAGCCATAAAATATTATTGTGGCTTCAATACAGTTTCAAATATAATGTACATTTTTTAAAACAATTTTTTAATTAAAAAGTAAAAGGAAATTGTGTTGTTTTTAAACCACTAAGCAAGTGTTGAGATGACATTTCCTCCCTGACTGTGGAAGTTCCTCTGCAAAGCAAAGTAGGTGCGTAATGTGGCTAATTAAAGAAGATATTGAGTTTTGATAGATATTGAGTTGCCGAGATAGAGCCGTATACCTCCATTGAACTTGACTTGGTCCAAGACGACAGAGGAAAGAGAATTACGTTTCTAGGCCACTGGGTTCATAAGTTATACGCTATAATGCATGTGAATCTACAAACTTTATGGTGCTTGCTTGTATATCTGCCTGCACTTGGATCACAAAATGCACTGACAGTAGATATCCGATTACGGCAGTGTTCCCAAAGAGCTCAGCCAAAGAACTGTGACATTCACTCACCGAGCTCCTTATACAGGCCCGTACTGATGCCAGCCAACAGGGCCAGGGTGATCAGGTCACCAAGGCTGGCAGCAATGGGGGTGGCCACGTTGTCTGGGTTGATGCCAACCTTCCGGGATGCAATGATAACCCCAATCATGATAAGACCTGGGCAGAAGAGGGGAGGAAAGATTTGTCAAGTTAGTGTTGAAATGGTTGAATTAACAAAGGAGATTGTGTCAATCCCAAACAATGAAGACCAGGCATTCCTAGTTTTTGAAACCTCCTGTTTGGAGGATATATTTCCACTCTAGTGTTGAAATGAGACCTCAGAGCTGCTTTGTCTTTCCAGGTTCAAAAACAAGCAAAAACTTTTACTTACCTTAGCTAGTACATTTCTTGTTAGTTGTTAAAACATTGTCATAATGTTTTAAACTATACATGATCCTTTTTTTAAAGTAACACCACAACAATATACACTCACCAAAAGGATTATTAGGAACACCTGTTCAATTTCTAATTAATGCAATTATCTAATCAACCAATCACATGGCAGTTGCTTCCATGCATGACGGTCTGAGTATTTCACAATCTGCTCAGTTACTGGGATTTTCACTCACAACCATTTCTAGGGTTTACAAAGAATGGTGTGAAAAGGGAAAAGCATCCAGTATGCGGCAGTCCTGTGGGCGAAAATGCCTTGTTGATGCTAGGAGGTCAGAGGAGAATGGGCCGACTGATTCAAGCTGATAGAAGAGCAACTTTGACTGAAATAACCACTCGTTACAACCGAGGTATGCAGCAAAATTGGACAGTTGAAGACTGGAAAAATTTTGCCTGGTCTGATACGTCTCGATTTCTGTTGAGACATTCAGATGGTAGAGTCAGAATTTGGCGTAAACAGAATGAGAACATGGATCCATCATGCCTTGTTACCACTGTGCAGGCTGGTGATGGTGGTGTAATGGTGTGGGGGATGTTTTCTTGGCACACCTTAGGCCCCTTAGTGCCAATTGGGCATCGTTAAAATGCCACGGCCTACCTGAGCATTGTTTCTGACCATGTCCATCCCTTTATGACCACCATGTACCCATCCTCTGATGGCTACTTCCAGCAGGATAATGCACCATGTCACAAAGCTCGAATCATTTCAAATTGGTTTCTTGAACATGACAATGAGTTCACTGTACTAAAATGGCCCCCACAGTCACCAGATCTCAACCCAATAGAGCATCTTTGGGATGTGGTGGAACGGGAGCTTCGTGCCCTGGATGTGCATCCCACAAATCTCCATCAACTGCAAGATGCTATCCTATCAATATGGGCCAACATTTCTAAAGAATGCTTTCAGCACCTTGTTGAATCAATGCCACGTAGAATTAAGGCAGTTCTGAAGGCGAAAGGGGGTCAAACACAGTATTAGTATGGTGTTCCTAATAATCCTTTTGGTGAGTGTATATTGCGAGAAACTTTAAAGGGTTAGTTCATCCTAAAATGAAAATGAAGTCATCATTTACACACCCTGGTGTTGTTCTAATGCAGTATGCCCTTTTTTTGGACCACAAAAGGAGAATAAAAACAAAAAAACAAAGTCCCACTCACGCTCATCCATTTAATGGCAGTGAATAGCGACCAGCATCAAACTTTTTATGTAGTGTTTTTATTAATCTTGATTTCTCACAACTAGTGTGCTTTTTCTAGGTGAGCCGGAATGAACTGCAGTGCTAAAAGAGTCTCACGAACGCACAGTCTAGCACAGAAGAGGGGCAGCCAAGGTCAGGATCTTCGTTAAATAATACATTTCAATTTCGGTTTGTTTTTCACCAAGCCCTACCCTATACCCCCAGAACACTTGTAAAATATGACACGTGATGATCGTTCTGTAATGCTTTTGCATCCTTTTTTTTTTTAAGTGTAATGCTGGTTGCTATTCACTGCCATTATATGGATGAGCACGATCAGGAATTTTTTGTTTTTTATTTCTCCTTTTGTGGTCCAAAAAAGAAAGAAGGGCAAGCGGCATTAGAACAACACCAGGGTGAATAAATGACTTAATTTTTTTTTTAACTATCCCTTTAATATTACATAATTATAAGGTTGCCTTCCGATGTTTAAGAAACTTTATCACTTATATCCCACGCAAAAATAAATTTTGCGCATCGGAAACATTTTTTAAATGTAGACAAAACATTTCACAAATGTGGCATTATGATCTGATTTTCATAAAACTTTACTTAATTTAAACTTACTAAACTACTTAAAGCAAATATACGATGTCTATATTTCTACAACATTTCCAAACGTGTTTTTATTGTAAATAATAAAAATAAATAAATACACATTTGCAACTACATTACGTTCTTGTTGGTCATCTTGCATACACAGCACATAATAACTTGCTTACATTAGTTTTCTCTTAAAATGTGCACTGTGAAATGTATTTAACATGTTGCACCGAGGGTGCTTTCACAACTGCCTCATTTAGTTCGGTTGAATCGTACTAGAGTTCGTTGTCCCCCTTTGTGCGGTTTGTTTGGGAGGTGTGAATGCAGCAATTGCACTCGGGTGCGCACCAAAAGCGGACCAAACAAGCATACTGAGACCTCCTCAAACGAACACTGGAGCGGTTTGTTTATGGTGATAACGTGATCCGACCTTGAACAGTCCCAACTGCCTAAAGAACTGCACATTTTTGGACTAAACCAGCTGCCGTAGTCAGCTGCACTGTGCATTGATAATATTTTTGGAAGATGAGCATGTCACAGTTTAGCAAAATGAATGCACGCCTTCTCCTGAAGTGACTTGCGATGCGCCTTCACCATTTGCAGAGCAGTAAAACATTACATGCTTCATTCTCAAAATGTATAGTTTGCCTAAAGTGGTGTATACAAACTATGTAGTATATGATGACCAGGCTTTTTTTCCCGGACACATCTGGCCATGGAGTGATGTGGATGATGTCACGGGACTGTATTTTGGTTTGTTTCACCAACTCGACTGATTCGGACCAGAGCAATCAGTGTGGTGTGAAAAGGAACCAAAACGGCTGAAAATGCTACAATGTATATATTTTTGCCCTTGGTCCGGACCAAATGAACCGAACTACAGATGTGAAAGCGCCCCGAGATTAACTAAAATGCACGTTTTATGCTTCCTGGGATGTTAGCACAGACACAAATTAAACTACACTGTCAGTTTCTCGCAACTCAGAGATACAGTAGATGACTCTCACCTAGCAGCAAAGAGGCGATGAATGCGGTGGCCACACTGCTGGCACAGAGCAGGACGGCATGACCCATCTTAAAATTACCCTCGGGAATCCAGCCAAAAATGACTGCAGCGATGGAGGCCAGGAAGCCGACCACAGTGGCCTGAACCTGAAAGCAGGAGGGACACGATGAACTCAGAAGACTTTGAGCTTCAGGAGGTGTCGGTCTCGTTCATGTCAAGTTTACTTTGTTCTCTTTTATCATTAGTGTACACATGACATTGGGTTTTAGGGTAATTTCCAAGAAAAAGATCACCCAATCATTACATAATTGTTCATTCGGGCGTGCAATCTGGAAAAAAAGTCAAACCTCACATGATATTTGACTGATTCTGCACACAAATCTTTAGGACTGACAAATCTGATCCGTTTCTTCTTAAATCACTGACTTGTCCATTCATTCAATATTCACTACATAATGAATGTTATATAGTTCATTATCCAAGGAAATATTGAGAAAATATGTATTTGGACACAGCTTCAGTCTTCAGTATTGTTAACTAAAACTATTAAAAATCATTTTGGTCATTGAAATCAAGCTGAAATAAAATAAAAAGAAAATATTTGATGAAAAAAACTACAAATTAGAAATGTTGCCTTAGAAACCAACTGAAAAAAATAAGATGAAGTTGAAGTACTACAATTACTAAAGCTTAAAAATAAAGCTAAATAGCTTAAGCTAAACATTTTATGAAAACTGAAAATATAAAAACGAAAAGCTAATTAAAAAATTTGATAACAGGATATAAACAATACTAAAATAACACTGATTGTTTTATGTGAAACTGACTTCAGACACATAAAAACAAGACATTTATTCAGATTTTAAACCACATTTGGATGTGGATCTAGTAGGTAAACATTGGTTTTCATATGCTTAATTGCCTTTTTCATTGTCAGATTTGCCAAATAATCCGATTTTCACCGTCTGTCTGAACAAAGCCTTTGTGAAGTGAAGAGTTGGCATGTACATTACACAAACAGGATTGATATTTTTAGAAGGTCTCCAACCTGAATTAGTGCGAGGTTTCCCATGATCATTTTCCACATATCCTTGGCCGTATCCATTTGTCCAATATTAGCCTGGTGAGAGGGGGAAGAAAGAACACAGGAAGTCCATTTACAAATGTTCCCTTTATAGTTTAACCACTGCACTTTCCTCTGAGCGGGTCTGTATCACTGATCTCACTTAAGAGTTTAGATGCCGTTTTATTTTTGCAATCAGATTTGACGTGCAAGGTAACTTTCTAAAAAAAAAAAAAAAAAATTATCATTTTAATCAAAATGTAATAACTTTCTCTGCCTCTGAAACAACTGAAAAACTATTAACCAACTAGATATTTCATTTACATTTTCTAAAGAACCTGGCCCCTTTTTCTTTTTTCAGAATCTGGATATTTCTTTAATGCAAGTCTAAGAGATTATTTTGCCTGTTTTTTCATCCGCCAGGTAAAATTGCAGATGAATGTCCGTAGAGCAAGCAGGTTAGGACGGGCTGCGTGCTAAAGCTGAATACTTTGGGTTACGGGTTCAGAACAAAAGCCACCACTAATAATATCATTGTTAAACATTTCATGATCCAATCAAATCCCAACGGATAAAACAAATCCATGTCCTACATTATTTCCACACTGGTCTTTAAGGATCACACAACAACAAAAACTAATAGTGCTGATACCATCCTCATTAAACGGTGATCTTTCCATGAAAACCAAACAATGAAACATACATAGAAGGAAATGTTCATTTTGCTGGTGCTAAGGCGCCTTCGGCCCAGCTTCCACTAGAACAAACAGTGGTCAGTTCACAAGACAAAAGAGGGTTTGATGAGCTGGACAGATGCATCTCATCCTCGTCTCCCTACTCATCTCTCTCATGTCAAGTGCTCGGCCCTAAAGAGGGTCTCTGTATCATGGTCGGAAGCCTTTCCCAACCTGGACCCACTCATCTAGGCCAAAATGACCTGCTTCAAGAGAATCTTTGCGTTTTAAGAAACATTAAAACTCTTGAAGTGCATCTACAGGGTAGAAAAGTCATACAATTTCACATAAATCCTAATAAAACCATCTGAAAACCAGCATGTAATAGCATACAAGTCATGGGCTATTGCAATGAATACTAGCATACAACTTAATGAGTGTATACTGCATCCTGCCTACTATATAGTCACATGACCTTATCACAAATCAGTCCATTTATCATCTTGAATATATACAAGATATTCAAGTTATGTATATTCTATCCCCTACCCATCACAGAAAACGTTCTGCATTTTTACATGATCAAAAAACATTATTTAGTCTGATTTATGGGCGGTTTTCCTCATGGGGGACCAAAAAAGGTCAAATGGATTTTGGATATTGCCATCTTTGTGGGGACATTTTGTCCTCATAACGTAGGGTTTACCTGGACCACACACACACACACACTGTATAAAACATTATACATTTTCTTTTATAATTAAATGTTGTGTGTAAAAAAAACCCAGGTTCATTTGTTAACCTGGCAATGGAAGGTGGATTCAAGCACATTGCATTGTGGGATACAGTATATTTTCTAGTTTGTACATGTACATTTCTAAAATGTAGTATGGTTATCTGGCTATTCCATGCATACGGAAAATTATTAATGGAAGATATGGTATTTCAAATAAAAAAAAGGCTATTTAAAAATGGACAAACTCTTTGATATGTTCTGCCCCAACTTAAAAATACATAAACACTGCATGATGTGTGAAAAATGTACAGCTTGGCAGGCAATTTCTTAAATGCAAATCTAGTAGAGCAGCCTAACACGCAAATGTGAAGGAACCAGTGCTCTTTCCTAAATGAGACAGGAAGTAGAATAGCCCAAGTACGTGAGCAGAATGCATTTCACAGAGGCTGACAGCCCAGCAGTCTCTTTTAGACATTCAGTGCACCTCACTGTAGCCTTTCATTATGTTTCAAAAGAGCTGTAGTCCTTCTGAGCTTCCTGTGAACTCCACCACTTCACTGCTTTAAAAAAAAAAACTCAATTACACACTGCATGACAAAATAAACCAGATTTTTTAACATATTCTGTAAAGAAAAAAAAAATGCTCCTTACAAAAGTCACTGCCACAATGCAAGGGTTGTGGTTGCCAGGACCAGAATATTTCTTTTGCCATTGCGAAGGTGTTTTGAGTGGTTTTTCACACGTTGGTACGAGGATGCTAGGTGGTTGCTTCCAGGCTGAAAACAGCTCACCACTCGAGTCAATTCTTCAATTTAAGGCAACATTGCAACCTTTTTTATAATCAGTATTTTTGCCTGTGTTCTATTAACTCTTTCCTCGCCGTTGAAGGAAATTTCAGGCTTTCCATGTTTTCACTGTTATACGGTAGGGGGCGCTATTACTAAAGACTTTATATATAGGAAGACAGTGCACTCCGATTATTTATGAATGGAAGAAAGTGCAACGCCCAATATGCCAAATAAGCTCCGCCTTCAAAATCAAAGAGCCAATCGTTGATTAGTAAAGTCGTCGGGTCACTGCAACTGCCGTTAGAAGCTCCGGTTGCTATTGAAACACAGTGTTCTGAGACACATGCTTAGGACTGCGCACGCCCATTAGCTTGGTCCAGGCTGAATTTTTCATTTTTTTGTCATGATTCGAGCATTTAGAAACCACCTTTATGAGACAGTTGTTGTCAGATTTCATTGGTGATTTCAAATATGAAATTTAATCCTAAGCTTTGCGAACAGTTTTGGAGAATTTGATGTTTCCCCATTCAAAGAGAAAGGAGCTGCACTTGCCCGAGAGGCATTTCAAAGATGGCCGGCGTCGAGTGAAATGACTTGTCTTAAAGGTCCTGTTCTTCGTGATCCCATTGTTCAAACTTTAGTTAGTGTGTAATGTTGCTGTTAGAGCATAAATAATACCTGTAAAATTATAAAGCTCAAAGTTCAATGCCAAGCGAGATATTTTATTTAACAGAAGTTCCCTTTCAAAGCCTACAGCGAACGGCCGATTAGGACTACATCCCTCTCCTTCCTTCTTTAATAACGTTACTCGAACACTGAGCGCATGCATCTCTGGTAAGAGGCGTGACCTTACCGGGCAACGTGCGCTAAGCTGCTGTCGAATCACAACCTATGATCACAACACAGGAACCGCTGGCACAATCAGAACTCGTTACGTATTTCTGAAGGAGGGACTTCATAGAACAAGGAAGTCATCAGCCTGTTTTTAGGACAGTGAAAACAGTGGTATACAGATAAGTAAATTGTGTGAAAAATACTGTGTTTTTTTACACGCGAAACATGAACACATGTTATATTGCACACTGTAAACACAATCAAAGCTTCAAAAAAACAGGAAAAAAGGGACTTTGCTATTACGTGCCTTCTGAAATAGTGAATCTCTGGATCCAAAAACAAGTGAAGAAGAAGGAGAAACAAGTGATAAAAGCAAATGTAATTTCTTACGCACATGTAAGCTAATGCAACCATTAAACATTTAACAGCATATAAAACCGCCTAATATTACTGAATGACTGTGCAAGCTTTGTGGGTGTAGATGGACTCGATCTACTCCATCTGTGTTTTGATCATCGCTATGAATTGGTTCTGGATGTACTCTCTGACAAAAATGCGATTTTCTCAGCTTTTTGTTTAAAATTTAACTTTTTCAATAAAACGTACCCACACTAAAAAAAAAGCTAGATTTTTTTTTAATGTTTAAAAGCAGTCTCTGTTCTTTCTTTTGATATATTGTATGTTCAGATTCCAACAACAAATTATTCTGTGGGTGAAAATGATCAAAAATGAAGGCGCTGGCTGGCAATTTTTTTTTTTTTTTAAGGAAAAAAATCCTGGTCTGGAAAGAGTTAAACATGCATCATTTCTTTTTACTGGAAAAAAACCCACTGGATTTGTATGCTGTGTTTCTATTTTTGTAATGTTTTATTGCCACAGACCTTTTTTGTATTTGTTATATTTTAGTATAATAAATATTACATTAATAATAATCATCAAATTAATTTATCTTATTCCTTTTTTATTTGCAGTATAACTATTATTTTTTGGGATGTTTGATTGCCAAACAAACAAAAATCACAAATGTGATCACTAGGGATGCACCGATACCAGTACTCGGGTGTCGGTCCGATACTGTTGTGAAGTACTCGTAAAACTACCCCGATACAACCGCTCCCGATACCACTTTATGGCAACGCATCTTCGGATGCGGAGCCGCGAGGAAAGTTACATAATTCGGCGTGCACACCGCGGCGCCAAGTACAAAGGGGTCTCGCGCTCTCAAAGCGCACGACTGCCATAGCATGGCGTCATTTTTGCAGCGCGCTATTGCGGACGCGGCGAGTATAAACCAAGCTTAACCGCTCGTGAGGCAGATACCGCTCGGTAGTGACTGCTGAAAGTGAAAGGCTGTTTAGTAGGGATGTGCGCAATGACTAGCCTAACCCGGGTAGTATAACAAGCCTAAGCAAGCTTAATTGTTATACTAGTTTGACATGACATGGAAGAAAATGGAAAAGTTTTGTGTAAGCTTTCAAAATCCTCCTTCACCCGAGTGGAGATTTATCTGAAGCCTCCGCGAGCGCCAGAGAAAACCAACACATGCATACCTGAGGTAAAATTAAATGATTTTGTTTTGCTGCAGATATACACTTTTCAAAATCATATTAATTTCAAGATATAACATTAACACGACAGTAATTTAAACATAGCCTTTGTAAAAAAATATATATTTAAAGCTAAACCTTAAATGTGCCCAAAAAATGTTAACGACTAGTATTTTCCAAGTCGTCTTGCAGCAGCACTAACGTTTAATCGACTAGTCTCCCACATCCCTAGCTCAGTGTCACACATTGTAGATGAAAACAGAAACAGGCTCATAGCTGATAATGCAGAGAAGCTTCTTTTCATCTCCAAAAAGGGCTGTATGGCTATGGTAACATATAATCATTAAATTCAGTTGTTCTGCTACTATGTTGTGTGGTACTGGAATCCACTGAATGTTACAGGTTACATTTATGTGAAATGGGCAGCAGTGCCATGTTTGTTTAGGAAGTTGAATGTTAAAATGTACAGCATCAATTTGTGTATTTACTTTGTTACAGTCAGAAAGTGAAAAACATCTGATGAAAATAAAACATTGTTAGAAGAACTGTAATGGTATTAAGTACTCGTATCAGTACTCGGTATCGGCAAGTACCCAAATATAAGTACTTGTACTTGGTCTGAAAAAAAGTGGTATCGGTGCATCCCTAGTGATCACTTTGAAAAATAATAGCACACCTCTTCCCAATAAGCTGCACAATTTGAGGCAGGGTGCCTTACATGCCGATGTTTAGTTCTTAGGGACAGGGTTTGTTCACAGTGTGGCCTATAGTAATAAAATGGCCACTAAAACCCTCAATACTTGATTCTGCAAGTCTACAAATCATTGTTGTCCGTTCACTGCTCACTAGGAGGAAAAACATTAATTCTTTCGTTTTTCCTGCAATCTGATTTCTGTTCTGGCTCAAACTACAATAACAGCAAATTAGCAACACTACCGTATTACAAATATCCTGTGCAACAGGATGAAGGAAAAAGCAGGCAGGAGAGGCCGTTAGTGGGGCGGTTGTAGCCTATGTTTAAGTGAAATGAATGTGTGTGTGTGTGTGTGTGTGTGTGTGTGTGTGTGTGTGTGTGTGTGTACGTGCACGCAGGGGCTCCATGAGGCAAAAAGAAGGAGCTTTTGAGTCGATGCCAACCGCCTGCTGCTCGCTGAGGTGACCCCACTCCGGCGGTCATGCCGTTTCTTCCGCAGTGCGTCCTGCCTTGTGTATTGCTCACACATACGCACACACAAGCGGGAAAAACAGAGCTCGCTCGGGTACTTCCACTTCTGATGTAATGTTAATAAAATAGTTCACCCAAAAATTTAAATACAATCATTGTTTACTCTCCCTTATGACTTAATTTCTTCCACTGAACACAAAATATAATGTGCTGGTCACTCTTTTCCAGGGAATTACAATGAATAGAGATAAAAATAAGAAACAGATCAGTATGATTTGCAAATGAATCATTCAGGCTGGTGAATCATTCACAACCATAATAAAAGATTCATAAATAATAATAATCCAAATATGAATAGCAGGCTTCGCCAGAGGGAAAGACTTCTTTCCTCACACAAAGCTATTGTATAACTTCAGGAGACTTTAAATAATTCACGCAAGTCATACTTTTATGATAATTTGATGGTGCTTGGAAATCTGCCCAATATCTGACTATTGTGCTTCACAGAAAAAAGAAAATAATACAGAATTGGAATTGTTTGTGGGCAATTAAATTACAAAATTAAAATTATTTGGTGAACTGTTCCCTCAACAGCCTGCCGCTTACTGATAAGTGGGGGTCCAAGTCACGACGATAAGCTCTATGCAAATCATTCTAAGCAAAACATGGTGGCGGTCACGCGCACACAACATTACTACAAGCCGATAAACCACGAAATTCTGCAGCAGACGTGGGAGGAACCTCTGGCAGAGGCAGCGACTGGAGCCACGTAGCGTTTAGTCTGGTTTTAGTCCACAATCTCAGATAAAATTACTTATGGCAGAAAGCCAGATTAGGCACTTTCTTTGTACTGTGAAAACAAGATATATACGTTTAATGTGACAGTTAACATTCTGACAAACATGTTGTCAAGCGAGCACAGGGTTTTACGTGATGTAATATTTAATAGGATAAAGAGCTAACACTCTCTGACTTAATATTACTGGAACACTGTATAGCAGGCGTTAGTCACCTTCCAGGCATTGTGGAATGACAAGACAAACAACACCTTCATTTTATAATTAACTACTAATATTTCAAATAGCTACACTCTAAAAAAAAAAGGTTCTATAAGGCACCAAAAATGGTTCTTGGCTTGTAATCATAGGGGAACCTTTTAAAGTGCTATAGAGCACCAATTTTGGTGCTTCAGCGGTTCTTCAGCGGTTCTTCACCAGTTCTTTGACTAAGGTGCTATATAGCACCGCTACCATATACAGAACATGTTAAGATATGGTGCTATATAGCACCAAAAGTGGTTCCTCTATGATTACGACGAAGAACCATTTTTGGTGCCATATAGAACCTTTTTTTTTGAGTGTAGAATCAGAAATAAAAGCGCATTATTATTATTTATTTTTTTACACACAAAAAAAGTAACCTGTTTACATTCAATTTTACATAAAGAAACTGAAAACCATGCTGCATTTTTTTTCGGGATTCTTCAGGAGGAACAGAAAGTTCAAAATAAAAGCTTGTATTTGAAACAAATCTTTTGTTACATTACTAATGTCTTTACTGTCACTTTGGATACATTTAATGCATGCTTGCTGAATGAAAGCATTAATTCCTTTATAATATATACTTAAATACTTAAAATAATTGAGCAAATATTCACATTAAAAAGTACAGAGTTTGTGGAAAATGGGACAAACATATTGATGACGTTATATTGTCTCAAGCTTTGTCCAATAAAATACTCGGTAGCATAAGAATGTCACAAAGTAGCAATTTAAAGAAGGACAAGCCCATTGATATGTCCCATCTCAACTTCCTGCTGGAACAGGAAAAACACATTGGGCCCTATTTTAACTTATGCACTTAGGGCGTGTCTGAAACCACTTTTGCTAGTTTAACGAAGGAAAGAAACGGTCAGCGCATGGTCCAAAAGGGTTGTATCTAGTCTCTTAATGAGTCATGGGTTTGTTTTGGGCGTAACGTGCAAAACAACAATCAGTCTCATCTCCCATTCCCTTTAAAATCCAGTTGCGCTTGCGCCATGGCAAATTTGTTATTTACATGGAGGAAAATGCGAGTGGAAAGACTAAATGCTTCTCCAGAGAGGAATCCTTTTCCTATTTAAAAATGTTTGTGTGCTGCTGAGCGTATGTGTAATAATAAGAGTGTACGCATGTTGTGCACCCGCCTATAGGCGAAAATTACTAACGCACCCTTTAAAGGGGTGGTAAAACACATTCTTTCGAAGGCTTGATTGTGTTTGTGGGGTGCACTGTGACATGTGTTCATGCTTCGTTTTTAAAAAATTGCATTATTTTTCATATATTTTACCTTTATTCTACACTGCTCTGTCCCTCCTTGTAAAAACGGTCTGATGGTTTCCGGGTTGTATGAAGCCGGTCTCTCAAAAATACGCAATGGGCTCAGATTGGTTAGCTGGCCCAGTGTGTTGTGATTCGCTAACCGCCTAGTGCACGTTTGTCGGAAACGTCACGCCCCTTACCTTTACCGGTAGCCTGTGCTTTGGGTAGTACAATGGCGTCAATAAAACCATACCAGTTTGAGCCCGAATCAGACCCAGACAATTTTAATGAAGATGATCGAGCAGAACCTGTTTAAGAACGGCTGTTAAACAACGTTTCAGAATGGTTTGTTTTTTGTTGTTGTTGTCGTCTCACACTTTTTAGATACGTTGTAACGTTGTATGTAAGTTAAGTTTTTAACGTTAGGTGTTTGTCGGATAACGTTAAGTATGAATGAGCATTTAACAAACTGGTTTGCAGAGCCAAACAGCGTTGTCATCTGTTTACTTCCTTGCTACAACGTACAATTAACAATACGAACTACTACAGGAAAACACATCGACGAAAAATAAATCACACTTACAGGTTGTGGCCCGTAAACAGCTTCTGTTTTTAAAGTTGGAATTGCTCCATCTTTCAGGACAAGCCGTTGTGCGAATCCTGCATTGAACTCGCAAAGATTGTGGAAGCTTTCCTCCGTAAAATGTGCAGCACAGAGAGCGAGATTTGGGTAATAATTATGAGGGGCCGAGTTAAAAAGAAATTTTAACCATTGATCCCTAACTCCCCCGTCCCTAGGAAGGCTGAACAAAGTGGACGTGCAATCCGGATGAAAATAGTAGTGTTTCGTCTGCATTGCGGCAACAACACTCCAGCCTACTAACTATACCACAACAACTATTCCCCACAGCAATAAAAAATGGCCTCGCCCCCCTTATTTAATATTCTCGGAGGAGGGGTTTATGTAAATATTGGTGATTTCAGCAACCCTGGAGTAATGTGTAGTAGTCCCTACCGGCCGTTTGCTGTAGTCCTTAGAAATTGATTTCTTTAAAAGCAAATATCTCCCTTTGCTTTAAACTTTGAACGCTGTAACTTTGCAGATGTTGTTTATGCTCAAACAGCAACATTACACACTAGCTAAAGTTAGAAAAGTGAAATCGTGTTTTACCACCCCTTTAAATAATAAAAAAAATACTGCACTTTAGAGCAGGTTTTTGTTGGTCAATGGAGCAGTCGTTTTCAAAATAGCAACACGCCAACAATGTGCCTGAACACACTTCGCATTCAGACCAGCACGCCCATGGGTGAACAGATGGGCAAGAGTGCATTTGCCATTTAAACAACGAGGCGCTGGATGTGAAAATGATAACTGCGCCAGGTGAACGATAGGGCTCATTGACACAGGACAGAACATTTGACAAACCATTTCATGGCCTCTTCAAATAGGTCATGTTTGTAATTCTCGCAAAATGACCCAAAGTAAGGCAGAGCAACAATCCAAACTAACTGTGAACAAGAGGAGTCTTTTTCAAAGGCAAGAAATAAAAAAATAAAAAAGTGAAAAATGTGGTCATGTGTGTCTAATTCACGCTATGAAAGGAATTCAATCTTTTCTGAAGTACTGTAAGAGCATTAAAAACCAACAGTGATGTTAATCTGCTGATAATTAGCAGCAGCCTCGGAGAAACAGCATAAAGCAGGGAAGCACTTACTGTAGATTTACAGCAAACAGACGACCTCAGGACTGCGGGGTCAACGCTTTCTCTGTGCTTGTGCATCACTTTATTCCAGCAAAAGGCAGATTAAAGTGTGAGCTTGCACCTTAAAGTGTATAACAAGTACAGGTATTTAATTCGGATTTAAAGGAAGTGTTCACCCAAAAATGAACAATTTCACATCATTTACTTACTCCCATGTCATTCCTGCACCACATTACCTTTCTGAATATAACAATATGAAAGTGAGTAAATGATGAAAAATTTAATTTTGGGGTGACTTATTATCTTGCTTGCTCTCACAAGTAATTAAACAAAAAACAATGTCATCCGACGGCGTGCAAACACTGCTCCCAGACTGAACCAGCTAACGTGGGCTGCTTAAGGATGTGTTATGATTTAACATGTAATCTTGTGGCAGGAGCTCACAGAACCACAGCCCAAAAGAATGTCTGGCTACGCCACAAACCTGGCATATCCGAGTCTAGCCGAGACACAACTAGGGGAAGTGTACGGTCATGTGCTTAACAGGATTAAATTGATGTTAATTTGACCATAGGTGTCCTACATGATGTCCCATTAAGCTCTGAGAGAATGGGGCAGACGGCCCAAGTTATTACCCTACATTTAACATACTCTATTAAAGGACAATGAAGCTTTGTGAAAACGTTTAATAGTGGATAACCAACCTCTCATGTTGCTGCTTACAGACAAAGTCGGTTTTGACATATTTTTAAGTAAATGTACACTACCATTCAAAAGTTTGGGGTCGGTAAGATTAAAAAGTCTTTCGTGCTCACCGAAGCTGTATTTATTTGATCAGAAAATACAGTAAAAACTAATTGTGGCGAGCAGCGAGGCCGAGGGACCGTGAGGGCGGGACGAGGCGGCGCTCATCAGGGATGATGAGCGCCAGCTGTGAGTCGCAGCGATCTCGGCCCTCGCGGAGGAGTGAGGGACTATAAAGGAGGAGCGACGACAGTGAGGGACGAGAGAGGACCAGGCCTGGATTTTATGTTGTATTTTATTTACGTTTTGTTATGTGTTGCTGCAGTCGACCGTGAGGGGCTGCAGCTTTTTATTTTCATTTTGTGTTTGTGTGTAGGCGGCAGTCGACCGCGAGGGGCTGCTGCCGCCATTTTATTTCGTGTTTCTTTTTTATTAAACATTTTGATTGTTCTCCGGTTCCCGCCTCCTTCTTCCCGTACAAACAACCTTTACTACAGTGGTGCCGAGACCCGGGAGGAAGGAGGGACGCGCTGTCGAAGAGCCCTCGCAGCTGAGGGGGATCGCGGTGCTGAGGAGTTCGGGCAGCGCGGAGGAGAGAAGTCCGCGAGCGGCTGCCCGAAGCGGTGGTGCTGGAGCGGATGAAGGTCGGTGGGACGGAGAGCTCGCTGCCGTGCCCCTGGGTCGAGGTGGGGTGGCTGCCGTCCTAGAGGGAGCGCGGAGGAGTCACCGGCGTTCGCCGTGGGCCGGAGCCTGTATCCCTCCGCCGTGTAGGGGAGGGGCAGGGAGCGCGCGGGACTCGCTGCAGCCTCCCCCATATAGCCTATATGGGGAGGCTGCAGACCTGGAGCAGGCAGATATACGACCCCCGCCGGCCGCCAGGGGGCGGAGGAGCGTCGAGCCGTCCACCGGCCGTCCAGTACCACCGCATGGCACCACGAGGAAGAGCCTCTCGGCTGGCTGAGGACCGAGCGGCAGTGTGTCTGGGAACCGGACCAGAATTTTTTTTTTTTTTTTTTTTCTCCCCTCTCCACTCTCTCGTCTCTGTCGCTCCTCATGTTCCTCGCACCGTTCGCTCACCTCGCTGTTCTTACCCCCAGGTCCCACGGCCGCCGTGATCGGCCCCCCCGGGGAGGGGAGGGGGGGGGGAGTAGAGCGCAGTCTCGGGAGTACCCCCCGGCCTGCGAAGGGCGTTGGGGGTATGTGGCGAGCAGCGAGGCCGAGGGACCGCGAGGGCGGGACGAGGCGGCGCTCATCAGGGATGATGAGCGCCAGCTGTGAGTCGCAGCGATCTCGGCCCACGCGGAGGAGTGAGGGACTATAAAGGAGGAGCGACGACAGTGAGGGACGAGAGAGGACCAGGCCTGGATTTTATGTTGTATTTTATTTACGTTTTGTTATGTGTTGCTGCAGTCGACCGTGAGGGGCTGCAGCTTTTTATTTTCATTTTGTGTTTGTGTGTAGGCGGCCGTCGACCGCGAGGGGCTGCTGCCGCCATTTTATTTCGTGTTTCTTTTTTATTAAACTTTTTGATTGTTCTCCGGTTCCCGCCTCCTTCTTCCCGTACAAACAACCTTTACTACACTAATATTGTGAATTTTCAGCCAGTTTTCACTGTCACACGATCCTTCAGAAATCATTCTAATATGCTGATTTGCTGCTCAAGAAACATTTGTTTATAATTATCAATGTTGAAAACAGTTCTGCTGCTTAATATTTTTGTGAAAATACATTCAGGCTTCACAGAAAGTTCAAAAGAACAGCATTTATTTAAAATAGAAATCTTTTGTAACATTATAAATGTTTTTAAAGTAACTTATGATCAATGTAATGCATCCTTTTTGAATAAAATAATTTCCAAACTTCTGAATGGTAGTGTACATGTAAAATATAAGCATTGTTTGTCCATACAAAACAGTTTATAGGGTGTTTCCGGTGGTTTCTAAGTAAGCAACAACGTAGTAAGCATCCAAAACGCCTTAGCAACCCCACAGCAATTGCATCGGCATGGTGTCATTTTGTAAGGTAGGTCAAAAGTGCAAGACATTTTATCATCCAATCACTTAGAAAAGTAATAATCACACCACCACTCACTAATCCTTCATAAATGCAATTGCACTCAAACTATATTTAATTCAACGGCTCATTATCTAACCCCCGTTACGCCAATATTTTCCTTTAAATGAGAATATTAGCGTAGTTTCCACAGCACCAGGAATGATTTCCTGATTCCTGAGGAATGATTCCATCTGAGATTACAAAAGTCAAACACACCTTTGAAAGCTGCACAAAGGCTGAAGTAAACATTAGTCATCCGGACAAAAGAAAACCTCGCAAGTGAAATTGCGTCAGGTGAGATGGCATTTAAGTCCATATTTTAACATCTCAGTGATATGACAGTCAATAAATATACTTTCAAAGTCTTCATTTTATTGTTTTTATTAACATTTATCTGTTCTTCCTGTCCTGACCTAAAAAAAAAATACTCAAGCTCTTTTTCAACAAAAAAACGTCTCAGTCATGCCCATTGGAAATGTGTTAAAACAATCTGCGTTGTTAAAAGCGCTATATAAATAAAAGTTGACTTGACTAAAAGATGTTCAATATTAAAAGACTTACCGCGGTAGACAGTCTGGATGCAAGGGTCATTTCCAGGTTGCCTTTCAGGCCCAGGAGAGCAGGAACCAGGATAAAGACTTCAGTCACCTCTGTGAATACCGTCCAATGCTATTGATAAAGAGACACTTTTTAGCCATAAGCATCACTAAACATTAAAGCCTAACAACACTTAGAGATCTTCTGTAAGCCATGTTGGAACTAAAGCTGAGAAGACTTTTTTATGAGAACCGTTTGCTCTCTCTTCAGGGCCCTAAACTGCGACCAAATGGCCACATTTTGCAACCTTTTGTCTTATAAGAGATGCCATTTCTGTTGCATATGAGAAACACCAGTTGACAAAAGTAGAACTAAACCGAGCTTCTCATTTGAGCTCCGTTTATCAGCTCAGACCAATAAAAGACAATGCAGCACGAGCTCAGAACAGGTGCTTGCAGGCCAATCTTTGATCATGTGATATTACTACACAGCGCTGGGAGATCGAGTGAGAAAGCGTTTGAATTTGCCACAGAATTAATAACATCGCTGCCAGATTTAGTGGGAAGCATTCAAATTCAGCGTAGAATTCTCTGTTATAAACCATAGATATCAAATCAAACAGCTCCGATGTGGAAACCCGCAGAAACGTGCCATGAACGAAGTCCACAAATCCCCAACATTCACCATGGATTCAATGTAGTAATGCTAACTGTAATCATGGTATTGTGGCAGAAATAGTCGAATGTTTTTACATTATTCATTCCAGGGTTCGTACAACCTTTTGAGAGAAAAATCAAGCACTTTTCAAGTACTTTCAAGTGCTTCACACAACTTTCCTCAGTGTTTCCTCAATGTGAATAACTGTGCCAGTTGAATTTTCTGCTTGTGCTCCTAAAATTCTAATCTATCTATCTATCTATCTATCTATCTATCTATCTATCTATCTATCTATCTATCTATCTATCTATCTATCTATCTATCTATCTATCTATCTATCTATCTATCTATCTATCTATCTATCTATCTATCTATCTATCTATCTATCTATCTATCTATCTATCTATCTATCTATCTATCTATCTATCTATCTATCTATCTATCTATCTATCTATCTATCTATCTGTCTATCTATCTATCTATCTATCTATCTATCTATCTATCTATCTATCTATCTATCTATCTATCTATAACTTTTGACTGGTATTATATTATATTATATATACACACACACACACACACACACACACACACACACACACACACACACACACACACACACACACACACACACACACACACGCGTGTATGTATGCATTTAATACGTCTCTTAGATTGCAATGAGAATAAATGGAAAAGAGTTTTGCTTCTCAGATTTTTCTCCTGAAAAAAAAAGACCCTGTGTCTCCTATAAAGTGATCTCAACAATACCAAAAAGAAAACTCAATTATACCAAAAGATCTCTATACGAATAGCCTGTTGGTCCTTTACTTTTGTGTTAAAGAATAGGGAAATCAGAACTTGCTAAATAATCTTAAAAACGAACATGAAAAAGATTTGTGATAAGATTGTGGATGGTGATTTTTTTTTTTGTTATAGCTCTGCATTCTAACTGTATGTCAACAATTGACTTGTTTGTGTCCATTTCTATTTTTCTAAGGAATTATAGGACAAAACTGAGACAAAGTTGATACAGAAAACTCAAATATATCTCCTGAGCTATGAAAGGGCAACCATGAAATCATCCTTTGTGGAATCCTAGCATGTGAGATTAAACCCTAAAAAACAAACACTGTTCCATTTATAACAAAGTTTCAGAGGGGAAAAGCTGTGATAACACTGAACTTATCAGCTGCCAATGTTAAACTCAGGCCAATTTCAGGTCTATTGACGCCTTCGTCCATTTGATCCTCTTCCAAGCGCCCGCCTTGAGATGTCTGAAGTTGATGACTCTGGTAACTGGCAGGCTGTTTTTTTTCCATTAGGCTGGAGTGCCTTAGATGCAATGCAGCAGCAGGCAGTATAGATCAATACATAGAAGGAGTGCTTATCTTTAGACCCATTCCCACTGCTGCACGGCAATTACAGGTCTGACACTGACTAGCTAAATCAATTCTAGCAGCATCTTGTCAGCACATGGAGAGTGAGAAAGCGCAGCGGGCACTGCTAACGTACCATTCGAGAAAAAGCGAATGGTAAACATAACACACAACACAAAATCTCCAAATAGCAGCAAAAAGCAAGGAGTTTGAGCAGTGCAGCTTCCAGTGGGTGGGTTTTAATGACCGTTTCTTTTTCCTTGAGTCTTTGGCAGTGCAGGGGCCACTTTTAAAAAAAGGACGAACATCAATTGGGAGCTGGCACCCAGCCACTTTGTCTTCGGTTCCCTTTGACTGAACCTCCTCTGCTCTGTCTATCTCCCTCCCCCAGGACGATGTTGTCTTCAGGGAACAGAGCAGTCCTGGCTAATGCCTCCATGTGCCTCCCAGGGTTCTGCGAACTTGACGCACAGCAGTGCAGGCATGCAACCGGAGGGGGGGCTCGGATTGCAGGATTGTGTAATGTTGGCTGGCAACGCTCCTCTGTTCCAGCACCTTGGTCTCCAAGGCTCAGTGTATAAGGTCACAGAGGAATTCTGAAGATACACTACCAACCTGGGTTGTGTTTAACACCGGCGAACCTGCAGTGATCTGTGTGCATGCAAAGATTTTCAAGATAAGATTATACACAATAGTGTCGCAGCTTATAGCTCACCCAAAAAATGATTTACTCACCCTCATGTGACAAACCTCCTCTCTAACAAAAATAAACATTTCAAAAGGGTTTTTCAGAATAATTTTGGTTCCCAATGACAGTGGACAGTTCTTAAAAGAACCATTTAAAAAGTCCACTATAAAGAACCTTTGGTGTAATGGAAAGGTTCCATGGATGATAATGGATCTTTATGAATCCACAGATGCCAATAAAAAACTTTGTGTTTAAGAGTGTCTATTGACAAAAAAGATATTTTAATGAAAACTGAGGTCCACTGACTTTCATTGTATGGAAAAATCAAACCTATTTGTGTTCTGTGGAAGGAAAGATTTTCATTTTTGGGTAAACTATCCCTTTAATAACCTGGAAATTGTTTCGGAAATGTGATTAGTGCTTAACCATTGCTCAACAATTTTGCTTGTGAGTGTTTCTATGCAGCTGCAAGGGAGTTCTTAATGGTTGCTAGGGTGTTGTGGGTTGCTTACTAGCTGGAAACAAAACAATCCATGAACAGATCTAGATCTAGGTCCTTCAGTTTAAGTCTATGGGACTAAGTCTAAGGTGCTTTTGTCCATCGGGGAATAATTGTAATACCAGGTTCAGACTACACAATATTTCTGTCTGTTTATCTGTTACTTAACCCTTCCATTACACCATAGGTTCTTGATAGAAGAAGATCTTTTTAGAACTGTCCACTGTCACTGGGAACCAAAATTGTTCTGAAAACCCTTTTTGGAATGTTTATTTTTTTAGAGAGAAGGTTTGGAACATGAGGGTGAGTGTCTCTCATCGTGGACAAGAAACATGAATTCATGTTGCTTCCCAACCAATTATTGTTTGCCGCCGTTAACAAAGTGCATGATGTCATCAAGAAGGCAGAATTACCGACTAACTTATGGAAACAAGAACGTGACTAACAGGCTACTGAAGCGGCACATCAGTTTAATGCTTTGCCAGCATTTATCTTTTTTGATAAATGGTAGTCCCTCAAAGAAAACATCATAATGTGAAAATAATTTGTTGCCATAGCTCCACGAACCTAGCCTCCATTGCATAATTCTGCCAAGCAGCACCAATACTATCGTCTCTCTTTTGTTTTGCCATGATTGAAAGCCGTGTACAGAATATATTCTCTGCTCATATTAATCAATGTCACAGATGTAATCATCATAGGACCAAAAAAAAAAAAAAAAACATTCAGGGCTTGACATTAAGCTTGTTCACGTGTCAAGTAAATCTGTCATTCACTTGTCCGAGTAAAAAATTTGCTTGTCCGGAAAAAATATGATTTTTTTTGTTTGTGTTGTAAATAAAATGTATTCTGATTTCTGAAGCAATATTCTCACCAGTGTTCAGCTTTGGCATATTTAAATCTGCATATTTGTGATATTTTTACCTTTTATAAAGGGCATGTTTCCCCTAATCTTATTAAATATAGGCTATGCTTCAGCTTTCCTTTTATATTCTTAAATTTGATCAATAAATTAAATTAGAATAAGACACTATAAGGCTATTACCAATTAAATTAAAGTCCCTGTAAAGGCAATTCTGAGATTTGTTTCTAAACACATTATAAATGTTAGAAATGTTTTGCTGAAACACATTACAAAGACTGTGAACTGTGTAGTACTGAATTCAAAAGTTAGACCGTTAAACAGTTTTTCACCGTTGCTTCAGGATTTTCTGGGTGGGGCTAAAACGGTGGCTCGATGACACACTGGAGTCACCGAGCCTGGCTCCTCCCTTAACACGATCATAACTAGAGCACATTCGCATCAGTTTGATCGCGAGTTACTGTCAGTACTGTTAGTTACTATAGCCTACAACTTACAAAACAAAAACGATGATCAAGAAGAGGTGGATTAATCTTGTGAACAGCTGCCTTGATGGAGAGCTGAGGATCACCACCAACACCTGCCTCTACAGTGACTTTACACCGGATAGTTTTACAAACTTTCACCGGAGACAACTGGGATTCACTGATAATCCACTGCAGAACCGACTATCCCCCGCTCCGGCCTTCATCCTCCCGTCCCGCCGACATCTGGCGTGTCGTGATCATAGACGGTCGTGATCAGTACGTGAGTGTTGTCTTGTGTGCTACGGCAGCTTTCCCACGAGTGGGCGTGGTTTCAGCGCCGCCAGCGGACACACCCCCAGCGTTTGAGAGCAGAGAATGCTGCTAATTTTTTCAAGTTTTTGATAAGCTATTTTATGTACTTGGCGGAATTTTTTATGATTCAAATTTGGCTGGGTGGTTAATAACACATTTATCTGGTGTGAGAAACTCAGAACAGATGTTTAGTTTTGACTTTACAGGGACTTTAAATAATTTACACTGAAAAATTACAACTGCATTAAATAATGTTATGAGATTGTTTTAAATATTTTTTGAAAAGTTGGAAAGAATGTTTAAACATGAAACTAAAACGGCAGTAGGTGGTGGCAGGTGACCGTCTGAATGAGCGAGTCATCGAGTCGATTCGTTCAAACGGCTGATTCATACAAGAATGAGGCAGTCGTTTACGAATCGGTCATTGAATCTTTGATTCAACCGATTCATTCAAAAAGCTGAATCATTCACTAACGCTGTTGCAGTGACTCGCCTTCTGCTGTGATCTTTGTTTGGAACTATTTTCGCTGCTGAAATAGAATAGCCTGACATCGTCATACTCAATTCTAGTCAGAATTTGAGTCTGATACTGCTCCGTTGGGCTGTGATTATGGGGTGTGTTTCAACCGAACCAGGAAAGACCTCAATTGGATAGACCTACAACCAATCAGAGCAACGGAGCGACGCATAACGTTAGTTGTCAAATGTCAACAGAACTCAACTGCACTGTGTTGCCAAGTCCGCGGGTTAAAGCGACCCCAATTATGTGATATACAGACCCAGGAATGCGAAATTTAACAGGCAGCCCTACCAATATAACACATATTTTACCCCCCAAATGCCCTTTTTCCCCCGGAGATCTCCTCGGAAAGCTATTGGGCTTGTTTTTGGCTAGTTTTGAGGAACGTTAGCAATTGGGCAGGTTTTGTTGTAAAAACTTGGCAACCCTGTCTGCACGCACGCTGGAATAAGTTACGTTAGAAGAAAAAGATGAGTGTAAACGATCTTTGCCGGTGTTTTAAAAAAATAATTTAAGGATACACAGAGTACTTACCAACACGATCATCATTTCTGAGAGAAATAGTGAAGGTGAATGCATATACGAACAAGTTCTCCGTTTAGGATCAGAACAAATTCAACCCAAGCGCCTTTGATGACGTGGATGATTACGTCACTGTTTATCATCTGTCCATCATCGTCTAAAGCCCGCCCTGACAATTTCATTGGTCCGAACAGTTTCTGTTCGGGCATAATTACTTCTCTACGGATCAAGTCCAGACCGAACTGCCCGAGTTAAATTGTTGTGGGCGGGGCTAAGTTCGGCTGGCATCCAGGCTAGAAATATAACAAAAACACTCACATTGCATCTAAAATGTAAGTATTAGTATTAGATTAATTTATTTGTAAGGGGACAATGCAATTTCATAAAAACACATGAACAAACATGAGTAAAAAAGCCAGAATTAGCCAAAAGGCTATTTTTCATCTGTAAGCCAAGTGACTTAATGTTAATAATTGTTTATGGAACGGTCATATGAAATCAGTGTCATTTTCAGTCGTGATGTTATTCAGGAAAACAGCACTCTTGGTAATGTGACGTTGCAACTGTATCATATGTTATGAATATAAATAAACTCCACATTTCTACATTTTTACTGCAGTGTGTTAACTGAGTTTCTCTGTGTGAGCGGTGCACATTTTGTGTCGATTTCTCCTCGAGAGGCTGAGCGAGCGTCAACGTTATAGTTACCGTCAGTTCATTATACATTATATATTATTTTCCACTATCGATCGCCACTAACACTAATGAATGCAAAATCATTCTAGTATTTTATCAGGCTAATGCCATTTTATCAGGCTACTTGTCCGTCGGGCAAGTAAAATTCTCTTTCCCTGAACATGCTAGTCTTTTTGTTAGGACATTGTGAAGCGTTGCAGATGTGGCATCGTTTGTCGTCCACTGACACGCTATACGAGATAAAACGATTGATTCTTGCATCCCAACGCCCATTTATAAAAGTAAAATCAACAAGCCACATGCTCTGAGGTGTCATTTACTAGATGTCCGTAGCACAAACAGTGTTGTTATTGTTAACTAAAAATAAAATTATGGTTGCACAACTTACACTACATGCACTTACATGTACTCACAGCACTCTTACTTAAGAACTTGGTAATATGGGTTAAGGTTAGGTTTAAGGATAGGTTCAGGGTTATTGTTATTCCTAGTTATTATAATAACTATAATAAGTACATAGTATTTATATGTGGAACAGGGCAGTAAAATAAAGTGCTATCAAAACTATTATCAATTGTTAATTAAAATAAAGCTGAAATAAAAAATATGAGTATGAAAATATGAAAAATGCTAAAAAGATAAAATTACTCAAATTATTCAAACTAAAACTAAATGAAAGCTAAATAGAAATATACAAAACTTAAACAAAATGAAAAATTAAGCTGGTTCAAAATATGAATAAATACCTAGCATTTAATATCACTGCAAACAATCTTGGACTAAGTACACATCACAGATAAATATTTAAGGAATTTGACACCACCCTAAACCAGGGGTGTCCAGTTGGAACTGAACTCAGCAGGACGGTAGATCTTCAGGAACAGGATTATTCAACCCTACCCTAAATCCTAAGTAATATTGACACTAGCCTTGGCAATGCCAGTGACATAAAATCTTACATGTCAATTGTTCAAGGATGATTTGTGTGTGTTTGGCAAACAGAACAAGTCATCAGTTTGATCTCTGAGACACTAGGAGAAAAAGGAGGCACAGTTTCGGCACCTGTTCCTGACCGCAGTTAGGACGTCTGACACAAAACTTGCTGTTTGCAAGTGAAATCGGTCAAATGCACTTGTGAATAATAGAAGCCAATCATATCATCCAATATTAAATTGACAAGATCTCAGCTCACGGAGGGTAATGACAGGACAGGTTACACTTGTCTGTCTGCATTGAATTTGGTCAAAATGAGATGGCGGTCAATGTGGTAAACCCTAACTGGCTTCCTGTCGGGCCTTAATGTTTAGTCTGATGTCCTTGTGGTAAAAACACATTCAAACTTCAGCACAAACAGGTCTGACTGGAGGTTTTCTAGCACAATACATTCCACATCAGCAGGCTAAAAGGCGAAATCACCAAGTCGGCTGAAAAACAAGTTTCCATGCTGGTTAAGAATACAAAGGGTGTGGAGCTGTGATCTGTATTATGCAGTGAGCTAAAACCTCATGCTGTACGTGAACAACAACTAGTGAACTCTCTTCCACACAATTGGTTATAAAATGTCTTTACGTCAATCCACAGGTCTACGCCCTTTCCTCAGAAAACAACAAGCAATAAACAATCGCTCATTGGATTTCAAATATGTGATTTCTATCATTCACAGAGGAAACCGAGGAAGTGAGGTAAGTTTTACATGAAACACGCCTCTTCAGACAATCTGTACACACACAGTTTTGGAAAAAACCCATGTGGTTAACCATTCTTGCGTCTAGCTACATCGCAAAGTCATACGTCCATCTGTAGAGTAGCGCATTTTCAGTAGGTCGTACAGAATACCTACCAACACACCAAGAGTTATTTTAGTAAAAAAAGGTTTGAAAAAGAGATATGACTGCCACTAAGATACTTAACTTATTGCTTACTGTGTAAATCACGATCTGTCTACCAAATAAACAATTACTTAAACTGTATCATGGGATAAACATTCTTCTTTAAAACCTGTGTTTTTGTACTTTGAAACTGTATGGGCCGCACTGTGCCATACCAGTGTATTTTTATTCTATCTATCTATGCTGGGAAATAGACCCTATTATTTCTCAACTCTGTAGATTTAAATTATTTATACACTGTACACATTCTGTACATGATAATCAACACCCTTCCACGTGCTGTTAGGGGCCAGGGAAACCCTCAGCATGGGGCAGCACATGTTCACTGCTTATTTGGAAAGAACCTGTTGCGAGCAGCCCACATCTGAAGAGCATAGGACATGCAAAAAACTTTGACTGATGGCTTTCTGGCAATGGCATTACAGGCATGCAAAACCTCTAAAAATTAGTCAACAATTAGTTTTACTTTTGACATTTGTAAATGTCCGGCTTTAATATAGTGCTTCTTTTCAATAAATAAGATGAGCAATACTTAGCCTTTTTGAATAAAAATAAATTTTCCATTACAGAATTTTCCGATACTGGAATTTTCCCCACATATTTTTGTCCAGAATCTTTTTATATCTCCAAAATGTACACTAAAAACAAGAAAATGTGGTTTAACTCACCTGAACAATGTCCAGAACCATGCCAGCTGCAACCGTCCCAAACCCTGCCAGCAGGAAAGGGAACAAAACCTGGAGTCCAATAGAGAAGGACGTTTCCTTCAGTGGAGCCGGCGGAACCGGGCTTTGGTCCGTACTAGTGTCATCACTCTCATTGCTTTGGCTGGCGTTCTCCAGGAGCGCGTCCTCTTCCCTCTGGCCCTTTGCGTTGGCCCGGCAGTCGAGGACCACCATGTCCGGCCGCTCGTTCTCCTGATCACCGTGGTCTGGTAAGGAGGTCACCTCTGTGAGTTCGTACTCCCCGGGAGTCTGCGGCACCTCCTCAGGGTTGTCCGGTAGTATTACCGGATGGACAGACCCATTGGAGTGGTGGTACGCCGGCGGCGCTCCCTCCTTCTTCATCTCTATCCTTTCCGTCCCGGTGGACATGTCGGACAGTTTGTCTTGATCTTTCGACCAGAGTACCATGCGGAGGCCTTAGGATGAAAAGTGTCAATTAAGAAGAAATTAAGAAGCTTGAAGGTCTTACTTGAGTTTAGATCAGCCGTTCACCTGATCTCTGGAGATAGTTTATCCCATTAAAGACGGCTGGTGCAGATGAATGAGTCTACAGGTCGAGGAAGAGAGGCAGGTGTGTTCCCCGTCTCCAGGCTTGTGTAAGATCCTGCCTGAACTTGGGTAGCATGCAAATTATGTTCCCCATTCAAAGCTAATTTTCCTTTAAGACATAACAACAGAAAGCTGCATGTTAGGTTGTGTGCAACAACAACAAAATCCAAGAGAGTTATTGGTCACAAAAGGGACAAAGCTGATGTCCCATAAGTGCAAATTGTCACACAAATGAATGCGGGTTCAGAGGATCCTAATGAACGTCCAATGCTTGTGTCTCTTGAAAGCACTCGGCTAAAACTTTCCAACCAGCTCTGGGCAGTTGAAGGGCTGGAGGCGTCTCACTTTACACCACGTGCTAAATAGTTTTTTGAAATGTATTTAAAGGTCTCTGGAGCCGGGGTAATGTTACAACTCACTGAAATGCCTGAGTCTGATAAGGTCGACTTGTCACCTGCCAAAGGGAATGACATTTATTATAACTTCTTAAATGACTTAAGCTTAAAAATTCTACTTTCTTCAGTTTGGTTCAGAAATCCATGTACAATTTCAAGATAGATAGGCTATACTGCATCTATCAACCTGACTTAAGTATAATTGCTGCCTTGATTTTAAATTAAATATGAATACAGATCTTTTTCCACTTTGAATTTACTTGAATGACTCGAGCTAAAATTCTGAAACCCCCCAAAAGATATAAGAAATGACAAATTATGAAATGTTTTCAACATTAGGCTATGACATGATGAAAACTTCACCGGATAGACGGATGGATGGATGGATGGATGGATGGATGGATGGATGGATGGATGGATGGATGGATGGATGGATGGATGGATGGATGGATGGATGGATGGATGGATGGATGGATGGATGGATGGATGGATGGATGGATGGATGGATGGATGGATGGATGGATGGATAGACGGATGGATAGATAGACGGATGGATAGATAGACGGATAGATAGATAGACGGATAGACGGATAGATAGATAGACAGATAGATAGATAGATAGACAGACGGATAGACAGATAGACAGATAGATAGATAGACAGATAGACAGATAGATAGATAGATAGATAGATAGATAGATAGATAGATAGATAGATAGATAGATAGATAGATAGATAGATAGATAGATAGACAGACGGATAGACGGATAGATAGATAGACGGATAGACGGATAGACAGATAGACAGATAGATAGACGGTTAGACGGATAGATAGATAGATAGATAGATAGATAGATAGATAGACGGATAGATAGATAGATAGACAGACAGATAGATAGATAGATAGATAGATAGATAGATAGATAGATAGATAGATAGATAGATAGATAGATAGATAGATAGATAGATAGATAGATGATGGATAGATAGATAGATAGATAGATAGATAGATAGATAGATAGATAGATAGATAGATAGATAGATAGATAGATAGATAGATAGATAGATAGATAGATAGATAGATAGATAAAACATTTAAAAACCGGTTTATGCAGTTTCAAAAGACAAACACGTCACTAAGTATGACGGCACCCCGCCGGACGTGAAAACTAAAACTGACTATGACGTGATATACTTCAAAACATGACGAAACATTCTGGGCGATTCTTGAGAGAAGCAAACACCCAGAAACGTCTTTTCGGCACGGCAGAAAAAAAGACACTATACGAGCCAACAACAATTTGCTCATTACCTCCGCACTGAAACAAAATCCCTACTTAGTAGTCCGATCAAATCCAGCGCAGCATGGGACGACGTAAATTAACACGGCTCGGTGGTACTTCACACAGTACAGAAAGTGTATTCCATTCATTTAACACTTATTCTAAACTTTATACCAATTGGAACAACGTGCCGAAAACAATTGCTTTTTTTTTTTCAAGGCAAAACAGTAGAAACTTGTGTAACAGTCTCAGGTTCTTCTGTGGTTCTGTCGAGCACTTTAATGTTAGGCAGGAACCCTAAGTAAACCCCACCAACACATGAGTTTCTTGAGAAAAGTTCTCTTAAAAATAATAATAAGAGTAGTCTAAGGTTTACAGAAGGCTTTCTGAAGATAAACTATGGAATAAAGTTATTTGTGGAACTTCTGATAGGATGTAAAACCTTTTTATGTTTTAATTTTTTAATAATTGTAATTTAGATTTTTTTTTTATGGATCGTTCTAACTATTTAAACACTCAATGTATATATTAGACCATGAGTTAAACACGTGTCATTTATGTTTTTAAGCACATTATTAGAAACGAGCTTCTTTAATGTTCGCATATATGGTGCAAAATAAATAAATTACGATTAAACAGATGTATTTGTCATATCAGGAAACAATATGATATTAAAAGACGCAGGTGAATTAGTCAGCCTACCTTGAAATGAAGACAATGCGGATCTGCTGTCATTCTCCTTTCATTCAGGCGGATGATCTCGTGCCCTTATCTATGCTTATGGAGCCGGACTGAGATTAATCAGTAACCTCTCGACTGAGGCTGTCAACTCCGATCCGTTACATTGTTCCATTTGACACGCGCTCGTTCCTGCGCATCTATATGACAGGAGGAAGTCGCTAGGCGGGCAACTTCCGAATCCTACTATGGAAAACGCTAAGCTCATGAATATCTAAATAGATCGCACAGCCGTTGCTTGGTAACCATTCCGGAGCGTCCAGTCACGCAACGTAATTATTATTCATGAACCCATTCCTTTAGCCGAGCAGGATTCGTTCATTCGCGAACTGACTAGAGCAGTCTCGTTCTCGGCCAATCAGAAACCTGGGCGTCACGGTATATAATTAATATTCATGAGGCACGCCTTCGCCGTAGTGGGACAAGAAGCGCTCGTGTGCGCGTTAATATGTGTTCATTTACAAGCATGAGGAAGCGCAGTTGTTTTAATTTAACAACACCCTGGATAATCATTGAAACTAAATATGTGTGTCTTCCTGAAACTGTTTCCGAAGGCTGTAATACATTCACTGCACCCAATGCACCATTTAGAAAAAAATGAATCAATATTAATCTTCATGCTAGAGGAAACCATTTAGATAACTACTTTAAATTGTCAAAAATAAACTTGCATGCAGCGACAAATACAATTAATATAAAAGAAATATGTTTTTGGGGAAAGTGCATTTGATCCATTATTAAACTACAGAGAGCATTGACTTTTTACATTCAGTTAATGCAAAAAATAAACCTAAATGAAGGTTTAACTGACTTTAAAAAAATGAGTTGAATCTTGTATAACAAAAAAGTAGAAATTTGTTGACAATAAAATTGTTATAAAAATTTAGCTAAAGCAATGCAAAAACATAACTTATTGGTCACTCACTCTAAAAAAAAAAAAGGTTCTATTTGGCACCAAAAATGGTTCTTCGTCGTAATCATAGGGGAACCATTTTTGGTGCTATATAGCACCATATCTTAACATGTTCTGTATATGGTAGCGGTGCTATATAGCACCATAGTTAACGGTGCTATATAGCACCTTAGTCAAAGAACTGCTGAAGAACCACTGAAGAACCATTTTTGGTGCCCTATAGAACCTTTTTTTTTAGAGTGTACACATTTTTACAGTGTATTTATATTATAAAGCTTTGAATATAATACATGGTATGCACTGTAAAAAAAAAAGTATATGATCAATAAGTTATGACGACATGTTTTTGCATTGCTCATCAAAATAAGCAATTATCAACTTTTTAAAGTAATGCATGATTCAACTCAGTTTAATGTAATTTAAGTTGAAATTACTTAAACCTCCAAGTTGATTGTAATAAAAATGTAAGGCAGCTACATTTTTTACAGTGTGATGTTATAATATATATATAGAAACAAAAACATTGACTTAAAGAACTTACAATAGAACATTACAACTTTTTTGATCTCACACACACACACACACACACACACACACACACACACACACACACACACACACACACACACACACACACACACACACACACACACACACACACACACACACACACACACACACACACACACACACAAAACAAACCTTATTGGACAAACTCAATTTAATTGAGGGCAGGACTTCCATCCAATAAATATGCATAGCCCCAACTCATAAAATACAAATTCATGCGATGAAATGTAATCGAATACAGTTTAAATGAAATCCTTGTCAAACATAAATTAAAACATTTAATTGGAAAATCAATTATAAGCAATTTTTTATTCATCACAATAATGAACAAATAAGAAAAGACTGTTGTCACTCCATGCACAGCCTATAAACACAGGCCCACACAATTCTAAAACATTACAGAAACTCCTCTAAATGTCCAACATAACTGAACATTAACATTAACTAATAACATTTCCCTTTGCTGAAAACATAAAATAACACTTTAATCCCCATTTACTCTCCTAAGGCAGTCCCTTGCAAAGCATACATCCACTGCCCAGTTATGTAAAAAAAAGAATTTATATATATATATATATATATATATATATATATATATATATATATATATATATATATATATATATATATATATATATATATATATATATATATATATATATATATATATTTATTGTGTAGTTTTAACACATAAATTAAGTAAACTTCAGTTTTTAAATATATTAGGTTGATTGAACACAATTAAATTAAGGTGTGACAATGTAACAAAAAAATACTTTACATAATTTTAATGAATTTCACTGAACAAAAGGCAAAAAATATATTTTTTTGATTGTATGAACCCTGTAACCAATTTCATAACCCTATAGCCAAAATAATACGACTCTTTATCAATTAGTATATGATTAAAAAGTGCAAGTATCAAAGCGTTTTTATAGAAAACCCACATAAAGAAAACAATTACAAAAATATCTTTTTTTTCTTAGTACACGAGAAGTCACAAGGCATGGCTTTATTCTGAGAGCTATGATGGGAAGCTGCTCTCAGTTGTCCGACAGGGACACGGACACCACAACATGCCTACACGCAAGGCATCGACACGTTCCACAAACTGACCCCCTAACAAGATCCCCTGGGGCTCGGTGCTCAGTAGTGCTTCTCAGGGGACAGAAAAAGTTGCTTTGAGAGTGGTTATTCTGCTTCCCAACAAGAATGTCTAAGAATATTTCTCATAAATTCCTGCTTCTGAAATCCTGAACTTGTACATTTCTAACCTTTGGTGGGATCTAATGTCTGTGTATAAGTTTATAAGAGATCCAAACTGAGCCTTTTGCATTTTGAATTGGAAATCATCGGATAAGGGACAAACACGTTACTAAAGTGAATGTGTATACCGCCCTGTCCTGTTGTCTTTAGTGACCTTATGGACCTGTATTTTGAAGCAAGTATTTGTTTATAAGACCGCCGTGCAGTCACAGATAACCTATTTATTTGTGTTGTCAGACAGCGTTATCTGACTTGTGATGTCATTTATTGTTGGTGGTTGTAGACCGAGTGAATGACACATTCCTTGTAGATGTGTACAGCATTCAAACTAGAAGGGATCGAGTGCGATTATCTGCCACCATTTGTTTAACAGGAATCTTGCTGTATGATTAGAAAGCAGAGTGCTGATGACAGCTACACATGCCGTTCCCATGAGAGTCACCCAAAGCTGACAAACAAGTCAATCCGTCAGAAGAAAGAGGCGGGTTTGGAATTAGGTCCAGTCACTTGAATTTCAGTATGTCCACAGCTGACAGAAGATAAATTAATGGAATGTAAAAGGTCACTGCCTAATTAGAACAGGACCATAGGTTATGAAAGGCATCCGACTGGACCATCAGACACAGAGACTGTAGAAAACGCCAAAGTTAAACTGCACCGTCGATGCATTCCCAATACAAGAGAGCAGAAGAGAATATCAATGATCAAACCCTGTAACCCAACTCAAAAAACCCCACAAAGCCAAAATAATAATCCATGCACTGTAAACCCTGACACTCAAAATAATCAGCTCTGGTTTTGAGTTATGAACTTGTTTCTTTTAATTTAGACTAACTTAAATTTAACCGAAACTGGTCTGGGATTTCTATTTCCCATGCTTTGCCAAGACACTCAAAAGGGACAGTAAATGCCAAAAATTAAGTGTTATGTTATGTTTTTGTGTGTGTGTGTGTGCAAGATTAACATTAAATGGGAGATTTAGTAGTGTTTAATGCTTTGCTAGTTTAGAAAAGTTTATGTTCTTTTTTTGTAGGGTTTCCCTCATGGTGACGAGTGGAGCATGTATTATATTGCTGTACTCGTTCAGCAAGTGCTATAGCCTGGATGCCATGACATTTATTGAATTAGCTTTTAAAGTTAGCGATGTTTACAGTACTAAAAATGTGAGATTAAATTATATTTGTAAGTTAAATGTATGAATTAGCTAATTTAAATATTTCAAGTTCAGAGCTATTACAATGTATGATTACAAAAGAAAAATCTGCAAGTTCTGCTTACTTAAACTGATTTGAGGGGGTATTCCAGAAAGCAAGGTTAACCTACCGTCACATATACCTTGAACTCTCGGTTGATTAACCCAAACCTGGCTTACTCGAGGTGTGCTGGTGAACAGATAAGACATCCTCAACAGACCGACGAATCAATGATTCACCATGGAAACAGACGCTAAGGCCCCCTAAACCCTCACGAGTCCACACTTCCACGACGTAATGCCGCTTTGACTGCAGGGAAGTCGTCTGCTGCGTAACTGGGACAAATGGGACAACATGCAGTCTCGTGGACTTAACGGACATGCGCACGACTGAAAGTGCACATGAAGTGTGCCATTTGGGACAGGGCCTTCATGTGCACTTTCGGTCTTGTGGACTTACAATGGCCGCTGCGTGCGCATGTCCGTTAAGTCCACAAGACCGTAGGGTGTCCCATTTGTCATTTTAGATCTCAGAATTGAACGAGGTCCGCAAGTGGCGTCTTTGGCGGGGTCTGCATGGCGGCGGCACTTCTCCCTTCCCGGGTTTCGGCACCAGTGTAGTGTTGGTTCGTGGAAGTGAGGGAAGGAAGAAGACGGGGTCGGCGTAACTGGGACTGCACTCTTTATTGATCTCACGATCCTCAAAACAATGATGCGCACAGGGCGTGTAAACTCAAAACTTTCACATACAACAAATAACGTTGCTCTAAGGCTCAATATTTCTCTCAACACTCTCTCAGTGGCAGGCAGGTGCTTGCAGTCCCAGTCGCAGTCTCTCTCTCTCATCTCTCTCTCCGCTGCGGCTTATAAGCAGTCTCTCCACGCCAATTACTGCAATCAGAGACAGGTGTTATTCATCTGCACTTGACCTACTTACCGACCGCTCGGCTCCGCCCTCTCTCTCCCGCTACAGACCTCGCAAAACCACGCTCCCTCCGCCACACTCCGGTTTCACCATCTACACGACAACGCTGTAACCGGAGTTTCTAAAAATCTTCACCCTGGCCGTAGTTTTCAAAAAAGTCCAGTTTCAGTAACCGGATACTGCGTTTGTGTGTGGACGAACATCTCGGTTACGGATGTAACCCTCGTTCCCTGAGGAGGGAACAGAGATGTACGTTAGTGACTAACGAATGGGGGTTTCGCTTAGAAGCCTATCATCTTCGAGCATATAGAAAACGCCCAATGGCGTGCCAATGCCATGGGGCATGCGGAATTTGCATACGTAACTCCACCTCACCGCGTGAGTATAAAAGGAAGTACGTGGCAATATCGCATCATGTTACCTGCTGAGGAGCCAAGACTGAACTCCGCGTTCCAGGTAGCACAGCTGATGTGGCAGCGGAATGTACGTCTCAGTTCCCTCCTCAGGGAACGAGGGTTACATCCGTAACCGAGACGTTCCCTTTCGTTCAGTCACTACGACGTACGTTAGTGACTAACGAATGGGGGTTCCAATATAATCCCGCCACTCAGCTGTCTTCCAGTGCCCTGCGTAACTGTGAGTTCCCTGTCGTAAGACTAATACGGACGAAGGACTCACGCTTAACACAGGATTACCAAGGTACACTGGGAAGCATATCCCAGTGAAGGAATGCAAAGATGCCTGCCCGTAGGGAGGACTTAAGAGTACACATATGACCCGCTAAGGGCTGCATATGGAAAACTCTAGGGTACCAGCCGCAGGTGGAATTTTTAACCCTAGGGGTGGCAGGGACTTGCCAAGGGAAAGACACCTGCTCGCTGAGGAGGCTTACGGTGGAAATACACATGTGGGGGTCGCCGGAGGGGAACCATGCACACGGGGCACCTGGCCGAACACGAGGGTCTGGGCTCGGTAGAGGGCAGACACACAGGTATTGGTGTAAGCAGTGCTGGAGGAACTCAGGGCTCTCGGGGAAGCTCACCTGAGGGAAAATATCGCACGTATCCAGTTCGTGGAGTGGAATGGCGAGCAAGCGAAGACACCTGAGCCTGGCCCATTACCGGCCCCTCGGGGGGGCGAGTACATAGTCGGACACTGGCTCCACTCTGAGATTGTAGAATCTGGTGAATGTGTTCGGTGTCGCCCAGCCTGCAGCTCTGCAGATGTCTGTTAGCGAGGCGCCATGCGCTAAAGCCCAAGAGGAGGCCACACTCCGAGTGGAGTGTGCCCTAACCCCAAGGGGACATGGTCGACCTTGCTGCTGGTAAGCCAAAACAATGGTGTTCACTATCCAGTGAGACAGCCTTTGCTTGGAGAGAGCTCTTCCCTTCCGCTCTCCACTATAACAGACAAAGAGCTGGTCTGAGGTCCTGAAACACTGCGTGCTGTCTACGTAAGCGCGGAGGGCGCGTACTGGACAGAGCAGTGCCAAGGCTGGGTCTGCCTCCTCCAAAGGCAGCGCTTGCAGGTTCACCACCTGGTCTTTGAATGGAGTGGTGGGAACCTTGGGCACATATCCAAGCCGGGGTCTCAGGATCACGTGAGAGTTAGCCGGCCCGAATTACAGGCACGCTTCGTCAACCGAAAATGCGTGCAGGTCCCCGACCCTCTAAGAGAAGCCAATGCGGTCAGCAGAGCCGTCTTCATCGACAGAAACTAAATATCAACCGACTGCAAAGGCTCAAAGGGAGGCCTCTGCAGAGCACTTAGAACTACTGCGAGGTCCCAAGAGGGTACGAGAGGAGAGCGAGGAGGATTCAGTCTCCTCGCCCTCCTCAGGAACCTGATGATCAGGTTGTGCTGACTTACCTTTTTGTCCCCCAAGAGATCGTGGTAGGCAGATATTGCCGCCACATAAACCTTAAGGGTGGAGGGAGACAGCCTTCGCTACAACCCCTCTTAGAGGAACGAGCGCACGGACCCGATCGGGCATTTCCAGGGGTCTTCTTGGCGAGAAGAGCACCAGGTGACGAAGAGGTTCCACTTCAACACATAGGCATGCCGAGTGGGCTCTGCCCAAGCGGAAGTGATGGTGGCGACCACCGGAGGTGGTAGGCCACTCAAACCTGCCGCGTCCCATCCAGGAGCCCCACGTGGAGGTTTCAAGATCGGGACGCGGGTGCCATAGGGTGCCCCGTCTCTGAGTAAGGACTCCGGTCTCAGAGGAATAGGCCAGGGAGGGGCTGTCGCAAGGAGTATGAGTTCGGGGAACCAGGTCCGGCCGTGCCAGTACGGGGTAACCAGAAGGACCTGCTACTTGTCCTCCCTGATCTTGCACAGGAGCTGTGCGAGTAGGCTCACTGGGGGGAACGCATATTTGCGTAGGCCCCGCGGTCAGCTGTGCGCCAGTGCATCCGTGCCGAGCGCCCTCGGTCAGGGAAAGAACAGGCTGCAGTGGGAAGAGTCGTGGGAGGCAAACAGACCTATCTGCGCGTCCCCGAACTGTTCCCAAATCAGCTGGACCGTCTGGGGATGGAGTCTCCATTCTCCCGGGAGTGGCTGAAACCGTGAGAGCTCCGGACGAAGGACTCACGCTTAACACAGGATTACCAAGGTACACTAGGAAGCATATCCCAGTGAAGGAATGCAAAGATGCCTGCCCGTAGGGAGGACTTAAGAGTACACATATGACCCGCTAAGGGCTGCACATGGAAAACTCTAGGGTACCAGCCGCAGGTGGGTATCCGTCGATACGACAACATGCCTGGAAACTCGTTCTAAGGGCACACCAGCCCGTAGAAAACTGAGGTTCGACCACGGGGTGAGTGTCTGAAGGCAGGCCCGAGTCACTTGTACCCGGAGCGTGCCAGACTGCCATGCCGACCTCGGGACTCGATCGCGAAGCCAATGCTGAAGCGGTCTCATATGAAGCAATCCGAGCAGCGTCACCGCAGCTGCAGATGCCATATGCCCCAGGAGCCTCTGAAAAAGTTTCAGTGGAACCGCACTCTTGCTCTCGAATTGACGGAGGCAAGTCAGCAGAGACTGCGTGCACACTCGCTGGTAAGCAGCACGCACAAGGCGACCGAGTCGGAAACCACACTGAGAAAAGAGATCCTCTGCACGGGGCAGAGTCGCTCTTCTCCCAGTCGACCTGAAGGCCCAGACGGGCTAAGTGCCAGAGTGTCCGCAGACCAGCTTACAAGAGTGACCCAGTATGAGCCAGTCATCGAAGTAGTTCAGGATGCGAACCCCGTGCTGCCTGAGTGGCGCAAGGGCTGCCTCGATAGATTACGTAGAGTCACGAGGGGACAGAGCAGCCCGAATGGGAGGACTGCGTACTGAATGTCCGCCCCTCGAAGCAAACCGTAGGAACGGTCCGCGTTGAGGAAGGAGACATGAAATAAGCGTCCCTCAGGTTGATCGCTGCAACCAATCTACCGGACCAATGCGTCCGAGGAGGCATTCACTACCGACATCCTGAACGGAAGCCTGTGAAGGGATCGGTTTGGGACGGGCATGTCCAGGATTGGCCGTAACCCACCGGTTTCCTTGGCTACAATGAAGTAAGGGCTAAGGAAGCCCGACTTCATTTCGGCTGGAGGGACAGGCTCGATCGCACCCTTTGCCAGTAGGGTGGCAACCTCCGCATGCATGACTGGGGCCTTCTATTGGGCCCCCGCATAGAG
The DNA here is from genome assembly GCA_023566225.1 of Romanogobio albipinnatus. Classification (NCBI taxonomy): domain Eukaryota; kingdom Metazoa; phylum Chordata; class Actinopteri; order Cypriniformes; family Gobionidae; genus Romanogobio; species Romanogobio albipinnatus. Next base: position 6,317,074 of record CM042254.1, on the reverse strand, counting down.
CACAGACTCCCCGGAAGAGGGGAGGAGCCTGCGCGAACTGAATCGCGTAGCCAAGCCTGATGGCCTTCGCGACCCAGCGGATAGCCCCTGAAGCTGTAGCCAGGCTCCAGGAACTGACCAACGGGGTCGCTCGAACCACAGACGTACCCAGGGTGGGGCAGCGAAGCAGCGTTACCGGCCCGGACATGGGAGGCGTAGCGTCCCGGTGTGGGGGCACGGTTAACGGCTGCATCCTGACAGAGGAGACCATAGAAGGACGAACGTTCCACTGGGGTCTGCTCTGAGAGGAGGCTGGCGACAGAGAGGGATGAGAGCGGCGCGGCCCGGGGGGCGGCACACACTGCCATCACCGGTCTCTGGGACCTCAGAGATGGGGACACCAGTTCTTTCCAAGTGCCGCCAGCCCGGGGGTCAGCAGCAGAAGGATTTTCCCCCGGCCCTCCACCGAGGGAAGGAGAGGCCCTGCTACCATTCCCTGGAAAGAACTGGGACCCATCTCTGGGTTGTCCGCCTCCAGCCTGGCGTTTAACCAGGCCGGGGAGCCGACTGGGTGACATCCTGCAACCACCTCCACGGCGCGGCCCGGAGAAGGCTGCTGCTGGGGCCGGACGGGAGGAGGGAGGGCGCCCTCGGCGGCGAGCGGACTGAGGCGACTGAGCCGGCGGCTGGGTGCAGCAGCTAGCCGCCGGGGCAGTACGTGTTACAGCTTCAGTCTGCTCTGGGGCGGCCGAGAACCATTGGGCGCAGTTCTCAGCCGCGCCGCCAAAGAGGCCAGCCTGGGATATGGGCGAGTTGAGGAGGCGGGCTCACTCAACCCCCCCATATCACCAGGTAAGGCCAGGAAATTCTCCTGGACCACAGCTGTGGACATCGCCCAACCGAGGGAGCGTGTGGCCACCTTCACCACCCAGAGGGCGGGATCAGTTCATCGGAACGCAGCTCATAGGAGAACCCTGGGTCAGCTCCACCCTTGTGCATATGCAAAGGGGCGGCGGCCTGCCCCGTAGCTCTGCAGGACCACGCCACCGAAGTAGACGAGCCCGCAGGCTTAGGGAGGGTTCTTAGGACAGCCACGCCACGTCAAAGCCCTCTGTGGACTCCGTAGTGCGCAACAGAGTGTTCAACAGTGGGGGGGGGGGCCCAATGTACCCTAGGCCGCGGCCCCATCAAGGGCAGAGAAGGCGGAGGAGGCCACCAAACGGTCGCGGGAAGCACGGGGACTTCCGGGACCGCGTGATCTCCTCATGCACCTCGGGAGCAAAAGGCATTGGGGGCGGGGCCCGACAGCTGTTGGGTGCCGCCCCCAAAACCGATCGCACAACCACGAGCACTCGCAACAGGGCGGAGTTCCACACCAGCGCGAGGCTCACGGCTGCCCGAGATAACATGGCTGTCAACTCTAGGTCGGATCAGGCAGCGCTGGCACACCCGAAGGCGTAGCACAACCTAATCGTCATCCCCAAAGGACTCTAGCCCACCTTGGGATGCGGCGATCGACATCGAAACGAACGAGGCGTCAGAGACGGGCCGCTGTTTCAGTCCAGCACTCGCGGGAAGCGATGTGTGAGAGGGTATTCTTAATACCACAGCACCGCCTTCAGGTCACCCTGGCCACCAGCCAAAGTACCACCTCTCTCAGAGACGGTAGATTGGGGTGTGGCAGAGGGGACTCTCTCTCCTCGCGGAGATCACTGAGTCTCGACCGCGACATCGCGCTGGTCACGTTCCCGCAGTGGGAACATGACACATCCACAATCACTGCCCGAACGTGCTGAAGCCCAAACACGTCGAGCAGTGAATGTGCCCATAAACAGCAACGGAGATCGATTGCACCCGGAAGTGCACGGGCGAACCGTCTTGAAAAAGACGTGCCACGCGCAAGCTCTTTTTGTGAGAGGAAACCTCGCAGTCGATGCCGAAGCGCCCAGGGAAACACACACCAGCCGTCTAGCAGACCACCGCTCAGATCAGCAGGCAGGAAGTATGCGATCACTGGAACGCGCCGTCACACCAACACTGACTGGAAAGCTGCTCGTCTCGAAGAAGCTGACAGAGTCTCAGAAGGCTTGTGAGGAGTGAAGAGGTAGGTACTCTTGGCTCCGAAAGCAGAAACATGATGCGATATTGCCACGTACTTCTTTTTATACTCACGCGGTGAGGCGGAGTTACGTATGCAAATTCCGCATGCCCCATGGCATTGGCACGCCATTGGGCGTTTTCTATATGCTCGAAGATGATAGGCTTCTAAGCGAAACCCTTATTCATTAGTCACTAACGTACGTCGTAGTGACTGAACGAAAGGGAACAGCCAAACCGTGGAGAAAAATACCTGTGTTCGTGTGGACAGGGCCGTTAACATTACCTTGTAATAATGGTGCTTTAGAATTAATTCATAATATTGTATATAATAACTGTAACTATACAACACATTTAGTTATATTAATATAACTATATTAATTATATCACATGCATCTGAATACCTCTTAAGCAAACTAACCCTGGATCATGAGCTGCTCCGGAGCAGGTTCTGTTCAGAGAGTGAGTTGACATGGTTACTCACATACCCTGAAACCCTTTTGGAACTGAAAGTTGAGGTTATCCGCTTACATACTCTTAAACATACCCCCCAGATCTACACATAGACAATCCATGTAGATTTATGTAGTTTAATTCTCAGTTTATAGCGCATAAAACTGGTTTTTAATGCATTTGGCCACAAACCATTTGGCAGAAATATACTCTTATTTGGCGCAAAACCTATACTTCTGCAAAGGAGACGGAGCATGTTTCGAAGTGTTTATCACACCATATTTTGTTGTTTTCACACCCACAAAATCCTCTAACACAAAACAGATGGCTATATCAGCTGTATGTTTAGGGTGAAACTACTGTTAGTTGAGACGGAAGTAACATCTTCTAAACAGCTGAAACTATACATTTTAGTGATGTCACAATCCAAAAAGCCCTAGTTCAACTTATTGTTCATAACTACAATTTTTTGCTCACTGACTGTGCAAGTCAAGTGATATGCACCTAAAGGTGATATATTCACCTAAACCTTATGCACCTAAATCTAAAACCAGCTTGTGGATGGCAAACCTTATTATCTTTATAAAAGCTCAGAGTGTTTCTTAGAGTGTTTTCACTCTTTGAGGAGGTACAGATGAACCGGCAAAACAAACCCATCCATAGCAACAGCATCATGACAACCACTCTCTCCTGGCAACTCTCTGGATATCTCTGCCAGATTGGTCTGCTGTGCCTTGTTTTTTGTCTTCCTCTTAGGAATGTTCACTTGGGTTTGGACAGTCAGTTACGAAAGTGTATAATTGTGTACTTATCTAGCACCAAAGCAGCTAAACAGTGTGAACTGTACACCTGGCACTAAATATACGTATAACACTGGGAACACCACTACAAAAACCTTGAATGCACGGTGGTGCCGAATGTCTAAATACTAGGATTATGTAAGGGATTTCTCTATTTTAGAACAGGGTGAACACACCTCACATTTAATATGACATTTGGCGCAAGGTCCAATGCCACAAATTGCACAACGGCACACATTTCAATTGAATCGAAAGTACAGAAAGAATTGATTTTACAGATTACATGCGTTTATTCTGGGTCTTAGTTCACACACAAACTTAACATCAAACGAGAGAGAAAATGATAGTGTCATTGGTAACAGTTTATGATAAGATTTCAGTTGTCACTACATTACTTGACATGAACTTCACAACACTTCTACTGCATTTATTAATCTTGGCTTTTAAGATCAAATGTTGCATTTGTTAACATTGGATAATGCACTGTGAACTAACATATAAACATTTTCATTAACAAAAGCTAATAAATGCTGTACAAATATATTGTTAGTTCATGTTAGTTAATGCATTAAAGGGATAGTTCACCCAAAAATTCAAATTCTGTCATTTAGTCATCCTCGAATCAGGGCTGCTGCTCTGCTGCACTCCATTACACACTGCTCGGTTTGTTGCTAGGATGACAAAAGTAAATTGTTACATCTTTAAGTTGGTCGGCCTCAGTCTAACAGCGCTCGTCACTGTCAGAAGTGAGATGGCTAATCAAATCAAAGAAGGCGGGGCTTACTGTTAGTGTGAATTCCAATGCAACACTTTAGTCATAGCCAAGCGGCAACCTCCTGCAATTTCTCTTGAAGCCAATACGGAAGTGACATATACTGCAATTCATCGACTGGCCGATAGGGACAGGCTCCAGAAGGGATCAGAATCTCATTGAGCCCCATGTTAAAATGCCCAACTTTACAGCAGATTAAAACATGTTTACAGCCTGCACAAATTGTGGTTTGGTCTATACGGCTAATTTTGCCCTTCATGACGACTGTGAGGGGGATGAATTTTTTTATAACGCATACGTTTACATTATATAAAGCTTTAAAGTTCTGCATAATTAAGGGCTTGGCCACTTTGAGTGACAGGTGGATTGCTGTTTGTCTGCTGTCTTTTAGTCATCGCGTCACTTCAGCTCCGCCCACGTCCCGCCTTTTTGCCCATTTTCTGTTATCCGGGAGTGACGTGCGATGACACGCTGCCTAGATGGCAACCGCCGTCTCGTCCATACTTTGCGCTTCAAAACTGCTCTTCAGAATATTTTTTACAGTCTATGGTCATAGCAGTGAAAGAGTGTGTCGTAAGATGCAAGTAGCTAAACATTTGATATTTGACAACTGCTTTACGATACGTTCAGCGACCAACAGTAATATCGAGTGATGCAAACTACTTGACATTTTTTTATGAAATTTCACTATTTTAAATTGAAAATATGACATTATTTATAAAAATAATCACCGAATTTGACATGACAAGAAACGTTTTGCATTTTTACATATTAGGCAGATGAAAATAAGAGTGAATGTGTGCATATTTAAAAAATATATATATTATTTGCAAATAGTTTATACTACTTCATAACTACAATAGAACTGGAAATGTACCATTCTTTACTTCCTTAAATCCCTTTTGATCCATTAATAATTTCATTCCTTTGTGTCTTAGAGATGATTACAGCCTTGCCTCAAGTTGTTCCAAACCTGTATGAACTTCTTTGTTCTGCTGAACACAAAAGATGATATTTTGAAGAATATGGGTAAGCAAACAGCTAATGAGCCCTATTAACTTCCATAGAATGAAGAAAAAAATATCATGGAAGTCAATGGGGCCCATCATCGAAACTCATATAGGTTACCAACAATTTGAGGGTGGGAATTTTTATTTTTGGGTGAACTATAACACTTTAACTAGTGTTAACAAATGAGACTGTAAATTGTTACTGTGTCATTTGAATTACACAAACATAAATGTAGCTACTGATGTGTAAAACTGAATATAATTACAAACCTCATATATTAACCATCATTACGTCCTTTCTGGAGGAAGTCAAGCACTTGCATCATGTATCATGTTTTCCATTATCGCAGCTCTATGAGTTTCATGGTGATCATTGTAAATAAATTATAGTCTTTGGCTTAAAAATAGACACCCGTTGGCCTTCCTGACATGCCCTGCTTTCTGCCTCAGTGACATGTCTTACTGGAAACATGAACAGTTTGGTTTGCTTACCTGACAACAAAATGAGTCATTGCCCATATTTCTGCAGGAATTATCTGATCGTGGGAAACTCTGTGTATCTCGCTACAGGTGTGCAGAAACGTACCTCCTGACCTTGTTTACCTCAAAAGAGCACAAGAAAAAAACTGTTTATCCATTTGGAATAATCACAGTGGGAAGGCTAGAATTTTGGTCATTTGTTAAAGAGTAAAACTAGTTATTTTTAAGTTAAACTCACTTTTAAATCACAATAAAATATTAATTATAAATAGAATAATAAAATATGTAATGCGAACTGCTGAATTAACATGTTCTTGTTTGTGTTGACTGTAGTGGTAAAATGTTACATTTATGCAACTTGAGGACGCAGATGGTCACCTTGTGGTCATCAAGTTCAGCCTAAGAACAATGTCAGCTTGAATAAAACCCTCGGTCATTACCCAGTCAACAAGAACATGCAAAGATCTACCCCAATGCGTAGGCTGAGCAAATATAAATGCCCTTAAAGTTTTGCAAGAGCAAATATCACAGCAGGACAAAGGTATGAATTAATGTATTCTCTAGGCTAAATGTATTCTCAAAGGTGATTAAATTATTTAAATTATATAGTAACATGTTAAAAATGACACCGAATACAATACACCGGCAATGGTTTAGAACACCATGAGGCGAGTTTTGCACAGGGAAGTGTTCTGAAAAATGTGTGCTGTGTCTATACATTGGCCGGCCAAAAAAAGTCGCTGTTTGGATTTAAATAGGCAAATCCTTAAAGGGATAGTTCACCCAAAAATTAAAATGATCCCATAATTGACTCACCCTAGGTGTATATGACATTCTTCTTTCAGACGAATACAATCAGAGTTATATAAAAAATGTCCTGGCTCTTCCAAGCTTTCTAATGGCAGTGAATGGCAGCCCAAAATTTGAAGCCCAAAAAAGTGGATCCATCCATTATAAAAGTACTCCACACGGCACTGGGGGGTTCATAAAGGCCTTCTGAGGTGGACCACCTTCCGTATTCAACTTACGAAGAAAGTGTAATGCCTCTCGCAGTTTAAAACGCTTATGCTACCTCCGACGTTATCATTGTGCCAGTTAATAGGCGGTCCGCCGCAAGCTAGATATTTTACTTCATAACATGTTAAATATGGATATTTTTCTTACACAAACCCATCGCTTCACTTCAGAAGGCCTTTATTAACCCCCTGGAGTTGTGTGGATTACTTTTATAATGGATGGATGCACTTTTTTGGACTTCAAATTTTGGGCTGCCAGTATAAAACTTGGATGAGCCAGGACATTTTTTAAATATAACTGATTGTATTCGTCTGAAATAAGAATGTCATATACATCTAAGATGACTTGAGGGTGAGTAAATCATGGGGGGCTAATTTTCATTTTTGGGTGAACTATCCCTTTAAAAATCTATGGTTGTGTCTGAAATCGCCCCTATACCCGTAAATATGCCACTATTTGAAGGGACAGCCATTTGTAGTGGTGTCCAAAACCATAGAGGACATTATTGAGTGCACTCATTTGATCCCACAATGCACCACAATAATGAGTGTACAACTGATGTACGCTCAACCATGATGTGTCTTCCTACATGATTGTTTAAAGGAACATGCTGACTTTTTGGGACTTTAGCTTATTCACCATATCTCCCAGAGTTAGATAAGTCCATACATATCATTCTCGTCTACGTGCGTGCCATAACTTTGTCTGACGCACCCACCATTAGCCTAGCTTAGCACAAAGACTGGAGGTAAATGGCTCCAGCTAGCCTCCTGCTCAATAAGTGACACAATAACACCAACATTTCCCTATTTACATGTTGTGATGTGTATAGTTACATCGTGTACTAAGACCGACGGAAAAAGAAAAGTTGCGATTTTCTTGCCCGATATGGCTAGGAGCTATACTCTCATTCCTGCATAATAATCAAGGAACTTTGCTGCCATACCATGAATGCAGCGGCGCAATGATATTTCGCAGCACCTGAAAATAGGCTACGTGCTTGCACAGAGAGTGTGCTGGGGACTATTTTCAGGCGCTGCGCCGCTGCACCCATGGTACGGCATGTAAATAGGAAAATGTTGGCGTTATTTTGTCACTTATTGAGCAGTAGACTGGCTGGAGCCGCCTACCTCCAGTCTTTGTGCTAAGCTAGGCTAGCGGTGGGTGCGTCAGACAGAGTTATGGCATGCACGGAGATGAGAATGGTATGTTTGGACTTATTTAACTCTGGGGGATACAGTGAATAAGCTTAAGTCCCCAAAAGTCTGCGTGTTCCTTTAAGAATGAAAAGCTAAACACTCCATCAATGAGGGTTAGAAGAACGGTTGCCAAACATGCTAGAAACATAATAATCACAGCAATAATGATATAATCATTGACTCTTAAGCATTTGCCTATTTAAATCCAAACAGCATTTTTTTTGTATGTATAAATACTGTATATGTACTCCTTCAAAGAAATGTAATGCTATTTTCCCCATTTTTTTCATCTGCCAGACTTAAAAGATAAATTCAACGGTTTAGAAAAGCAATAGCACTGCTCTCCTCAACCATCCATGAAATTTGGGGCATCTCACTTCATGAGGAATTCCGCACTAAAGTTTAATACGAACTTGAATGTGTAACCCAAAATATAGCAAGCACGACTAATGATAATATTATTATATGCCATTTTCAGACACCATATCTCATATCTGTCCAGATTTAAAGATTATATTCATGCGCACAAATTTAGCCTTACATCATGATTATGACAAACATCTTCTTGGTAGATAAAGACATTCGCTTGAATTTTTCTTCCTGCTACTCTTTCCACCCACAAACGCAGCAACGCATCTGATTCAAGCAGGCTCACAAATCCCATTATCTGACTTTACTGAGCTCCAGCGTGTAGCAGCATGCGTTCTATTTGTTTCAATATGAGGAATGAAAATTGTTATATCACACTCCTCGATTTGTCATTGAATATAACAGAACATTATTTCAAACCCTGCTTGTTGCAATTATGTTCTCTAAAAAAGCATATCAATCATATAATGTGTTCCTCATTCTGAGTTGCATCGTGCTAGTTTAGTGCAGACTGTAAGCATTTTCCACTTTAGACAGACTTTGTATCCTAGATTTTACCCCATTGTTCTTATGCCTAAACATCATTAAAGCTCTGTTTTAATACATTCAGAGCCGTGCCGCACATAGCTTAACACGACTAATGTGGAAAATTCTCCACTGAAGCCGGGCACGGGGTGCAAAAGCCGTCCCCGACGGGTCACCCAGTGGTCCTGAGCTCCGCGAGGTCACGTGATCAGAATACTGACCAGGTGGATGGAGCCAGGAGGCACCTCGCACAGGAAGGGTTGGTTACAGAGTAGCTTGACTGCATGTATCACATCTTAAAAAGGTACTTCGGCCCCATAACATTTCACCTCTTAGGCCCTCAGGGTGCCTTCATGTCCAGAATAGGAAGTGATTCACAATGAGAGTGATTCTCTTAAACACCATGATGTGCCTGTTAAAGAATAATGCAAGTTTGCTTATTAAATCGAATGCAATGCAGAATTCTAGATGGTGCATGCCATTTTTAGATCTCTTCAAGACATATAAATACTTACTTATTATATTATAACCCCAAACTATATTATAATGCAGTGGTTTTTGTGCAGCCCTGCACATTTTGTATGTCTCCCTTATCAGACACACCCAATTCAGTTCTTGTAGTCTCTACTAACAAGCTGATGAGTTGAATCCGGTGTGATAAATGAGGGAGAATGTGCAGGGCTGGGGTGCATACAGGACAGATTTGAAAACCACTGCATTATAAAATAATGTATGGCGAGGACGTTCAGTGATTGTATGCAGACATAAACTGATAAACAGTGTCACCAAGTGGTAAACAGTATAAATGCAGCCTTACCAGCCAGTTACCTGGCGTTGAGAATCCGATTCACTTGAGCGAGTCGCTCCGGACGGTTCATTCCAGTGAACTGATTCAATTTCAAGATTAGTTGGCTTTCCACCAAAGTAAGGCTGGTGTGTTGGTGTTTTTAGAGTGGTTTAGGCACGTTTCAACTGGCCTTTGGGAAAGCAGCTGGTTGTCTAAACCAGGGGTTTTCAAACTTTATGATGCCAAGGACCCCCAATATGATGAACCTTTTATGAGGGACCCCCATATATATTTTTTACGTATGAAAAACATTAAAAACTGTTAGATAAATTGTAAGGGTGACATTATAAATACTACACATTGTTTCCAAACTTAAATTGGCTATATTTAAAGGAATAGTTCACCCAAAAATGAAAATTATCCCATAATTTACTCACTCTCAAGTCATCTTAGGTGTATATTACATTGTTCTTTCAGACGAATACAATCAGAGTTATAAAAAAAGAGGCCTGGCTCTCCCAAGCTTTATAACAGCAAAATTTGAAGTCCATAAAAGTGCCTCCATCCATCATAAAAGTGCCCCACACGGCTCCGGGGGTTAATTAAGGCCTTCTGAAGTGAATCGATGGTGTGTGTAAGAAAAATATCCATAATATTTAAAAATTCTGGAGAGTATGTAGGCTATACAGCGAGACACATTTAGATATGAAACAGTTAGAATGTTTGTTAGACTTTAACCATTTTTGCTTTGTCTTTTTTATTCTCAGGAATTTTCTGGGGACCCCTTAGAACCTTCTGGAGGACCCCTGGGGTCCCCGGACCCCAGTTTGAAAACCCCTGGTCTAAACTAGGTAAACACCTGCTGGTCAGGCTCTTTTGAAATTGTATGAGCAAGATGTAGTTCCAGTATGACGTTGTAGCTCTACTCTTATGTTTTGTGTCAGACAAATGTACTTTTTCTTTAAAAAAAAGAAAAGAAAAAGACACCGACAAATGGCGTTATTTGTAATATCTCAACTTTGGGTTCACCATTGACTTGAGACTTAACACATTCTGCAGATACTTCACAGTTTTACTCACAATGTCATGGTTCATGAAACTCTCGTAAATATATACCTGTACGAAAGCTCTCCTCCAGATTCACAAACGCTCCATATACCAAGGATTCGGTAGTTAAACGTGTGTATATTAATTAATACCAAACATTCGTAAATAGGGAGCGCATGCACGCTCATTCATAATTAGCATAATCCCGCCCATGAGTTGCAACTGCAAATGACGTGTGCAGGAACACTGTGGAATTTTCTGGAATTCTTTCTCGGGTTTTGGCTCCAGTATTTTGCATAAATGCTAAAGAGACTAATTGACCAATTGCCTAGCAATACAAATTCAATTATATGTCCACCAAAGCATTTTTATCCAGCTAAAAACCGCCTGGTGCTCTCCTGAAAACGGCCAGCTGGTGGCGCTTGAAAGTGCTTCTCCAGCTGAGATTATTTGGTTGTTGCGATACAGAATATCCATGGCAGTAACGTGTTACTAGTATTGGAAGAATATTACAGAATATTAAAATTGCAGTAAAAAGCAGTATTAACTTCTCCATTACTGTTGTTAATTCGGTGTACAAGTGGGATGATTGATCGGTGTAGTTTTTGTCCCGCCCCTCCTCCACTGTGATTGGACGGCCTGGTAAAAAGTGACAGTGACGAGCGCTGCCTATTACCCAACGTTGAGCACAGTAAAAAGAAGAGAGAAAAAAAACTCTTGAAATAGTATTATGGTACATAGTGCATCAAAATGCAATGTCATCAGTTTGCCTAAATTAGAACACTGAACGTTCAAATGTTTTAGCTACGCACCATTTACACGTGGTAGGGAGCAGGTGGAAATTTCTTTCGTACCAACTAACATTTAGAAAATACGAACATTTTCGTGAATCTGAAAATGTATGTCAGAGCGGCTTTACCAAGTGGCAACCTCCCGCAGTTTCTCTTGAAGCCAATACGGAAGTGACTTAAACTGCAGTTCATCGACTGGCCGCTAGGGATAGGCTCCAGAAGGGAGCAGAATCTCATTGAGCCCCATGTTAAAATGCCCAACTTTACAGCAGAAAAAAACATATTTACAGTCTGGTACAAATTGTGGTTTCGGTCTATACGGCTAATTTTGCCCTTCATAACAACTGTGAGGAGGGTGAATTATTTAACTCATTCGTTTACATTATATAAAGCCTTAAAGTTCAGCATAATTAAGGGCGTGGTGGATAGGTGGATAGCAATTTATCTGCTGTCTGTTAGTCATCGCGTCACCTCAGCTCCACCCACGTCCCGCCTCTTCGCCCATTTTCTATTATCCGGGAGTGACGCGCTGCCAAGATGGCAACGGCCAGCTCGTCCCTACTTTATGCTTCAAAACTGCTCTTCAGAATCCCATGGGTAACGTCACGGACACTACGTCCACATTTTTTTACAGTCCATGGGCTTTACACACAAAATGCGTTCCGCTCGTGTTTCATGAATGAGGCCCAATATCTTTCATGAATTTGCAATAGTGTTCATTAACACTCGTCCATGAATGTTGTTTGGTCACGTGACAAATATAAGGCTATACTGTGTCCGAAACCTGGAAAACGCTGCCTTCCGAGGACACATTTCAAGGCACCAAGGCACGTCCAAATCTAATGTTAGCTTCACTTCCTGTCTCCTGAGATACCTTCATCTGTTTGATTTTTGAAGACAGCATATTTGTATCCTTCGCTGCCTTTGATATCCTACAATCCTGTGCGTTCCATTCTGTGACAGTTGAGCTGGAAAAAAAGATTGCAGCCGAAAGTTGCGTTTGCTGGTCAGTTTGTGTGTAAATGTACGTTTTTTTGCCAACATTTTCCACTTCTGATGTCATTTCTAGCGAGAAATTAATAATGTAGTAGTTCAATATTTGTTTACTTCTCACCAATGCTTTCTCTATTTTGCTGTAGATCCTTAAACGGTTACACTGCCTAAGAAGTCTGTCCGAAATTAGTTTCGTGTGGTGCCTTCATGCACAAACGCTGCCTTACAAGCCATTGTCTGATAAGACAGCGAGGCAACATGTCAGCTGCCTAGGTTTTCGGACGCAGCCAGGGACTCGAGAGGTAGACTATTTTTTTGTGCCTTATAATTTATCTCTGTCTGCATTATAATGATTTCCTATTTGGAATATGATCTATGTGGACGTGTTTATTTGTTTTTTGAAAATAGGCTATTTAACTCTAGCCTGACGTCGTCATACTCAATTCTAGTCAGAATATGAGTCTGATACTGCTCCGTTGGGCTGTGATTATGGGGCGTGTTTAAACCGAACCAGGAAAGACCTCAATTGGATAGACCTACAACCAATCAGAGCAACGGAGCGACGCATAACGTTAGTTGTCAAATGTCAACAGAACTCAACTGCACTGTGTTGCCAAGTCCGCGGGTTGAAGCGACCCCAATTATGTGATATACAGACCCAGGAATGCGAAATTTAGCAGGCAGTCCAGCCAAAATAACACATATTTTACCCCCAAAATGCCATTTTTCCCGGAGAACCCCCCCCACCCGGAAAGCTATTGGGCTTGTTTTTAGCTAGTTTTGAGTCGCAATTGGGCGAGTTTTGCTGTAAAAACTTGGCAACCCTGTCTGCCCGCACGCTAGAATAAGTCACGCTAGAAGAAGATGAGTGTAAACGATCTTTGCCGGTGTTGTAAAAAAGAATTTAAGGATACACAGAGTACTTACCAACACGATCATCATTTCTGAGAGAAATAGTGAAGGTGAATGCATATACGAACAAGTTCTCCGTTTAGGATTAGAACAAATTCAACCCAAGCGCCTTTGATGACGTGGATGATTACGTTACTGTTGATCATCTGTCCATCATCGTCTAAAGCCCGCCCTGACAATTTCATTGGTCCGAACAGTTTCTGTTCGGGCATAATTACTTCTCTATGGATCAAGTCCAGACCGAACTGCCCGTGCAAATATTTTTGTGGGCGGGGCTAAGTTCGTCTGGCATCCAGTCTAATTTAACTCTGTTCAAATGAACGAAATGACTTGGGCTGTAAAAAAAAAAAGAATTTTGCTGAACGAGATTCAAAGATCAAGTCATTGAAATAATCCGATATTTCCATCGAAATACCACTACTTTGCACACAAATTGGTTCGATCAAATCATTCAAAAGAATCGGCTTAAACGAATCGGACAGGACAGGATAAAATGAAAGGGATAGTTCATCCAAAAATGAAAATGTTGTCATCTTTTACTCACCCCCACGTTGTTCCAAACCTGTGTGTGTTCTTCTGACTTCCATAGTAGGGAAAAAAATGGAAGTCAAAGGATGCCATCCACTGTCCGGTTACCAACATTCTTCAAAATATTTTCTTTTGTATTTAACAGAAGAAACTCATACAGGTTTGGAACAACATGAGGGTGATAACATTTTCATTTTGGGGTGAACTATCCCTGGTAATGTATGGAGAAATACACATTTCAAACCTGACCTATATAACTAACATTGCTATATTTGTTCATGATATTTCAAATTACACCCGTTCAAACTAACAGCCTACACTGCTTTACTACTTCCTGGAAAGCAGGCCAAGAGACTTCCAAACACAATAACACATCAGCACTAGCCTCATTTTGCAGATAAACTGTGTAAAACCACTGCAGCACTTTTTAACTGCATCTCCGCAGTGTGTTTCAGCAGGTCTGAGTGTGGCCGACAGGACCGCGAGACACATTTCACCTCTGCAGAGGTGAGAGAAATCAATAGAGACAAATAAACCTCAGGCCAGAAGTCCACACGGTTAGAGTCGCTCCTCATTCTGTGTCAACCACCATCCTGCTCAAGACTCCAGTAAGTGAGTCACCATTTGACATTATTAAATAAAAAGAGAAAAGAAAATCCACTGTTTTTTCCCCCCCAGATAAGATACCATGGTGAATTTGAACCAGGAAACAAGGAAGCAAAAAGACCGGAGACAAAGTTCATTTAATGGCAAAACCACAAGCAATTGTAGAAAACCATGTGTTATTACAGTGCTTTATTTTATTGCTATGTGCATCCAAGACACATTATCCTAACAAAATGAGAGCAAATGGCCAAGTGAAAACATTATAATAGAAAAAAGTAAACATCATTTAATGATGTTGGCCATAGATGCCTTCCCTAAAGGCTTTTCAACTTTATTTCAATTCAAAATACTGCATCTCTGAACTCTGTCCTGACAATGAGTGTGTTTACATGCACAATCTTACACTGATTACGCTTAATAACCCATCAGCATGTAAGGTCATGCAAACACATAAATGGCTTCTTTTATCAGCCAAAGGTCATTAACTGTTTAAGCCACGATCCTGGTGGTTTATTTTGTGTGTGCATAAACCAATTATTTCTAATATCACATAAATGTTTCTAGATTTCAGAATGAGCTGAATTGCTGTGCATGTGAACACACTCAACATCTTGTTTTATTAGTGTAGCATTAAAAACCCCACGAAATCCTTTGTAGAAGGCCGTTTTTACTGTCCTGTTTTGATGCATTTCCCATTGGAAAGTAAATCGGGGTAGAACATTTCAAAAGGCTTGTCTTTACATGTTTAAAAACTCCCAATTTTTTGGATTTCTGGGGTTTTTAAAGATAAAGCTACTATAAATTGCTGAAGACCCTGTAAACATTTAGAAAAAGGTTTGCATGTATGTGCTACAGCAGTGCAATTTGACAAGGATGAAAAATAACCAACAATATTCACCATACAAACCAGCAAAATCTGTTCACACATCACCTCCTACACACTTCGATGCACAATGAATATCACTCTATTAATAAGTCCTCTGCTGTATTACTAGATGATCGTGCTAAAAATAGCAGTAGATTAATTAGCAACCCTGTAAATACCCTAAAAATATCTCAAGACACAGTTATAGGGAGACTGCTAAATCGGTTTCTATTTCAAACACGTAATTATTCTGTTTCTAAAGAGTGTGTGGCTGTGTTTGTGCATATGTTGTTGGCTTAGCTCGTTCGGTGGGTGTTTGGTGCTGTTGGCTTTAGGAGGCAGATTGTCGTTGCTGTGCATCTTGTAAAAATGGCATTAACAGCGAGCTTTGTGGAACTAAAATACATGTTGTTCCCTAAAATGTGCTTAGTTATTCCTTGTCAGATAGTGTAGCTTATTCGTTTGAACAGTCTAGCATTCAAGAACCTTTTTGTGCTGACATTAAGCCTGAAACATACTCTACATAAGTACGTACTGTAAACACCAACTCTAGTTTGATTTCATGCATGATTGCATTAGGAAATATGACAGCATTCTCAGCATTGCCACAAGGGGCGCTATATTAGGCATCAGTGTAACCGCCGTTTTCGACAGTCGTAGAATAGAATCTTGTGCTAGGGGTGCTAAAATTTCACATTTTACCTTTAAACTGTTGACATGTTTATAGCTAGTTACCTGAATGTGGATTAAGACAGACGTTTGAAGGAAACTCTACGGCAGTGGTTCTCAACTGTGGCCCTCAAATTTAGCTCCAACCCTAATCAAACACAACGGAACAAGCTAATCAAGGTCCAAAATCACCCCCTATAAGTACGGCATTATTGGAAGGGACAGCCATTTGTAGTAGTGTCCGAAACCATAGTGGCACACATCCCACATTGCACTGCAATAACTAGTGTGCAGCCGATGTACACTCAACAGCTGTCCGAATTTGCATTCACTCCTTCAAGCAAACTGTATTAGTGGACTAACGAAGGGAATAGGGATTGAGTGTTTAGGGGGCGATTTTGGATTAAGCCCTAGAAAGTTATAGGCAGGTGAGTTTGATCAAAATTGGAGTTAAACTCCAAGTGGATCTCGAGGGCCAGAGTTGAGAACCCCTGCTCTACGCCTCCTCTATTTTTTTTTCCCCCTTGTTTCGAACCCTGTTCCTGGAGACACACCAACAGTACACATTTTGGATGTTTCCATTATCTGACCCATCTATTTCTGGTCTTGGGCTGTGTTTAACTCCACTTATAGACATATACTCTTGAACTTCCCTAAGTACTTCCCCTCTGGGGAATCCTCAGCCACCATTTTGCGTTCAACTTCAAGTAGGCGAGGGAAGTGTATTTGGACAGACCCTCGACCCCTTGATTTTGACCGATGGAGCGAACCTGCTCGATTTCTACATCCTAATTCAGAGGCTGCATCCTTCAAAGGCCAATTGCTCCGCCACCGCTGTGGAACGAAGGCTGTCCCAATTCAAAGGCTCCTTCAAATGCGGCCTTCGTTTCCCATGAAATGGAGGATACAACAGATGAATCCTTCGCTGCCTTGCCTACCCCAGAATTCAATGCGCGCCAGGATCTTTTTGAGAGAAATTGCCGAATTTCACTTTTAAACACAAGTGTTGGGTTTCAACTTACTCAAATATGTAATGATACGAATGTAAAATGTTAACATATCTTTATTGTATACAGAAATGGACCATGGTGAACATATTTAGACACTTTGTGAACCCTATTTTGTTTTCAGACAGTTTAGTTTGGACAAACATTACTGTCACTCATCAACGGCAGCTGCCACAGTTGCTAGGCGACAAGAACAATCCTCCATAGGCTAGACCATCCCATTTAACAACGCTCCAAGGTGTGTCCTTTGAACTCTGCGTCCTTCGAAGGATGCAGCCTCTGAATTGGGACGCAGCTAATAAACACTTCAGGCAGATCCATAGACCACAATGCAACATGAATTGTGATGTCACAGCAAAGTTATTTTGACATTTAACCACATAATACTTGTAGCTACCTAAAGCTGACTGTTGTAGCTTATTGTATTTTTATCATTTTCAATTGTGTAGTTTTTGTTATATTTTCTCCAACAGCCCAAGCATGCATACAGGCAGTACGTAAAACAAATTCATAAGGGGAAAAAAATGTAAGTGGGCTTAGGGTGTTCCATTTAAACACATTTCAAGGGTTCTGCCAGTAGTGGGCACTCGTGCAACGCAAGCAATGATGTACATCTGAGTGATCGTGATGGAGTGATGTTGGCAAGGGAAAGGCATAAAAAATGGACTTAAAGGCCCACTGAAGTGCCTTGAAACGTGCAGAATTATTCAATGTGTTGACGTAATTTCCACTGGAACAAGAAGACAGGGCGGGACATATCGAACAACTCCTCCCCTTTTTAAAAATAGCCAATAGCATTTTGTTTACATCACAGTGCGGCCAGAGGCATTGAGCTCAATAAAGCCGCAGTTTCATCCTAATCTCTAACTGTTTCTCCTCCTAATCTCCTTTAAAATATAGAATTTTGTGCAGAATTCAAATGGGTTTGAAGATTCGCTCTTTGCTATCATGTCTCTGGAGCGGAGCTGCGGTAGTTTGCGTGACACTACTGTGAAACCAGACTTCATTCGCCCCAATGGAAAGCATATTTACACTGTCTGAATCGTTCCCTATCCCCTATATAGTGCACTATGTGTAGATAATAGTAAATGTGTGAACAAATGACCGATTTTAGCTGCAGCTTCAGCATCTATTTATAATGTAGGGGGCGGGACGCTTCAGATTCCAGAGAGCGTTTGATTGGACAGAAAATCTGATGAGAAGCTGAAGTGCAGAGTGATGTCATCAAAATCATTGATCCATATTGGCGGGAGTGAGAGACTGTGATTTTGAATGCTTATATCTACTAAATGCGAATTATGTCATTGTTTTGGAGCACACTAGCTTATAGATAACAGTAAGGCTAACATATTCATACTAAAAGCCAAAAAACTCCCATTTTGATGTCATGGGGACTCTGAAAATGTGTACTGTTGGTGTGCCTCCAGGAGCAGGGTTGGGAAACACTGGCATAGAATATATTTTAGAGATGTATGAATTCGCTTGACTAACACACATGAGCGAAATTGCAACGAGTGGACAATGGTAAATGTGACCGCACCTTTAGTGTGAGAATTTGTGTTTTACGTGATCATTGAAGGCAACTTTTTCTAAGGTGTAAATGTTCTCTGGTTAAAGAATCTCCTCCTCTTTTACATATAGAATCTCGTGGGCGGAGCTTGGGACTTGATTGACACCTCCTACCACCAGTAGGCGATCACGGATCACGATGCTTGAGGCAGAGCAACGCGGCGTCGCCATGGGCGACAGCCTTTCCCATTTTCTTTTTTCAGGATGGAAGGCTTCAACGGTGTCCAGCACTGATGGCTGATGGCCTGTGAGAGGAGAGCAGATGTTTGGATGACACCAACCGTGACAGCAACTGTGCAGTAGATAAATATATTATGGTGCAACTTCCATACCTAGACCTCCCGCCACGATCATTCTGCCTCGCACTATGGCTGCGGAAAAGTCTGCTCGCTTGGTCTTCAAGGGTACGGTGTCCTCTGATTTCAACCAAATTCCTTTGAAACAAAGCGGACACAAACAAATACAAATAATAAAGTGCAAAATATTAAAGGTGAAGTGTGTGACATCTGCACCACTAGCAGCAATTTGCAAGATGTCATTCTGATAATGTCTTATGGATAGTTAATATTTCAGCTTTGAATAAATTACACACAATGCACCATTAACACTGTGTGATTTAAAATCTGACATAATAAATCTGATTTATACAACGAGTGAAAGAAAATTAACAAGCTTACACTGTATATGATGTGAAGCTGTTTTTTTTGACAGCTTTTCCTAAAGCATCTAAAGAGGAAAAAGAAATAAAGGACTTTCCTGCAGATTAGAGCCTGCTTGCCTGTCGATTAGAGTTGACAGACTGTTTTCCATTTGCAGGATCTAATATATGTCTAATAACTAAGCCAGTAGCTTGCCGTAATAAATGCAAGGACCATTTCTTCAAAAATTACTCAGCTAGAACACTTTAATTGCTTTGAAAAGGAAGTTAGATTTGAGCGGCTTTCTGTGTTTCACAGATGTAGAATGTTAATTTGGCACATTATTTACATTTCCCAGTCAACCTAATCTGCCAAAAAACACAATCGCAGCCAATAACACACAAACGGCATTAGAATAATGATGGTTGTTTGAGAGTTGCCAACTCCTTTCACTATTCATGTTTACAAGCTTGATTGCAAAGACACATATGCAGATGCTCACAGCACTTGTGTATATATAAATGATCAAAACCTTTTCAGAATGGAAGTGCAATCTTTTGTCACTGCAAACGTCATACAAAATGCACGTTATTTTTTATTTAGTACTGTCCTGAATAAGATATTTTACTTAAAATATGTTTACATATAGTCCACAAGACAAAAACAATAGCTGAATTTATAAAAATGACCAAAAGTGTATGAACCATTGATTCTCAATACTGTGTGTCGTTCCCTGGATGATTCGCGGCTGTTTTTTTGTTTTGTGATGGTTGTTCTTGAGTCTCTTGTTTGTTAGGTCACATTCTTCAGTTTTCCAGCCTCTTTTGCATATTTGAACCCTCTCCAGCATCGACTGTATGACTTTGAGATCCATCTTTTCACACTGAGGACGATTGAGGGACTCAAACACAACTATTAAAACAGGTTCAGGACCCAATGGAAGGAACAAGGTTTCCCAGCAGAACATGGACCAAAGCATCACACTGCCTCCTCCGGCTTGCCTTCTTCCCATGGGCACACTGACTTATCTGCGGCTATAATAATAATAATTTGTTACACTTATATAGCACTTTTCTAGGCACTCAAAGCGCTTTACATAGAGGGGGGGAATCTCCTCAACCACCACCAATGTGCTTGTTAGAGTATAGTGTCCCCATTACTATACTGGGTTGTTAGGACCCACACCGACCACAGGGTGAGCACCCCCTACTGGCCTCACTAACACCTCTAACAGCAGAAACCTAGTTTTCCCAGTTGGTCTCCCATCCAGATGCTGACCAGGCTCAGCCCTGCTTAGCTTCAGTGGAAAACCAGTCTTGAGCTACTGGGTGATATGGCTGCAGTTTGTTGATCCCATATGCAACAAACTGTGATGCACTGTGTATTCTGACACCTTTCTATCAGAAGCAGCATTAACTTCTTGAGCAATTTGAGCTCCAGTAGCTCGTCTGTTTGATCCGACCACACAGGCCATCCCACCCACTAACAGATACCGCGATGAAGAGATAATCAGTGTTATTGTCACCTGAGAATGAGAATGATTGGAGGAAAGTCACACAAGAGAAGGCAATGCTTCCATTGCACTATGATTTGATATGATTGGTTTGTGCGATAAATCCCGCCTCTTGTTTTCGTGCGTGTTCGCAAATCAGTCTGAATGAACAAAATGATAGTGTTGGGAAGACTAAAAAGTAAGTAAACAACACACCCACTTAGATATCACTGCCACCCCTTAGATCCAACAACACAAAGGCACTTAGATATTTATGTCATGTCAAACTCAAACTTGAAATGACCTGAAAACATGATGACGGTGGGGTTTTTTTAGTGAGCGATCAGCTTAGGGAAATTTAAGGTATATCTTCGTATATCTTCTGTGACTAGTGTTTACCGAGTTTGATGACTGTTGATCCGAAAATAAGTTGACTATTAAAAAGAACAGCTGAACATCAGTTCACAAATAAAATATGTTGTTTAAATTGTTACTGCCTTTAGTTGTAATTTTGGAATAAATTTAATAAATGCTTAAAACACTAACTTGATGATTTTGATATACATTTATATACACTGCCTGGCCAAAAAAAAGTCGGGAGGGAGCATGAAGGATCATTTTCACACATGAATTGGCACCTCTGAGTCCAGAACTTAAACTCATTGAAAGTCTTTGGGATGTGCTGGAGGAGACTTGATAGAGTGCTGGACTCTTGCATTGTCAATACAAGATATGGACCAAAAATGAATGCACCTCTTGATGGAAATAAATGCTGTGAAGTTATTTCCATCAAGAGGTGCATATATTTTTGGTCCATATCTTGTATTGACAATGCAAGAGTCCAGCACTCTGTCAAGTCTCCTTTATATATATATATATATATATATATATATATATATATATATATATATATATATATATATATATATATATATATATATATATATGCTATAAATGCAATCAAAGGCTATTGCAATATTCAGTCAGGAAGCTGCTTTTAAAGGTAGCGGCCCATGTAGCTAGTGGTCAACAAGGCTGCTCGCTGAGTTTGTTTTTCTCCTGTGATTTTAGTTAAATAATTTATTGATGTTTTGCTGCAAATTTGGCCATTTGGATCAGGATCAAAGTGTCCGACTTGAATGAGCAATGAAGGGTCTGTCAACTTTGGACAGGGTATTGATTTCAGCCCTTGGCGTGCAATGCTCTCTCTGTTGTTGGCCCAAAATCTGATGTTCTCTGTTGAACGGTGTTGCCCTTCCACTTTTTCTGTTGCCAAGCATACTTTTTATTCAGATGCAAACTCGTATTACCTTCAAACAGGTGGCAGGGTCTGTCCTGGTGCCTGTTCATTTGGCATAACGTTAGAAAACATGCTGTTCTGGGTCTATCACCACTCAATTAGCAAGTATACATTGTCAAGTAGGATCTTTAATAAAAAGCACATCCATCTTGCCAACAAACTGGGATATAACCATCTCTGCAGCAGCCTGCGTTAAGACAAAAGAGCAGATGGGCTCAACTATCTATCAGGATGAGCTATGGATAAGGGATGACAATGTGTTTCTGAATAGCATCATTTAACGCCCCCTTCCTATCCCACAATCTTATCGCCTAGTTATATTAGATTGGGAGACTTGTACGCGAGGGCTTTTATTGCCGGTGGCGGATTCGGGCAGGAGGAAATTAGATAGCGAGGCTTAATCCCCCATGCTGCTCTGTGAACGGTGGCTCACGCACCTGTTGACTGACACATGCACCAGTAATGGAATAATTAAAAAAGAGAGAAATGATTCATACGACAGCGTGCAAAGTTCAGTTGACCTCCTCGCTGCCCACTTACGTTGGGAACTTTTTTTTAAATCGCCCTTGGGGCCAAAAAAAAGTCTGTGCAATTTTCCCATCTACTGAATCTGATTAGAAAAGATCAGATTTGAGCGGAAACGATATAGAGGAAGAAAAAGCGTGAGAAGCTGGAGAGAAATCAATAACTCATTTCAGCAGGTCTTACATTTTGTCACACCTTGTATCTTTCTACTCCTTTTTTGGGTTAATCCCCCTCCCAAAATAATCTAATACAAAGGGAGCGGTTACCCGTGATGATATATGCATGTTTTATGTACGCATTCAACATAAAACAATTTTTCTTGGAGATTTCACTGATTAAAATGAAGGCCTGTCTCATACCGCATGCACAAGCAGCACTTATCTATTTTGGTGTCTATACTCACGTGTCACAGTATTCACAGAGATTCAGCGCTATTTTTGCAATGCATTGTGTGCTGAAAACCATGTGAAACCAGTCTAAGATTTTTAATGGAATTAGTTCTCCAGGCCTGCTCAAGCTAGTCCAGGTTGTTGATTTGATAGGGGTTTTGGCCACTTTTCAGCTGGTCAGTCTGGGAGACCGGCTGGATGCCCAGCTAAACACCAGCTTTGTCAAATGGGAAGACTAACCTAAAGGGGTACTTCAGCGCTTGAAAGATGAGTGTGTATTTAAATTGGGTCATTTATGTAGTAGAAATGGGAAATTATTTTAGAAGTTGGTGCCTTCTAGACTGAGAAAAGCCAGAAAATGTATTTTTGGCTCATATGGATGAAAGACAACAACTCCCAGAATGCACTTGCTTCGCTGTCCTACGAGGCCACAAAACCGGTTACATCTCTTGCCCACCGCGGCTCCTCCCCACGGTCGTTTTCACTTTTTTTAGTAATAAAATCATTTAGTTCAGTTAGAGAACAGACACTACAATTAAAAACTGAACGTGTCTGCTCAATACAGCACGAGCCGAACGAGAGTCGCAGCACAAACACAGCAGGACAGGAGTCAGATCTCATTCATCAGAGAGTGAGGAGCTGACAGACCAGATGATGGCGGAAGATTTGGTTTCAAAGCAAAATGCGCCTATTTAAAGCTACACTGTGTGATATTTTCCCCCATCTAGCGGTGAAAGGGTATATGACCATCCAGTAAATATTAGTTTCTTTTCCGCCCAATTCCGATTTCGTTTTAACTCCTACGGTGGCCGATTTAGTCCAAGATTAACATGGCTTCCAGTTCGATCCAGCAATCCCCCTCTTCACATTCGCCATCGAGTTGTAACGCGTGTGTCCGGGTGAAAAATACGGATAGCTCACTCAACGCAACTGGAGTCGATGCAAACACGGAGGCGATTGACATCAAACTGCACTTTATTCCCCGCGGAACCCCCACAAGAGTCCGGCACAAACTCCACTTCCGTCCACAGCATTACCCAACAAAACAAAAATAAATGAATGTTAGCAACAGAAGACAGAAAATAATCCGCACACATGGGAGCTCGAGGCGCAGTGCACACACACACACACACACACACACACACACACACACACACAGAACGCAGGTGCTCCAACCGGGGCGAACGCTCTTAAAGGGGCCACACTATTTTCCTACAAAACGCGTTAAACGTGTTAAAACGTGAAAGGCGAAGCTTGAATTTACGGGTATGTCCCTCTTTGGCTAATGTACTTTCAAGATGGAGGGGCAACATGGCGACCCCCATTCAAACCCCTTATCCGTATGTATTTTCAATGGCATATTATAAACTTATGAGAATACTTTATTACTTGAAAGAAGTAAATATACATTAATGAGCACATATATTTTTGAAAGAACTAAGTGTTTTTAGCTAAGAAGAAACTAAAAAAGTTACACAGTGTAGCTTTAAGTGAGTTTGTCATTGTACTGTTTTGTTGTTGTGTTTTCATGAACCCACAATTCAAACCCCCGAATTGGCGCTAATTTTAAACTAAAACTAAAATGAGCCCGGCCGACCGGCATTCGTTGGATATTTTTCTTCAGAAGGCCTTTATTAACCCCCCGGAGCCGTGTGGAGCAGTTATATGATGGATAGATGCACGTTTATGGACTTCAAAAACGAAACAACAATTCACTTTCCTTATAATGCTTGGATTAGCCATGACATTTATTACTATAACTCTGATTTTATCCGTCTGAAAGAATAATGTCATATACAACTAGGATGACTTGAGGGCGAGTAAATCATGGGATCATTTTCATTTTAGGGTGAAATAACCCTTTAATGTTGACAGCACTAATTGAAAGTTCAAAAGAACAGCAAAAGTACTACATAAAATTTTTTTTTTATGAATGATAGAGTGAAATAATGGAGTGAATTACTCACCAGTTGTCACACAAACAGCACTTTCTATCCAAATCTGACTGACTCCAGATCATTTCAGCATTTTATATAGCTTTTATAGTTTGAAGTTTGGGTGAAGTGCTCTGGGCACAATAGATTAATTGGCATTTGAATTTAAATGAGATTCCCTCTCATGTAAAATAATATTACATGATGATCATGACGGTTTGTAATAGTTTTCAATGCTCTTTCCACTACACTACTCATGTTTACAGTGGGAAACAGACCAGAGATATGGACTGTTATAGTGTTGGTATGTCTAGCTAATTTACCTTGGTTGGTGTCGAAGATGTTGACGTTCTTGGTAAACTTTGAACTTTGGTGTAATCCTCCTTGTCTGAGCCCTCCTAACCAGCAGAGACGCCCAGCGCTGTCCCATATGACCCCAGAATAAGATCTCTTGCAGAGCAGGCTGGGTAGTGTGGACCAAGTGCGGTTTTCCATGTCGAAGACTTCAAACGCCTTCACCAAACGCTTGCACTGACGTCCACCTGAAGGGACAGAGACATTGGTGGTGACCAGTCATTTTTGCATGGGAAAGCACCAAATATTTGGCACATAAATATCGATTTGATAAACCAGTTATCCTTTTATATATCAGATTTAGCTTACTTAAAGGTCCCGTTCTTCGTGATCCCATTGTTCAAACTTTAGTTAGTGTGTAATGTTGCTGTTAGAGCATAAATAATACCTGTAAAATTATAAAGCTCAAAGTTCAATGCCAAGCGAGATATTTTATTTAACAGAAGTTCCCTTTCAAAGCCTACAGCGAACGGCCGGCTTGGACTACATCCTGGTACTTCCTTCATAAATGACGTCAGTAGAACAGTAGAACAGACTAACCTCCGCCCACAAGAATACACAAAAAAGGGGGCGTGGTCTTGTTGCTGTCCCACGTGGAGAAGAGGAAGTGTTGCGTTTGAGTGTGTTTGTCGCCATGTCGTCGAGACGCTGTTATTTTCATCCCGGAGTCAAATCACCTTTGTTTGGCTTTCACAGGGACGCTGTAGAGATCATTAAGCGCATATATCTCCCGTTAAGAGGCGTGACCTTTCCACGTGCGCTAAGCTGCTGACGAATCACAACACAGGAACCGTGCCACGTAACAGAAATACGTAACAATCAGAACTCGTTACGTATTTCTGAAGGAGGGACTTCATAGAATAAAGGAAGTCATCAGCCGTTTTTAGGACAGTGAAAACAGCGGTGTACAGATAAGTAAATTGTGTTAAAAATACTGTTTTTTTTACACGCGAAACATGAACACATGTTATATTGCACACTGTAAACACAATCAAAGCTTCAAAAAAACACGAAGAACGGGACCTTTAAGTGGGCATTTATCAGCAATGAGTTTTCAGCAACTACGAGGTCAGGAACACAAATACGCACACACATAGTATTTCATGTACAAGGGGAGATTAGAGATACACAAGGACTCTCTCTGCTCAGCAAACCTGCCACGTAGATCTTGGAGCCCAGTAGGCAGACACTGGTATCGTAGCGCGGGGTGGGCATGGGCGGAAGGAGCGCCCACACGTCCTTGCGAAGGTCGTACTGCTGGAGAACACTTCTAGGCAGGAGGTCTGCTCCCATTCCCCCAACAGCAACAGCTCTGCCGTCTGAACACAGGTCAAATGAAGGACTTTATTTTGAACAAAGAACTCTTGAACAAAGCAGTCTCTCACCTTACAATGTCAAAAACTCAATGAATAAATACCTGAAATGCCATGTGCTGACAGTGAATAGAGTTGACTGAAGTTACATTGACATGATTTGGTTTACAGTCAACATAAAATAAAAGGATTTACCTTGTTCTTTAATATATGTTCTTGCTTTTGATTGTGCACAATTCATCACATTATTCCAAAGAAAAAACATATTTTATATGTAATATTTATCTTTATAATATTCATTTAAACTCTTTCCCTCAAACAACTTGTAATTAAGAGACACTTTCCACTATCTAAAAAAATATGTTTTTCTTCTTCATCAATTCACCAGTACACAATATTTAAAAAATAAACACACATATATACACACGCATATATGCACACGCACACACACACAGATTTGTTTTG
This sequence comes from Romanogobio albipinnatus, assembly GCA_023566225.1. Taxonomy (NCBI): domain Eukaryota; kingdom Metazoa; phylum Chordata; class Actinopteri; order Cypriniformes; family Gobionidae; genus Romanogobio; species Romanogobio albipinnatus. The sequence goes on along the minus strand of CM042254.1, from coordinate 6,290,189 downwards.
CTATTTAAATGAGGACATGTCCTCATATTTCACATTTACGTCGTAATACCAGTGTAATACCCTTGTCATTATACAAATGTGTCCTCATAAATCACAAAAACAAACACACACGCATGCACACACATGCACACACACACACAATGTATTATTTTAATATCATTATTTATCTTAATGAAACATTTGCATTTTTCATTCTTTCCCTCCGACTTTTCACTTTTCACTATCCCCACTTCTAAAAACAACATTTATTTCATTCCATTCATCTGTCTTGATTTTATTGTTTTACCTTATTTTACACAATTTACCTTATTTAAATAAATAAATAAATAAATATATATATATATATATATATATATTAATGTATTATTGTAAAATTTATATTTATCAACATAATATTTGATCCAAAATTTAATAATTTTGACAACTTTGTAATATAGGGACACTTTTTAACCATCCAAGTCTTTTCGTTCTTTTATACACGTTCCTAATAAATAACATTGATCTTGGTAATAATTTTGTAAAAATATTTCACATTTCACACACATTTCACTAGAAACTATTTATTTCATTCTTTAATACACTTTCTTGATTGCATTGTTCATAATTCACCTTTTTTTACTTATATATACCTTATATAACTTATATTCACCTTGTTTTATAAATATATATATATATATATAAAATATAATAAAATGAGTGGATTCTGAAATCTAAATCCATATATATATATACACACTCACCTAAAGGATTATTAGGAACACCATACTAATACTGTGTTTGACCCCCTTTCGCCTTCAGAACTGCCTTAATTCTACGTGACATTGATTCAACAAGGTGCTGAAAGCATTCCAAAGATGCTCTATTGGGTTGAGATCTGGTGACTGTGGGGGCCAGAAATCGAGACACATGCTTTGCATACCTCGGTTGTAACGAGTGGTTATTTCAGTCAAAGTTGCTCTTCTATCAGCTTGAATCAGTTGGCCCATTCTCCTCTGACCTCTAGCATCAACAAGGCATTTTCACCCACAGGACTGCCGCATACTGGATGTTTTTCCCTTTTACACCATTCTTTGTAAACCCTAGAAATGGTTGTGCATGAAAATCCCAGTAACTGAGCAGATTGTGAAATACTCAGACCGGCCCCGTCTGGCACCAACAACCATGCCACGCTCAGAATTGCTTAAATCATCTTTCTTTCCCATTCTGACATTCAGTTTGGAGTTCAGGAGATTGTCTTGACCAGGACCACACCCCTAAATGCATTGAAGCAACTGCCATGTGATTGGTTGATTAGATAATTGCATTAATGAGAAATTGAACAGGTGTTCCTAATAATCCTTTAGGTGAGTGTATATATATTTATAATCAAGGTCTCATTTTATCAATAGAACTACCGTTTGTTTATTATTCTTTTCATATGTTCTGTAAAGTCTGTATTTGGCCTCTGAGGAGTGACTGAGGGTCTGGCAAAAGCCAGGAGTGCAGTATCAGGGCTTACTCATTCAGCCCGACTTCAGGAGATGAAATATGGATTTGTCTTTCATTTGTTGCTTTTAATTATATTTATTTTATATGATATTTTATTCATTTTATATTTATAAGCTTTTATTTTTCTTTGCATCTTCCATCACTAGGGAATAAGATGAATATTGTCTGTACCTCTCACTGAGAGAAAGAACATGCTATCAGTATGTTTTGGGGAAGTTTCTGCTCAGAGCTTGGGCGTGACCAGCTTCAACCTTGAAGTAGCTGTGGACCTGGTGGGAGTTAGTCTGTCTTTTACAGATCACTATTGGTGTATAACTGGTATTCTGCTTGAGACCTGCAGGCGCCTATTCACAACCTGGAAGGTCACAACAGGCCTATTTCCAGGGTTCCAGAGTCAGTAGTTTGATCGATAGAGATATGCCTCTGCCTATCAGTACATGTGTGGAAATTTACTATGACTATCTATTTTCTCTTAGCCAATCAAAATCATCCGACCTGCAGTAATGACGTAGCTAGACCTTGAAAAGAGTATAACTGTGTTGAGAAATACGCGGAGAGCGAGGCATGACATAACATAATTGTAATATTTATTTATATATCAATTTCCATGAATAAAATCAAGGGCCCTGTACTTTTTCTCACTGAATAATTGAATATATTTGACTTTATATCAGAGTATGGAAATAATATTGGTAGCAAACGCCATTCCATGTTGACTTAAAAGCCACAAGATGTTTTTTTTTACCTTTAACAGTGACAGAAAGCCCCATGGACGCCTCTCTGAGTGTGCATCTCTTCCTCCATTTGCCTTCTTCTGTGTTGTACGCCTCCACGGCCTTCAGGGGGCGCTGGTCCTTCCCCATCCCACCGACCACCAGCAGCTGTTTACCCAAAACTGCCACTGCTGCTCCGGCTCTCGGCGTGGGCATCGGAGGGAGACTGAGCCAGCGGTCCACCTCGGGCGAGTAGAGCTCAAGAGCGCTGGTGGGCCGACCTGAGGCATCACAACCCCCCACCATATAGAGCTGTCCCCCAACATCAGCCAATGAGTGATACACGCGGGCACTGGAAAGACATGCCAGGCTCTGCCAATGGAACTCATGGGCCGAGGGCACCGTCATCACCCTGTCCGATCGCTGTGGGTTTTGGAGTCAGCTCCTGAAAAACATCAAGAGTAATTAGTTTACATGACTAACATTCAGTCCACGTGATGTTTAGTAGTCCCTGCTGTAGCCACTGTGTGTAATTCATACAGCAATTATGACAATGTGTACAGTGATTACAACACTTGCAATAACAATGACAATGTCCATATATTCTCATACTGTCGCCTACTATTCCCACAACTGACTACTGGGATATGATGCTTGACTCAACTCATAACGCCTCTGAATATATATTAGGCATCATTGGAGTGCATCTCACTTTTCCAGTCTGTTCCATCTTTCTTCCAGAAGCATTTGGCCTGATATTTTAGTAGCAGAAGTTACATGCATTTAAATGTACTTGCAACTGCTTTAAAGGTCAAACTGATAATCAAATAATCTGTCCATTATTTATTAGATTTATCAGATAATAGCCAATGCTTTTCTCTATACAATATGCAAATTAAATTCTATGTAATGTATGCTATACATTATTTTTGTCTTTTTTTTTTTTTTTACAATATAAAGTGCAGATGAAACAAGCATATAAAAAGCAATATAGAAAAATAAAATAAAAATATTAGAAGAAAAACTTAATTAAAAAAAGTTTAATTGTTGCTTTGGTAATTGAACTACAGTAAATACGTACTAAAATCACTAAAACTACACCGTAAAAACAAATTTGTTCAGTTTACTTAATTAAATTGTGCAAACTCGTTGCCTTAATTACATTAAGTTGTTCTTACTTAAACCATTTAAGTTTTGTCAACTTAATTCTATCTGTGATCTGAGGAAGTCTGAAGAAGTCTATTAAAATTTGCCCCGCCTCAAAAGCACTTTGCCTGCCCGCCCGCTTGTTTTTGTTTTTTTGCTTTGGCTAAATGGTACTCAAACCAGTCAAGTAATGTTTACTTGGGTTTTCTGAGTAACGAAGGCATAGCATGCAAATAGTTCAGATAACTAAATTGTTTTAAGTAAGTTCAACAAATTATTGGACATTAAGTAAAGTTTACTAAAAAGTATTAGTAAGAACAACTGTTGGATTAAGTTAAAAACAAAGAACCAATTAAATTTCAAAACCACATAATAAAATGGCTAAAACTAAAACAGTGACATTTAATCACCTATTTGCTAATACAAAAAAGATGCTTTAAAAAAAAAATCCTATAATGTGATATATTTTCGAGTGAAACAAGATATTTAATGATAAAAAAAATTCATGCATTATCATCAACCAATATTGCATGACATGGGTGACAGCAGCAAGTTGATTAAAGTTGATAAAGACAGTATTGATACTATAAAAAGAAAGTAAATATATTTTTATTAGTGCTGTCAAATCGATTAATCGCGATTAATCGCATCCAAAATAAGTTTGTTTACATAATACATGTGTGTACTGTGTGTAATTATGTATATATAAATACACAATCATGTATATATATATATATTTAAGAAATATTTGCATGTATATACTGTATATATAATTATATAATTTATATATATATATATATATAAATATTTTATATATAAATTATAACCATTTCTTCTTAAATATATACATGAATGAATGTGTATTTATATACACAATAATTATACACAGTACATACACACATATATTATGTAAATGACTTTTGATTTGACAGCACTCGTTTTTATATGATTGGAACACTTTGTGTCAGTTAAATGTGAGATAGATATACTCTAGTGCCTGCTAGAAACAAAAATATGTATCGAAAGCTTGTTGTCTTTCCATTTAGCGCTCTTATATACATAGTGCTAATTGGATAACAGTCTACAATTATTCCGTAATCATATTAAGACAAGTAATAGAGGAACTAATTGCAGAAGGCTAATGCATATCAAAGACCTGATCTTAGAAAGAAAAGCTCACGGTTGTTCCAATAGGCATACAGAGAGGCACATTTTGTCTTATTTATGGCTGTGAAGTCCATGGCTTAAGTTATGCAAACACTTTTTTATGTTCTATTTCCATCCAAGTGGAGGCAGTGATATGGAAGACGGCCCAGAATAGCATCATCACTTGATTCAATTGATGCAGCCAATTTCACACAACTGTTCTTCTCTCCTCAGCTGTGTACACAATGAGCTTGAAGTGGGCTGTTGTACCGCGGCTTAGCATCCAGCAGTATCCAGGCAACCATGGTCTTCACCCCAGTCCCTGTCTTTCCTCGAGACACAATTCCCATGCTTCCCCTGCAACCCTTGCACGAAGGCTTTCCCTGAGTGCTTTCACAACCAATGAATATAATGGCGAAAGATTACAAGTATTGCAGCTTCCATTTAAGCAGATGTCAACAAATCACACATTAGCTTCAGAATGAAATCCAATTAATATTGAACATCCAGTTTGTTTTTAACATACACAGCAAAGATGCTTTATTACTGAAAGGACACGTAGAGAGTACACACTCTAAAAAATGCTGGCTTAAAAATAACCCAGGTTGGGTTGAAAATGGACTAACCCAGCAATTGGGTTGTTTTAACCCAGCAATTCGGTTGTTTTAACCCAGAGATTGGGTTGTTTTAAACCAGCGGTTGGGTTAAATGTTTGCTTAAAACAACCCAATCGCTGGGTTAAAACAACCCAACCGCTGGTTTAAAACAACCCAATCGCTGGGTTAAAACAACCCAATTGCTGGGTTAGTCCATTTTCAACTCAACTTGGGTTATTTTTAACCCAGCATTTTTTAGAGTGTATACACTAGAGAGAGTACACTCAAAAAAATTATGTTTACGCATTATAAGAATGATTATATAGAATGATTTCTGAAAGATCATGTGACACTGAAGACTGGAGTAATGATGCTGAAAATTCAGCTTTGCCATCGTAGGAATAATAAATAAATAAATAAATAAATAATAAAACTAAATAAATAAATAGAAAAATTATATATAGTAAAATAGAAAACTTTAAAATTTTAAATGTAAAGTATCATAATAGTGTATTAAATATTAATAATAAAAATATAAATAAATTAATATAGTAAAATAGAAAACAGTTATTTTAAATGTAAAGTATAATAATAATGTATTAAATAATAATAATAAATTAAATAAAAAAATATATAGTAAAATAGAAAACAGTTATTTAAAATTTAAAGTATAATAATAATACTGTATTAAATAATAAAAATAATTATAATATTACATCATATCATATATTATTAATTCAAGCTTTATAATGGCAGTAATAGTTGCTCTGTTTTTGAAGTCCATAAAAAGTGCATCTGTCCATCAAATAACTGCTCCACGCGGCTCCGGGGTGTTAATGAAGGCCTTCTGAAGCGAATCGATGCATTTGTGTAAGAAAAATATCCATATTTAAAACTTTATCAAGTAAACTTTCGGTTGACCGCCTTCCGTGGAAAAGTGTTGAAAGTTGAAAGTGAAACTCAAGATGAGTACGTGACGTCATGACGAGCGGACCCGGTCGCGTTAGTCTTTCGATCGGCAGAGGCACTTTCAACACTTTTTCCATAAATTGAACACGGAGGGCGGTTGGCCGAAACTTTACTTTATAAAGTTTTAAATATGGATATTTTTCTTACACAAACGCATCGGTTCACTTCAGAAGGCCTTTATTAACACCCCAGAGCCGTGTGGAGCACGTTATTAGATGGACAGATGCACTTTTTATGGACTTCAAAAACAGAACAACTATTACTGTCATTATAAAGCTTGGATTAGCCTGGACTTTTGTAATATAACTCCTATATATTTTATTCGTCTGAAAGAAGAATGTCATATACACCTAGGATGATTTAAGGGTGAGTAAATCATGGGGCTTTTTTTGGGTGAACTATCCCTTTAACAAAATATTAATAGCTGACCTAAAATGCAAAATAAGTGGCTGTTTTTATTTTTTTGCAAATGGCTAATTTACATGAACTGGTGAAACAAACTCTGTCTTTGTGAAGCAGGTTTCTGGATCAAGTCTCATTGAAAATGAATGACTTCTGGTTGCTTCTGCTTTACAAAGCGTGGCACTAAAAAAAGTAAAAGTAGGAAAAACGGAACTGGTGAAGCTACATTTTTTTTATGAAAACTGTTACCATATTACAACCACATTACTGAAGAAAAACAATTGTAGTAGAGATAGTACTGCTACTAATCCACAACTATAGAAAGTATGAAAAATCTCTGAGGACACGTCTCAATTTACAAGACCTTCATTCCATTTATAAATGTTCCGTCTCAGCGGCCGATCAGGTGGATGGCGAGTCCCTGATGGGCTTCTCTGAAAAGTTCATCACCAACTAGAAGTGTTTGGCCGCTCTGCTCTCATTGAAAGCCATCAGATAGTGCTTTAATGGCGATTAAACTGGTTTATTACAGGTTGAGAGCTCTGGGCCTCTAGTGATTGTGTTAACTACACAGAGACCCCTGAGAGTGGTGAACACTTCATCAAGTCCAATCACGCTGTAAAATGAGGTGATCGCTCAGTGTCTCTTTCTCGTGCTCTCACACAGGTTCAGAATATCACTATCTCTGTCAGACTCTCATTTTCTTTCAGCATATTGCCATCTTAAGGGTGCTCGCAGGACCAAAATCCTGTATATTAAACATAAAACATAGACGAGGAGCAATCGATTGTAAAAGATTGAGATTGAGAAGCGCCATATTATATGAAAAATCCCTCAAGTTCCAACACACCCTGCTGAAAAGTACAACATAGTCATTAAGGCTGCATTAATTTGATCACAAACACAGTAAAAACAGTAATATTGTGAAATATTTTTACAATTTAAAATAACTGTTTTCTATTTCAATAGGTTTTATTTCTGTGATGATTCTGTCACATTATCCTTCAGAAATCATTCTAATATGATTTATTCAGTTATTTCTTTGTAGATTTTCTTACATTTTTAATTGTTTTTTAAAATATATAAATATAAAAAATATATGTAAAAAATGCAATTATTTAAAAAAAAAAATATATATATATAAAAGTGTTATTTATTAAGCGCCCTTCTCACAGCTCAAGTTTGCTTCACAACCAAGTGGCAACCTCCTCCAGTTTCTCTTGAAGCCAATACGGAAGTGACTTAAACTGCAGTTCATCGACTGACCACTAGAGACAGGCTCCAGAAGGGAGCAGAATCTCATTGAGCCCCATGTTAAAATGGCCAACTTTACAGCAGAAAAAAACATGTTTACAGCCTGCAAAAATTGTGGTTTCGGTCTATGGATCTAATTTTGCCCTTTATGACAACTGTGAGGGGGGTGAATTTTTTTATAACTCATTTGTTTACATTATATAAAGCCTTAAAGTTATGCATAATTAAGGGTGTGGCCACTTTGAGTGACAAGTGGATTACCATTTGTCTGCTGTCTGTTAGTCACCTCAGCTCCGCCACGTCCCCCATTTTCTGTTTCCGGGATAGGGACGCGTCGATGTCAACACTGACGTCGACTACGACAATACGTCGACATGCGTGAAATGCGTCGACGCGTCACATTATTTACGTTCTGGAATATAACAGATCTAGAATAATGGCGGCTTCTGCTCCCGGGCATAGTGAAAATGATCATTTATCATATAAAGCCAGACCGAAACATTCAAAAGTGTGGGAGTACTTTAAACAGAAGCCGAATAAAACTGTGCTTTGTTCGCTCTGTAACGCCGTTTTCACACTGCACGCGTAAGCAGTGCGGTGGCAGAGCAAAAGTTGTGCGTGTGGAAAGCGGGAGCCGCGCGCGCCCGTTGTGCTTTCACACTGACAGTGTTGGTCTCGCGCAGCTGAACCGTGGCGTGTGTATTGCAAATACAAACGAATGTTGTCCATTCGGTCACATTTTCTGGTGTTCTTCTCTGATCCGAGTACGTCTCGTACTTTGATTTATTATGGGCAGCATATATCTGCTGCAAATGCGACCGTGTTCCCATCTGTCCCAAACATATATGCATATAACATGCTGTACACTCACCTAAAGGATTATTAGGAACACCTGTTCAATTTCTCATTAATGCAATTATCTAATCAACCAATCACATGGTAGTTGCTTCAATGCATTTAGGGGTGTGGTCCTGGTCAAGACAATCTCCTGAACTCCAAACTGAATGTCAGAATGGGAAAGAAAGGTGATTTAAGCAATTTTGAGCGTGGCATGGTTGTTGGTGCCAGACGGGCCGGTCTGAGTATTTCACAATCTGCTCAGTTACTGGGATTTTCACGCACAACCATTTCTAGGGTTTACAAAGAATGGTGTGTAAAGGGAAAAACATCCACTATGCCTCAGTCCTGTGGGCGAAAATGCATTGTTGATGCTAAAGGGTCAGAGGAGAATGGGCCGACTGATTCAAGCTGATAGAAGAGCAACTTTGACTGAAATAACCACTCGTTACAACCGAGCTATGCAGCAAAGCATTTGTGAAGCCACAACACACACAACCTTGAGGCGGATGGGCTAAAACAGCAGAAGACCCCACCGGGTACCACTCATCTGCACTACAAATAGGAAAAAGAGGCTACAATTTGCACGAGCTCACCAAAATTTTGACAGTTGAAGACTGGAAAAATGTTGCCTGGTCTGATGAGTCTCGATTTCTGTTGAGACATTCAGATGGTAGAGTCAGAATTTGGCGTAAACAGAATGAGAACATGGATCCATCATGCCTTGTTACCACTGTGCAGGATGGTGGTGGTGGTGTAATGGTGTGGGGGATGTTTTCTTGGCACACTTTAGGCCCCTTAGTGCCAATTGGGCATCGTTTAAATGCCTCGGCCTACCTGAGCATTGTTTCTGACCATGTCCATCCCTTTATGACCACCATGTACCCATCCTCTGATGGCTACTTCCAGAAGGATAATGCACCATGTCACAAAGCTCGAATCACTTCAAATTGGTTTCTTGAACATGACAATGAGTTCACTGTACTAAAATGGCCCCCACAGTCACCAGATCTCAACCCAATAGAGCATCTTTGGGATGTGGTGGAACGGGAGCTTCGTGCCCTGGATGTGCATCCCACAAATCTCCATCAACTGCAAGATGCTATCCTATCAATATGCTTTAGTTTTAGTTTTAGTTTATGCAAAATAAGACGACTAGTTATACATTAACACTATGCTGAAAGCTCCTGTATGTGAACCTTTTGCAGATAAATACAAGTGTATTTTTGTTTACTATTGATACAAATCAATAAGTAAGTCATACATAACTACAGTAATTGATAACCTATTATAGTAAACAACATTTCCTAATTAGGCCTACTCTGTATATATTTAATGATGAATAGTATCATTCATTATACATAATGTTTAAAATGCTTCTTGTGTTCATATATTTCATTTTAAAATGGCTTAAGTACACTACCCTTCCTGAAATACAATTAATATTGTCATCATTCGTTCATTTCATTTTAAAATAATATACAAATTCACTACCCTCTTTGAAATACAATAATCAGTTAAAAAGAATCATCAGATTAATCTGGAAAAATAATCGTTAGATTAGTCGACTAATCGGAAAAATAATCGATAGATTAATCGACCAAAAAATAGATGCAGCCCTAATTCGGGAGTGACGCGCGATGACGCGCTGACAAGATGGCAACGGCCATCTCAACCCTACTTTACGCTTCAAAACTGCTCTTCAGAATCCTATGGGTGACGTCACGGACACTACGTCCATATTTCTTTTTACAGTCTATGTTCACAACTGAAAATAAAAACATTTAAAGGGATAGTTCAGCAAAAATTAGGACAACATTTCAATTTTTGGGTGAACTATCCCTCATGTTGTTCCAAACCTATGAGTTTCTTTCTTCTGTTTTGAAGAATGTTGGTAACCAGACCACTGACTTCCATAGTAGGAAAAAAAATATTATGAGCCAGATAACAGGAAATGGAAACTCATCACAAGAAAAGAAAACACATTAAGAAATAAGGATCTAGGCTTTTTAACTAGTCTTACCAGCACACCCTCCCTTGGTCAGCCAGCCAGCCTTTTTAAGCTTTTAAAAACGATACCTTTGAATCTGAAAAATGACAAGGCTAATCTATGATAAAATCCCTTTCCAATGTAAAGAAACGCTTGCAATTAGACGTTCTGATGCTCAGTCACCTGCAAAACATTGTTCTTTAAAGAGTGTTTGCAGTGTAGATTATCAGTTGAGATTTAAATAAATGATTCAGGTAACAGTTACAAAGAGCCACGAAGCTGAGCCGGGCGAGTCGTAACTTGGGGAGATTTTCTCAGATGTAAATTGACTGTCAAAGACGAGCTGAGATGAGACTGCTTTTTTTTCTCAGAGTCCGCCCCTCTGCCTTTATTTCCAAGCCTTTGTATTCCAATCACAGTCTTTCACCTGGGGTTTTGACTATCTCCACCATCATTTACAGGCCAAGCTGTCGTACGTTTCATCCACGAGAAGACAGAAACTTGAAAGAAAGCTCAAGGAAAGACACATTTCTCAAGTCCCGTTTTTCTTCACCACCCCCCTCTCGACTCAGTATGCAGAGATGGGTTGCCATAGAAACAATGAGACCATCTCAAGATGTGGGAAACGAGGCTTCTGAGCGGAAGGCTTCTTCGCTTTTAATGATGCATTAACAAACAAACAAAAATCACAGCGATCTTACCCCTTTGACCCGTGCTGACGTTCTCTTGTTAACGTTCTCTTGGCATTCCTTGCAAATCGCATTAATTGCAATCTGTAATGATTTGCTCCGCCACGTCTTCTTCTTTTGGTTAATTAACTCTTTGAACAGCTTGAGATCAACAGTAGGCCTACGAGCGCCCACTGAAGTCATTTACAATCAGTGTGCATCCTTTTCAAACTTTTAATTAGTTAGTCTCCCATCCCCGATACATAACTTAGGCTTAATTCTGGGCCTCATTGTATCCTAAACCTGAGCCATTAGCTACGAGTATGATCCAATAGACTTTACGCAAATGATCCATTTAAGGTCCTCTTGTCATTCTCTCCTCTGGTGAATCCATAAGGCCCCAGCAGGTAAGCGTTTATCGACTTCTATTTAATTAGCCTCCCTGAATTCAAACAGCGGCAACTCTAAAGTCCACAGAAGTGCGGTTCTTAATCAGAACAAAATGATCCTGGGAGGCTTTATCTACAGAGCGTTGTTAAAGTTCTGCCGGGGCTTCGTTTAAATTTACATTTGCTTTCAGTATCAAATAGGGTTGAGCGTTTTGACAATATACTGTACTGCGTGATCTGCCTCAGCAGGAAGAAAATTTGCTATATATTGCAGCATTTGCATGGCAATGAACTGCATAATGAAACATGGAAGTGACGTGGAGTGAAACATGGAGTAATGCAAAAAATAAGGGCTTCAAATGTGCTATCACTGGCTAACGTTGCGTAAACACTGGTAAGTCTTAGGAATAAACATAAACAGAACTTATAAGCATACTTTAATTTTTTTTTTTAAATTTAAACATTCTTCCTTTGTTCTAGATTTCTTTAGTAACTCTTAACATTCTTTTAAAAAAAGTTCAGTTCTCATAAAATCTATTGCTTAGAAAAACATGTTTTGAACATTAAATTTGGAACTTGGAGTTGGAAGTAAGCATTTTATAATATTAGTGTTAGCAATCTGCCTGATTTGTCATATTTCTGTCATGACAACTCATGCTTGTGCTTGGCATGGTAGTGGGTATGACATTGTTCATATGTTTGATCATGGCGGAATAGATCTGCTACACTGCTGCTGCTGTTGGTTATTTCTGCTGCTGCTGTTTTTGCTGCTGCTGCCGTTGGTTATCTCTGCTGCTGCTGGTTATTGCTGCTGTTGTTATTGCTGCTGTTGTTATTGCTGCTGCTGTTATTGCTGCTGTTTATTATTTCTGCTGCTGCTGTTTGTTATTTCTGCTGCTGCTGTTGATTATTGCTGCTGCTGTTTGTTATTGCTGCTGCTATTGCTGCTGTTGGTTATATCTGCTGCTGCTGTTATTGTTGCTGCTGTTTGTCATTTCTCCTGCCGCTGTTGATTATTGCTGCTGCTGCTGTTTATTTCTGCTGCTGCTGTTGGTTATTGCTGCTGTTGGTGGTGGTTATTGATGATTCTGTTATTTCTACTGCTGCTGTTGTTGGTTATTGCTGCTGATGTTATTGCTGCTGCTGTTTGTTATTTCTGCTGCTGCTGTTGGTTATTGCTGCTGTTGTTTTTGCTGCAGCTGTTGATTATTGCTGCTGCTGTTATTGCTGCAGCTGTTATTGTTGCTGCTGCTGTTTGTTATTTCTGCTGCTGCTGTTGGTTATTGCTGCTGTTGTTGTTGGTTATTGATGATTCCGTTATTTCTACTGCTGCTGTTGTTGGTTATTGCTGCTGATGTTATTGCTGCAGCTGTTATTGTTGCTGCTGCTGTTTGTTATTTCTGCTGCTGCTGTTGGTTATTGCTGCTGCTGTTTTTGCTGCAGCTGTTGATTATTGCTGCTGCTGTTATTGCTGCTGCTGTTATTGCTGCTGTTTATTATTTCTGCTGCTGCTGTTTGTTATTTCTGCTGCTGCTGTTGATTATTGCTGCTGCTGTTTGTTATTGCTGCTGCTATTGCTGCTGTTGGTTATATCTGCTGCTGCTGTTATTGTTGCTGCTGTTTGTCATTTCTCCTGCCGCTGTTGATTATTGCTGCTGCTGTTATTGCTGCTGCTGTTTATTTCTGCTGCTGCTGTTGGTTATTGCTGCTGTTGGTGGTGGTTATTGATGATTCTGTTATTTCTACTGCTGCTGTTGTTGGTTATTGCTGCTGATGTTATTGCTGCTGCTGTTTGTTATTTCTGCTGCTGCTGTTGGTTATTGCTGCTGTTGTTGTTGGTTATTGATGATTCCGTTATTTCTACTGCTGCTGTTGTTGGTTATTGCTGCTGATGTTATTGCTGCAGCTGTTATTGTTGCTGCTGCTGTTTGTTATTTCTGCTGCTGCTGTTGGTTATTGCTGCTGCTGTTTTTGCTGCAGCTGTTGATTATTGCTGCTGCTGTTATTGCTGCAGCTGTTATTGTTGCTGCTGCTGTTTGTTATTTCTGCTGCTGCTGTTGGTTATTGCTGCTGCTGTTTTTGCTGCAGCTGTTGATTATTGCTGCTGCTGTTATTGCTGCAGCTGTTATTGTTGCTGCTGCTGTTTGTTATTTCTGCTGCTGCTGTTGGTTATTGCTGTTTTTTGTTGTTGGTTATTGATGATTCTGTTATTTCTACTGCTGCTGTTGTTGGTTATTGCTGCTGATGTTTTTGCTGCTGCTGTTGGTTATTGCTGCTTCTATTTGTTATTTCTACTGCTGCTTTTGGTTATTGCTGCTGCTGTTACTGCAGCTGTTGATTATTGCTGCTGCTGTTATTGCTGCAGCTGTTGATTATTGCTGCTGCTGCTGTTATTGCTGCTGCTGTTAGTTATTGCTGCTGCTCTTATTGCTGCTGCTGCTGCAGAGCAAGTACAGGACTTGCCACTGCCAATACATACACAACACGTGGCTGTGAGCAATTAAGACAAGCTGATGCTGTAAAATATAGCATACATGAATTACCCCTAGGAGCTCTATACAGGTGGAGCGCGCTGCAACTGCAACAGTGAGCTCATTGGCTACTGATACAGCAGGAACCAATGAGCTGTGCTCTATAGAGAATTATGTGATTGCAAGCAGATTGAGTTAAAGACCAGCTTGCGCCATCTAGAGTTCCATGACAGAACTTTGAATGTCTTTGCACCTCCATGATATTTGAGCATAATTTGAACTCGAATAACATCCAATATTCCAATAACTTCTTTTAAGAATTTTTATTAACAAAATGAATTGGAAACAAAAATGTTAAAGGGATCTTCAGTGCACACTCCAATTTTAGATTTAAGATTCATAAGAAAATATGTATTCATTTGTAAACCATATAATTCACTGAACTACCAAAAATGGCATCACCACCATTATTTAATATATAAACTTTCCTATTGCAGGATGAGTCACTGTCTATCATGATGATGTATCACTATATACAGCCTATAGTACGGAAAATGGCTCATCCAGCAATATAATTGTGGTGCTTTCTCCCACGCCTAGTATCAAACGATCATGATATAACAGAGCTAAATCTGAGAATACTATACCTGACCTCTTCTTTATTCATCTGGTGCTTCCTTAATCCTTTGTGCTCATTGTCTGGCCAATGTCAACTGTAGCAGAGCAGATCATTTCCATAGCAACCCTGAATTCAGTGCACGAGAGCACAGAATATAATGCAATTCTGCCATCGCCATTCTCTGGAGGATTACATAAAACGCGTTTGTCTTTCCGTGACGATTTTATATTCAAAACTCCCTGCAACATGCTCTCCCAAAAAAGCCGGCTAACTTAGGCGGTGTAATAAAAACCCAGAGAAATCTAGGTCAGCCATGGACAAAACCATAGCTGCTCTATTGATTCAACAAATTAAACTATGACTCCTGTAAAAGGCCTTTGATCAGACCGAGTGGATTAGATTCAATTACGAAGGCCTACGATGTGCCATTTGAATATAAATGCAGTGGGATAATAATGTGGATGAGACTGGTCCGAATGAGGATTCGGCAGGAAGATTACAATTGGGAGCTGGGGATGTATTTCTCTAAAGCGAGAGCCAAAAGGTCTCATAGCTAATTGCTATGGAAATACCTTCCTACAATATGAATGAGTCCAAGGCCGTGGATCCTTAATCAGCAGACCGACTATTCCCCCGCGGTGTTTAAAGACACCAGTACGGCGAGAAATCACTGAAGCTAGACTCGGAAAACTTGGCAGGCTGTCACTGCTGCAGACAGTTAATATTTGGAGCGGGTGGACATTATGCAGTCGCAGTTTAAAGCAGGCTGAAACAGTCTTCAGAAATTGGCTGGTCTGAGCCTTGGGGGAAAAACTTGTAGAGCAAATATTCCCCCTTTTGAAAACGCCCTGCAAGAGAGCTGCAAGTCAAAGTCCGCTAACCTTTAATACACATTATCAGATGCATACGAATGAGAAGGCTGAGTGACTGCTTGCAATGGTGCTGACCTTTTAGGTAGACAGATGCAATCCATACTTAAAGACTTGTCATGGATGAAGCAAGGCGTGACATCTTAACCAAAGGGCTAGTACTGCTTTATTTGTTAAAAGGCAACATGCACATTTTTTTCCAGTTGACCAACTGACATCCCATTCAGGGTGTGTGTTCACGCTTGGCATGTTTGGTTCGATTAAAACGAACCCTGGTGTGATTGCCCTGTTAGTGTGAACGCTGCCATCCGAACCCAGTGCGCACCAAACAAGCGGACAGGGAACGCTGAAAAGATGGGTCTCGATCTGCTTCCAAGCGAACTCTGATGCGATTCGAATGAAATATGACCAAAGACATGTAACCGAACCAAAAACAGGAGACAGAATCTTCAAGCATACCTGTTTTTTCTCATCACAGTTCGGTACAGGCATAAGAACCAAGTCTCCTCGCAGCAGATCTTGGTTTGTGTGTGTGATGGAGGGATTCCTGTCTCTGTTTTCACTCCTTCACACATTTTACAAGCTCTTCACGAGTTCTCAGCTGCTAAAAATACCATTATATGTAGGCTATGTCTGCACATACAACGAGTGCATTTAACCCAGCACACAGCATTGTTTTGGATAATGTATGTCTGAAATATACTTCATAAAAGCTCAAATATAAAGCTAAAAATACGGACTGTGAATACATTCCTATGCCTTTAGGTTCTGTGTTAAAAATGCCAATGTGAATGCTAAGCGGACCAGGACTAAACTTTTTTTTTGGTCTGGACCAAACATACCAAGTGCAAACACACCCTCGATTACCCTCAAGTACACTGTAAAAAGTTACCTTAAAGTCAACATAAAATCAAAATGAACCTTATTTACTTTCAGAATGCATGTTCTTGGTCTTATTGTTTGTGTACAATTCATCTGTGCATGTTATTTTCATTTTTCCTAATCTTTTTCTAAATGTAATACGCTCCACATCTGAAACGACTTTCATTTTGAATGTCACAAATCCCTCTCACTTTTCAACCCTCCTCCAACTGACTCTATTCTGATATCGACCACTTTTCACAATCCAATCAATTTCTCTGCCAATACGACACCAGCAATTGCAAAAAATAATGACTTTCCAAACGGATAGTCAGAATCAGATTCAACCAAAGCTCTGGATTCATTGATTACCCTGTTGCACTTGCAAATAGATTATATCATGTTGCTATAATTAATGAAATACCAGTAAAAACCATGGTTAAAGTTCTATGGCTTTGATTTTATGCTGTGGATAACGTTCAGTAAATGTCATCATAGCCCTCTGTTGGCAGTACATGAAAATCAACTTCACGCAGCTGTCCTCTGCAGATGTTATAGGGAGGGTAGGCGATTTGTTCCAGAAACAAAAGATGTCTCTTCACATCAAGATAGCAATGACTAATTTAAGTGGTTAAATGTATTTATCGTCTGTGAAAGACGTAAAAAAAAAACATTAAATGTTTGTTCGATCATGTCCTACCTGCCTGTCAATGTATTTTCATATCTCCGCACACCTGCTGACGCAGGCAACACACCATCAGCGCGTTTCATGCTATGCAGAGTTAGGCAGACGTCAGTCACCGTCCCGAGAACCGCAAACAAAACAGCAGCCACCTTTTACAGCTCCTCCTGAACCAGAACAACAAAGTTTATGCTGAGTTCACACCATAACTACTGTAATTTGGAAGTGATGGAAACCTGTGACGTTATACAGTTCATGACTCGAATGTATGTGTTTCTCTGGCAACACTATCAACGCTGAAATGAATACGCAGCAGTCAAGTGGTAAAGGTCAGTGCTCTTTAAACAGTGCTGTTTATGTTCATTATTATTGTAATGTTATGTGCTTTGAAACATGAGGTACTTTGCAAACTCTGCTGTGTGTGTTCATGTGTTTTGAAGGAAGCGTGCCTTTGGAGACGCTCTGAAGGGAGGGTGGGATCTCATGCATTCAAAGCTAACTTGCTATTGCTAGCCACTCTAAAAATCGCCCTACCTTTCAATACATACTAAAATATATAAAACAAATATTTTCAAAGTATGTTATGTCTGCGACACTAGTGGCACTGATTGGAATTTGAATCTTTTTAGTTGAATGGGGGTTCTGACGATTTGTGCCACCCGCTTAGCCTGCAGTTAAAACTGCATTTTTTTTCCGGTCAAAACATGGGTAGCAAGTTTGTGAGGCACAAAAGAAGCATTCAGATGTAGTAGGACACAGTGGAGTGTGTTAAAAATGTAGCTAGCACATTTTAACAGGGGAAAACGCATCACGTTCATGTGGTGTGAGGCTTTAGTCCAAACCTACCATGCAAATATAGTGTTGGTAACACATCCTGATAGGTATTATCAGGACACTGGATACTCAAGTTAGCACAACCAATGGTTTGAGTTTGGGGCGAAACTTTTGGAAAAGTAACTGCCATCCAAAATGCACACTTTCCTACTATAAACAGGCTATGTGAAAAGAGCAGTATGTCCGAATTCACATTATTTATAAAACAGTAGCCGGATGACCTACTACTTCCGGTGAAATTCTGAAGCGCCCATTCAATGGACACTTTCCCATGAGGCCACGGGATTTAATAATGTCAGAGAAGCAATGCAAATGGTAGGTCACATGACAATGACACCCTGACAAATGTAGTTCATCCATTTAGTACACACTATATAAAACCAACTTTTATGATGGTCGCACGTACCTACTTATAGAAAATAAATACTTAAGCAGAGAGAATGTGATTTCAGCCATTATTTTTGCAATTCATCAGTACACATTTCATATGAATATGGCATAACATCAATGCGTTACCGATTTAGTATGCTTGTTAATCACAAGGGTGAACACATTCAAACAAAGTGTAAAGTTTAAAAAGCAACACACCTGAGAAATCCACATTAAAGTTTAAATAGAGTCTGCAAACAGTTCAAGCTGCATTAATTGTACAATACAATGAACAAAAATTTAGAAGCAGCTCCACAAAGTAGTTGTTCAGTAGACATGTACAGTACAGTAAATATACAGTAGCCTATCGCTGCAATGTAAAGTATGACTCAAATGTTTCAAGGCTGTCACAGTAAACAGTGAGGACAGAGATCATCTCTCTACGTGCACTTATTCATAACATCAAAGCACAGAGGTTTGGGAATCAATCACTTACTTCTCGGGTCTGGGCTTCGGTTTCTTCCGATTCTCCTCGGGTGCTTCCCTTCTGGACCGAGAGCGATGCAGAGCAATAATAATCCACGCGTGGAATAGACCCTCCCTTCCTCCCTCCTTCTGTCTGTCAGCCAGGTCAGCCTCTCCGCATCAGCACCAGCTCAGTATCCGCCGAGCCCAGCACAGCATCTCTCCTGCTCTCTCTTTCCCTCATATGGGTCATACATGAAATATTCATCGTAGCCCTTCATCATATTCGTCATTCTGACATTAATTTCAGAAATGCTCAAGGGGGCTCCAGTGCGTCTGATAACCCACATAAATCCATCTCATTGTAACGTCTACGCAAATGACGCTCCCTGTGTCTTATTGTTGATCTTTAACACAATCAAACATGGAGAATTGAAGAACTGAATCCTTTTATTAAAGATTGTCGTGAGTTTTGAACGAATTGGACACCTCCCACAGGAAGTTGAGATGGAAGGACAGGAAGAGGAATTTAGGCTACTCATTTTATTTAGCCCACTTCCAATTCAACATGGGCGTTTCGTGACAAAAATAACGAATTACCACATCATGTACATTACAATACTAATTATGTTTACATGAATACATAAATTGTTAGATATTTTTCAAGTTTAATATTAAATGAATGCATCTTTGTCAAAATTAAATCTATTTTGATGCTTGTGTTGTTGTTACATGCCACAAAATGTCCGCCACATTGGTACTCTGTTTTCATGGAACATTATAAATAAATAATATATTTTCTATTATTTATAATAATACCCTATATTTAAAATTAAATACATATAAGTATAGAAATATATATATTGTAACTTCATAATTAATAAAAGTATTATTTATAAGATATAAATGTCAATATTTAATGAAGCTTCAACAGGAAAATTATCAATGAAAATGTTTTAAATAAAATAAGAATAGAATAAGAGTAAAATGCTCCTTTATGAAGTAATTTTATATACAATATATATATATATATATATATATATATATATATATATATATATATATATATATATATATATATACACACACACACACACACACATATATATATATATATATATATATATATATATATATATATATATATATATATATATATATATATATATATATATATATATAATGAGCACTTTATTCAACTATACAATTAGATTTCATAAAAATATATATTTCAATTAATATCAATAACTGTGTGTAAGAATGAAGCTTCATTTGAACATGGATTATTTATAAAATTCTTAATGAAAAAAGATTCAATTAAATAAACTGTGGGTGACAATGTAAAAATAAAGTGCTCCTTTATGAAGTATTTATATACAGTTTATAGCCTATATATATGCTAATTCATATTGAAAATGTGAACTTTTTTAAAACTTATAGCAGAAAACAAATTTGAATCTTTTTTGCTACATCAATTCCAATTCTATTCAGGAATTTAAAAGGCATTCTCAATTCAGTTCTTCACAGCCCTGTCACCCTCCTTTCTTCTTTAGTCTGTAAACATCTTATCTGCAAACACTCCAGAAGGACGTCTTTGTGCAACAATAATTAATCTATATATAGTCCTTTTAAACCAGGCGATGCCAATCACAACATCAAGCTCCAACTTGCCCTAGATTTCCAGCGCCACTCGTCCAGACTTGTGTTGCCTTAGCCCGTCAAGTCCTCTGGAGGCTTGACCCGCTTGTGCTGATAACCCGCGAGAAGTAATTACAGCGAGAAGTCCAACGTTAAGGGCGTCTTTGTGATAAAACATGAAAGATGCACACCCACGCACACAATACAAGACATGTTTTGTGTTCCGCAGTCCACCAAGTGCTGTTAATAATGAATAATGCCAAAAGAAATGCCACTATTATGTTGCACTGTTCTGCTGCAATAGATGTTGCTTCCTGAGCATGCTGGGATTGAGGACAACGCATTAACAATACAGAGAACAGCAGGTGCCTGGGGTACGGTTTGAAATCAGAGACAAAAAAGCAGGAATCAGAAGCTGTGATCATGGCTTATTCCACGTTGAAGGGATGCTTGGGAATTCAGAGTTTTTTCCATTTATCCATCGTGCCATTCATTTGTGAACTAAGTAGGGTGTCAATAACTTTAAAATAACCTTTGATCTTGGGATTTATGTGGGATGCAATTATATGCTTGAGGTAATGGGGGGTCACATTGGAGACTTTATTAAAACTTTCTCAATTTGTCCACCACACACACACACGTTTGAAAACGTGAACATGAACATGGGGACTTCCAATCGACATAATGATTTTTGTATTCTGTAATCTGTATCTTCTATCGCCCTACACTAACACTACCCCTAAACCTACCCATCACAGAAAACTTTCTGCATTTTTATGATTTATAAGCTTTTTTCCTCATGGGGACCGAAAAAAATGTCCCCACAAGGACAAGGATTTTGGAAATTGCAATCTTTGTGGGGACATTTTGTCCTCATAACGTTGGGTTTACCTGAAGACACACACAATGTAATTTAATTAATGTTAGTATTAACAACAAGTTTTCTCAGAATGATAAACTAGATGAGCTAAGAGTTCAGCAGGTTTAAACTCATTGTATTTTCAATAGTTTCCTTGATCATTGTTTTGATATCTTTTGGCTTTGGAAAAAGTCTGCCTTGTTATTATTTCCAGCTACAAAACACTTCATTGTGCTTCACCCCTGACAATAACACATAAAAGACGGCAAACTAGGCAGACAGAATGTGCCAAATATACTGTGTATGCTGATAATGCAGACTATATTTTATAAAAGCTGAAAAACACACTTACAATGCATCCATCGATCCATCTTCTTCCGCTTTATCCGGGGCCGGGTCGCGGGGGCAGCAGTCTAAGCAGAGATGCCCAGACTTCCCTCTCCCTAGACACTTCCTCTAGCTCTTCCGGGGGGACACTGAGGCGTTCCCAGGCCAGCCGGGAGACATAGTCCCTCCAGCGTGTCCTTGGTCTTCCCCGGGGCCTCCTCCCGGTTGGGCATGCCCGAAACACCTTCCCGGGAAGGCGTTCAGGAGGCATCCGGAACAGATGCCCGAGCCACCTCAGCTGTCCCCTCTCGATGTGGAGGAGCAGCGGCTCTACTCCGAGTTCCTCCCGAGTGACTGAGCTTCTCACCCTATCTCTAAGGGAGCGCCCAGCCACCCTGCGGAGAAAGCTCATTTCGGCCGCCTGTATCCGGGATCTTGTCCTTTTGGTCATGACCCAAAGCTCATGACCATAGGTGAGAGTAGGAACGTAGATTGACCGGTAAATCGAGAGCTTCGCCTTACGGCTTAGCTCTTTCTTCACCACGACAGACCGGTACATCGACCGCATTACTGCAGAAGCTGCACCGATCCGTCTGTCAATCTCCCGTTCCATCCTCCCCTCACTCGTGAACAAGACCCCAAGATACTTGAACTCCTCCACTTGAGGCAGGAACTCTCCACCAACCTGAAGTGGGCAAGTCCCTGGACACTTACAATGGTTTTTTAAAAATATAATTTAACATTATAATAATAATTATATATATATATGTCCTATTGTGTTGGTCCCCCTTTTACTGCAAAAACAGCCCTGACCCGTCGAGGCATGGACTCCACTAGACCCCTGAAGGTGTGCGGTGGTATCTGGCACCAAGGTGTTAGCAGCAGATCCTTTAAGTCCTGTAAGTTGTGAGGTGGGGCCTCCATGGATCGGACTTGTTTGTTCAGCACATCCCACAGATGCTCGATTGGATTGAGATCTGGGGAATTTGGAGGCCAAGTCAACACCTCAAACTCATCGTTGTGCTCCTCAAACCATTCCTGAACCATTTTTGCTTTGTGGCGGCGCATTATCTGCTGAAAGAGCCACAGCCACCAGGGAATACCGTTTCCGTGAAAGGGTGTACATGGTCTGCAACAATGCTTAGGTAGGTGGGACGTGTCAAAGTAACATCCACATGGATGGCAGGACCCAAGGTTTCTCAGCAGAACATTGTCCAAAGCATCACACTGCCTCTGCCGACTTGCCTTCTTCCCATAGTGCATCCATGTGTTCCCCAGGTAAGTGACACACATGCACACGGCCATCCACGTGATGTAAAAGAAAACGTGATTCATCAGACCAGGCCACCTTCTGCCATTGCTCCGTAGTCCAGTTCTGATGCTCATGTGTCTACTGTTGGCGCTTCCGGCGGTGGACAGGGGTCAGCATGGGCACCCTGACTGGTCTGCGGTTATGCAGCCCCATTCGCAACAAACTGAGATGCGCTGTGTATTCTGACACCTTCATTAACTTCCTGAGCAATTTGAGCTCCAGTAGCTCGTCTGTTTGATCGGACCACACGGTCCCCACGTGCATCAATGAGCCTTGGCCGCCCATGACCCTGTCGCCGGTTCACCACTGTTCCTTCCTTGAAGCACTTTTGATATGTGGCAGGTGACATCTGAGTAAAGTTATGGATTGAGGGGGTGTGGTTAGCTATGTATAAAGATCAGTGGTAGGAACGAGAACGGTAGGTGCGCTTGTTTCTGGCCGGCATGAAATGGAGTGACACTTGTATTGTTTGTTTGCGAGCGGTTCGCTTTTGGGTTCTCTTGGATCGCGGAGATAGGTGTGAGTTTATTTTGAACTACTAAAGGGTTTTAATATGGGTGTTTGTTTTAGGAAGAATAATAAATGTGTTTTAATGTGTGCATTTCAGCTCTATGGAGTTCATATGTGAGGGATTCACATGTCGTCTTTCGTTTAAGGAAGCTACATGCTTGGTGTTTAAGCAGAGTTGGGTTATTATTTTGCATGTAACTTATTTTTGATGAATTGTGTGTTTTTCACAAGGTTTATATCCTTTATTGTGAATTAATTTACTTGGTTCCTTTTGTGTGATTTTGGTTGTGTTTGGATGGTTTGATACTTAACTCTTACTTGGTTAACTTGTCTGTAAAGCGTCCTGCGTATATATAAAAACTCTGTAAAGCCACCAATAAACCTTGGGGATTTTGTACTGAAACGAATCTGTGTTGCTGTTAATTTCAAGGGGGACCTTGTAACAGATAGAGACTGACCACTGCAGACCGGGAACACCCCACAAGAGCTGCAGTTTTGGAGATGCTCTGACCCAGTCGTCTAGCCAGCACAATTTGACCCTTGTCAAACTTGCTCAAATCCTTACGCTTGCCCTTTTTCCTGCTGGTCACTTTGAAAAAATGTTCACTTATATGTGAATAAAAGCCTAAATGAAATCGGTTCATCATATAAAGCGGTCAAGCCTCTTCAGAAAATTCATATGGATTACTTTTACGATCTCTTTATGAACTTTAAGAAGCGTCTAGAGCGTTAAGAAGTGGTAGTTGTGTAGCTGTCAATTGAGGGAAAAAAATTGCTCAGATTTCATTAAAAAGATCTTCATTTATGTTCTGAAGATGAACAAAAGTCTTACAGGTTTGGAATGACATGAGGCTGAGTCATTAATGACAGAATTTTCATTTTTGTGTGGGCTATCCGTCTAATGAAGAACATATTTCTGGATGAATGGCTCGCTTATTAATTGGCTCTCCAATATTATTATTGGGTATTCTAAAATAAAAAATGGCCAAATTCATACTTCTTTAAATCCATTCCAGAGAATTCTGCAGTCTGCCTCCTAAAATATGTGAAGAAAAATGCCTGCAGATTCTATCTGGGCCTGATTAACTAAATTTAGAAAAGAGATCAAATCTTCCATGAAAAATCACCCAAAACTGGGCATAATAGTTTCCATAATCCAATCTTACTCTCTTCACATCATACACTAGAAGTTCATATTCGTCCATGGGCAAGATTTTTTGTGGAAGAAGACAACTGTGAGTTAATTATAAAGATGGTACTTGGTACAGACAAAAAACACATTTAGTGGAACTTGATTGCCAATTAAAAAAATCACAAAAAATTAACATACCACATAATTAGCATGCGTGGGATGAAATGCAAACGAGAGGGCATGGGGTGAGAAATTTGTAGCGTCCTGGTGATCATTTTCTGTCTGCCTCATCCAGAGAGTCTCGCCGCAGCCTCTTGATAAAAACACCCTGCTAATTTAGCGCTGATTTATGCACTCCTTGGGATGATGAAAGTATTTCATGCTGCAGCGTCTCAGTGAATTATGAAGCCAAATAACAGAACAGCATAACTGGTATAATAAGAACACAGACTAGGGATTACACAGTATAGTTTGTGTTAATCTTATAACTTCTGTTTCAGGAAAATTCAAATGCCAGCCAGAATTGATACATAGGGACCCTCGGCTAGTTGACATTGAGTAGTCGTGCAAGACCAAATGCATTACATTCTAAACAAAAACACAACTTTCTTCAAGCAATTTCACACTGACCTCCATATGCAGTGGATGTGTGGCTTTATCGAGTGATAGACATGGCCCGGCGAGCTCTCTTGCTGACGCTTGGGATTTTCAAACTTTTATCTAATAGTTGAGGTTGGCGATGCCCGGGGCAGAGTGCAACTCAGGTGTGAAAGTGGAAGATGAGGGACCATGACTTATCCTCCACACTTCCTGCAAAATACCGGTTTGAGATCACCATGGATGAGCAGTTCAGCCTAGCATGATGAGTTTGTTGACATCTGAGCAAGAAAATGGGACTAGAATTGAACATTTTCTGAAAAAAAATGTGAGCGGTGCCTGCCTGTGCATAAGTGCTGTGGATGGTTGCCAGGGTGTTGCTATGCAGTTGCTAAGATGCTTCCTCAACTAAAATTTTTGGCAGCAAGAAAACTGATACCTTGTCAACGCAGAATGATATCTTATTTAAACTGGCAACACATCTAATTTGTGATCAGCTGTACTAATAAACTAAAATAAAAACTGATTCAGTCTCAACATGGAACGACATCTTAGCAGCAGAGACGTTCACAACTGTTACTGGGGCAACCAGAACAAGAAACGCCAGTATGGTGACTGGCGACATGCAGCCAAGTTTCAGCTTTGCCATTTAACTCACTTCATAACGCAAGAGTGTTTGAAATAACTACCTTTCGTGATCTGACGATATGAGGCAGAAATAGTATTATTTATACAGTGATAAAGGCTATTATTCAGTCCTTCCAGAAAAATGCGGCTTTTTTTTGTGATTGTTGCGGGCAAAAATCCTTGATTATGCGGCATGTTTTCTTAAAAAATGCGATGAAAAATGCGGGATATTTATGCAATTTTATGCGATGAAATTGCGGGAACTTGCAAAAACTACGGTTTGATGAAAAAGAGAAAAAAAGCACTACATCACAGAAAGTGCTAGGAATATTTAAGTTCTCATCTTGTTTTATTGAAGACCTTAATAAACCCACGGCTCAAATTTACAAAACATTGAGTCAAACAAGTTCTGTAGCTTTACAAAAGGAATATGCTACAACTTGAAAAAATGAATAAATAACTTCCTGTTTTACAGAGGTGGCTTTACAAAACAGACATTTGAGTGCTTCCAATGCACAAAGTGCAATCTCTTAAAGGGTTAGTTCATCCAAAATTTTTAATTCTGTAATTAATGACGTCCCCTCATGTCGTTGGACACCCGTAAGACCTCAGTTCGTGTCTAAATAACGACTTATATAGTGATGACCGATTTCAAAACACAGCATCATGATGCTATGAATCAGCGAGTCGATTCATGATTCGGATCGCGTGTCAAACTGCTGAAATACGTGACCGAACCGCTGAATCGACTCATTGATTCATAACGCTTCAAAGCTTCATGATGCTGTGTTTTGAAATCGGTCAACACACCGGGAAACTGCTTTGCGCGGTCTTTTGCTGTTATTTTTGTTGGCAAATGGGAGTTTGCGCTTCATCATTGTTTCACCGATATCTATGGTTTCACCACGGGGGTTTGCAGCTTTTCGATGATGTTCACGTCGGGTAATTACGTCACTTCAAAACGTCCCCATGGCAATAGGCTGAAATGGCGGCTCTTGTGTGAAGTAAACGAACATTTTTCAACTTTCTGCTAATATATATATGACTTTTTTTGCAACGAAAATGCGGGGATTATGAAATCATGCTAGCCCTGCATATTTTGCATGCGGAAATAGGCAATTTATGCGGCGAAAGTGCGGCGTATTTGAAAAAATGCGGCCCCCGCATAAATATGCGGACTTTGGCTGATTATGCGTTAAATCACGCGATCGCATAATCGCGTTTTTCTGGAGGGACTGATTATTTAAATTAGCATTGCATTATATACTTTATTCTTATGAAAAAATTGTATGTTTGTTGTCTTCATGTTTCGAAACATCAAAAGTCTTTGTTTTATTTAGCTGATGGAGTAGTGTAGATCATTGACATTTCGAAGTGTTACAAAACAGTGATGACGTAACAAAGCCTCGTTTACTGAAATCAGTTTGTAAGAGTATGAAAACTTCCGGCATTTCCGTCACCAGTTTTGAAGTTCTCGTTGTGATGCAAAAGACAGTTTGAAGTCTGATTTGAGCATCCAGAGCGTGCAGATCGAGATACATATATAAAAATCTGATTGGAATTGCATTTCCATGTAGGCGCTATATGTATATCTAATGCATGGTTAGTTGTAACACTAAACTTTCCACACATGCCAGGATGACGAAACCATATCAACATTATTAAGAGAAAAAATTGTGCCAAAATGTTAAAATCTTTGGAAGATATCACGGAAGATTTATTTAACCATAAAAGTACATTTCTTACTTAAGTTTATTTTTCATCTCTGTTTTTTGTGTTTATTTAAAATCAGACTAATTTGATATTTTTGTTTATAATCTTATATCTGTTATTTAATAATAATAATTTATTACATTTATATAGCGCTTTTCAAGGCACTCAAAGCGCTTTACATAGAAGGGGGGAATCTCCTCAACCACCAACAATGTGCAGCATCCACCTGGATGATGCGACGGCAGCCATTTTGCGCCAGTACGCCCACCACACACCAGCTGATTGGTGGAGAGGAGACTGAGGGATGATGCCAATCGTATATATATGGGGATGATTAGGAGGCCATGATGGACAGGGGCCAATGGGCAAATTTGGCCAGGATGCCGGGGTTACACCCCTACTCTTTATCGATGGGCATCCTGGGATTTTTAATGACCACAGAGAGTCAGGACCTCGGTTTAACGTCTCATCCGAAGGACGGTGCTTGTTACAGTGTAGTGTCCCCATCACTATACTGGGGTGTTAGGACCCACACAGACCACAGGGTGAGCACCCCCTGCTGGCCTCACTAACACCTCTACCAGCAGCAACCTAGTTTTCCCAGTTGGTCTCCCCTCCAGGTACTGACCAGGCTCAGCCTTGCTTAGCTTCAGTGGGAAACCAGTCTTGGGCTACAGGGTGATATGGCTGCTGGTTTATTTAACAGTTGAGATAGTTCTTTAATGCTGATCTAACAGTAGAAGACACGAGCCGGGGTTAAATCCTAGTTGAGCAGGCAGGGCATGTTGTCACAATGCATCACAATGAGCCTCTATTAGAACTACACTATTATATTCTATACTTTTATTCATACTTTTGAGAAACCATGAGAAAAAGGTGAATAATGACCGAGAGTCAATGTTCAGAAATTAATTATTATTATGTTTTGAACTATGCTGTATAGCTGTATATAGCGATGTGTTTGTTTACATTTATGCATTTTTTTGGCAGACGCTTTTATCCAAAGCGACTTACAGTGCCCTTATTACAGGGACAATCCCCCTGGAGCAACGTGGAGTAAAGTGCCTTGCTCAAGGACACACTGGTGGTGACCGCTGGGATCGAACCAGCAACCTTCTGCATATCAGTTCAGTGGTTTAACCCACTGGACCACCAAACTCAAACTTGACTTGTTGTCAAACTCAATTTTTTTTATATTTTTAATGATTAAAATGCCATTATTTTATTTTTAAATTATTATTGTTTGGTGTCCAGACTTAAAAAAAAATCCCAGCTACATGTATGAATGAAACAGGCAAAAAGGGTAAAAATAGAAAAAAATAATCCTTCTCTCTAAAGATATTTAAAGTAAACATATGACGTGAACTTCACTACTTGGTTGTTTTCAGAGATTTTTATACTTTTGCTACACTTGTGTGGCCTGTGTTACAAAACTTTCAATCTAGTTAGCTGTGAAATCACACTTTTTTTCACAAACAACAAAATATATGTGTGTCTTAAGTATTACTTTGATCTTTTGGTCAGAATATGACCATTTTTAGTGCATGCACCACCTAAAGCGGTTACATTTTCAGTTAACACTAATTTTTTTCACTGCTAACTTACAACACTATACTGTATACAGTTAGGAAAATAAGTATTTGAACACACTGCTATTTTGCAAGTTCTTCCACTTGGAAATCATGGAGGGGTCTGAAATTGTCATCGTAGGTGTATGTCCACTGTGAGAGACATAATCTAAAAATTGTAAACTATTTATTTGTATGATACAGCTGCAAATAAGTATTTGAACACTTGTCTATCAGCTAGAATTCTGACCCTCAAAGACCTGTTAGTCTGCCTTTAAAATGTCCACCTCCACTCCATTTATTATCCTAAATTAGATGCACCTGTTTGAGGTCATTAGCTGCATAAAGACACCTGTCCACCCCATACAATCAGTAATAATCCAACTACTAACATGGCCAAGACCAAAGAGCTGTCCAAAGACACTAGAGACAAAATTGTACACCTCCACAAGGCTGGAAAGGGCTACGGGGAATTTGCCAAGCAGCTTGGTGAAAAAAGGTAGCCTGACGTCGTCATACTCAATTCTAGTCAGAATATGAGTCTGATACTGCTCCGTTGGGCTGTGATTATGGGGCGTGTTTCAACCGAACCAGGAAAGACCTCAATTGGATAGACCTACAACCAATGAGAGCAATGGAGCGATGCATAATGTTAGTTGTCAAATGTCAACAGAACTCAACTGCACTGTGTTGCCAAGTCCGCGGGTTGAAGTGACCCCAATTATGTGATATACAGACCCAGGAATGCGAATTTTAGCAGGCAGCCCTGCCAAAATAACACATATTTTACCTCCCAAATGGCTTTTTTTTCCGGAGAACCCCCCCGGAAAGCTATTGGGTTTTGAGTAGCAGTAGGGATTGGGCGGGTTTTGTTGTAAAAACTTGGCAACCCTGTCTGCACGCACGCTGGAATAAGTTACGTTAGAAGAAAAAGATGAGTGTAAACGATCTTTGCCAGTGTTGTAAAAAAGAATTTAAGGATACACAGAGTACTTACCAACACGATCATCATTTCTGAGATAAAATAGTAAAGGTGAATGCATATACGAACAAGTTCTCCGTTTAGGATTAGAACAAATTCAACCCAAGCGCCTTTGATGACGTGGATGATTACGTCACTGTTTATCATCTGTCCATCATCGTCTAAAGCCCGCCCTGACAATTTCATTGGTCCGAACAGTTTCTGTTCGGGCATAATTACTTCTCTACGGATCAAGCCCAGACCAAACTGCCCGAGTTAAAATGTTGTGGGTGGGGCTAAGTTCGGCTGGCATCCAGGCTAGAAAAAAGGTCCACTGTTGGAGCAATCATTAGAAAATGGAAGAAGCTAAACATGACTGTCAATCTCCCTCGGACTGGGGCTCCATGCAAGATCTCACCTCATGGGGTCTCAATGATCCTAAGAAAGGTGAGAAATCAGCCCAGAATTACACAGGAGGAGCTGGTCAATGACCTGAAAAGAGCTGGGACCACCGTTTCCAAGGTTACTGTTGGTAATACACTAAGACGTAATGGTTTGAAATCGTGCATGGCACGGAAGGTTCCGGCACATGTCAAGGCCCGTCTTAAGTTTGCCAATGACCATTTGGATGATCCAGAGGAGTCATGGGAGAAAGTCATGTGGTCAGATGAGACCAAAATAGAACTTGGTCATAATTCCACTAAACGTGTTTGGAGGAAGAAGAATGAAGAGTACCATCCCAAGAACACCATCCCTACTGTGAAGCATGGGGGTGGTAGCATCATGCTTTGGGGGTGTTTTTATGCACATGGGACAGGGCGACTGCACTGTATTAAGGAGAGGATGACCGGGGACATGTATTGCGAGATTTTGGGGAACAACCTCCTTCCCTCAGTTAGAGCATTGAAGATGGGTCGAGGCTGGGTCTTCCAACATGACAATGACCCGAAGCACACAGCCAGGATAACCAAGGAGTGGCTCTGTAAGAAGCATTTCAAGGTTCTGGCGTGGCCTAGCCAGTCTCCAGACCTAAACCCAATAGAGAATCTTTGGAGGGAGCTCAAACTCTGTGTTTCTCAGCGACAGGCCAGAAACCTGACTGATCTAGAGAAGATCTGTGTGGAGGAGTGGGCCAAAATCCCTCCTGCAGTGTGTGCAAACCTGGTGAAAAACTACAGGAAACGTTTGACCTCTGTAATTGCAAACAAAGGCAACTGTACCAAATATTAACATTGATTTTCTCAGGTGACCCCTAGATGACCTATGGTCATGAGCTTTGGGTCATGACCGAAAGGACAAGATCCCGGATACAGGCGGCCGAAATGAGCTTTCTCCGCAGGGTGGCTGGGCGCTCCCTTAGAGATAGGGTGAGAAGCTCAGTCACTCGGGAGGAACTCGGAGTAGAGCCGCTGCTCCTCCACATCGAGAGGGGACAGCTGAGGTGGCTCGGGCATCTGTTCCGGATGCCTCCTGAACGCCTTCCCGGGAAGGTGTTTCGGGCATGTCCAACCGGGAGGAGGCCCCGGGGAAGACCAAGGACACGCTGGAGGGACTATGTCTCCCGGCTGGCCTTGGAACGCCTCGGTGTCCCCCCGGAAGAGCTGGAGGAAGTGTCTAGGGAGAGGGAAGTCTGGGCATCTCTGCTTAGACTGCTGCCCCCGCGACCCGGCTCCGGATAAGCGGAAGAAGATGGATGGATGGATGGATGGATGGATGGATTTTCTCAGGTGTTCAAATACTAATTTGCAGCTGTATCATACAAATAAATAGTTAAAAAATCATACATTGTGATTTCTGGAATTTTTTTTTAGATTATGTCTCTCACAGTGGACATGCACCTAGGATGACAATTTCAGACCCCTCCATGATTTCTAGGTGGAGAGGTGGTGGTCCGGTGGAGAGGTGGTGGTCCAGTGGGTTAAACCGCTGAACTGATATGCAGAAGGTTGCTGGTTCGATCCCAGTGGTCACCACCAGTGTGTCCTTGAGCAAGGCACTTTACTCCACGTTGCTCCAGGGGGATTGTCCCTGCACTGTAAGTCGCTTTGGATAAAAGCGTCTGCCAAATGCAAAATAGCAGGGTGTTCAAATACTTATTTTCCTCACTGTATATATATATATATAAAATGAAATACCAAAATAATCATCAAATGGTGTTGAAAAGCAGACTGACACATTTATGAGCAGTAAAGGTTAATGGTCAATACGTTTGTGGCGAGCAGAGAGGCTGAGGGACCGTGAGAGCGGGACGAGGCCGCGGTTATTAGTGATGATGAGCACCAGCTGTGTCTCACGGAGGAGTGACGGGAGCATAAAGGAGTAACAATGACAGTGAAGGACGAGAGAGGACCAGGCCTGGACTTTACGTTGTGTTTTGTTAACGTTTTGTTATGTGTGTGCGTGGCAGTCGTTCATGCGGGGCTGCCCCCGGCCTATGAGGGCCGATGGGGGTATGTGGCGAGCAGCGAGGCTGAGGGACCGTGAGTTCCAGTTCCAGCCTCCTTCTTCCCATAACAACGAACTCTATTACAACGTTCATGCTTTTTCTTATATACTGTCAGTTGGCTGAGATGGCTTTGCTGCTGTTTTCCATTCAAAACCTATTGGAAAAAGGGTTAAACATATTTTTTCCTGTATACAGATATTATCTTGTATGTTCTACTGTGAAGCTGAATATATTTGCAAATCATATAATATAGTGTTTTTAAACATTCAATTAATGATCATCATTCAGTACTTCATTGAATTTTCTGCATCGTGCCACTCAGTTCTTGGGTGACTTTCTACCAAGGCCCGATCTGACGATGACTCATTCACCTTTCATCAGTATCAGATCAGTGGCTCAGGCTTTATTTCATTTACAGTGCCTTTTGTCAAGAGGCTTCTAATGAAAATATAAGCCAGGTCAAGGACAGCAGCGTGAAAGTGCGATTTCAAACCATTGACAGCACTGCGAGCTCTTTAAATTCACAAAAACGCATCCATCACAGCATGTGTCCGCCTCATATCTCTGGCCACAAACCGGTTACTGGAGCACTGATAACACATCGAATTAAGCCCAAACTGAGTGGATGGAGAAGCTCACCAGCTGAGTCCACTCAAAGAGCAGGCAATAAGAAGAGAAAATGTGCCCCCATGCAGCATTAATGTGTAAGCTGGGATTTTAGTAAATTAATCTTACCAGCAAAATGATCTTATGAGAAAGGTCAGCATGCCATATTGCTACCCAGCACTGCCCTGTGGAGGAAGAAGAGTATTCATCATAGCGGTCTCTCAAGAATTCTCGCTGGCCCGATCTTTCCGCCCTAATTTTCCAGCCTTGGTGCAGAGAGAAATATGGCAGCCTGTTGTCTTTATCACCTTAATTGGTACAAATCTCAGCCGCTGCAGGACCAAGATGAAATGAGACCTGAAAATAGACTCTGGCCTCATGAGCGCTGGGTGTACGGCTCCCAAGAGTGCTTCAAGACTGATAGATATGACACGGGTATACACTACACTATTGACAATATCTCCCACAGTCACACAAAGTACTGATTTGAGCCATGTGAAGTGGCTAACCACAACAAACCAAGACAACCAAGCAGATTTCTTGGCCTCTTTGTCATTTTTGTGACTGATATTGGTGGAGAGAAAGCAGTGCACATTCCTGAGTTGAACATTGGCTTGAAATATTCATTCATGTTAAACTCTACGGTTACGTTTCCCAAAAGCCTTGCATTACTATTCATATCATGCTAACTCTGCTGTAAAATCTGGTGTCTTGTAACTGGGAAACTTCATATTAGCAATTTTCTCTTTTTAATTGGCCTTTCGCTTCACTCACCAATGATTTTCTCCATTAGTAAAAGGTTGCAAAGGTTCACATGCTAACCGTATTCACCTTTAACCAGGCAAGGCAAGGAATCAGGCATTTTCATAACGCTAAAACACAGAAGTGACACTGGTTTAGGTGACTCACATTGCGTCCCTTTATGTTGCTTTGCATAAAATTAAACAATATACAGCACAATAACGCATTTATAGTTCAAATAAAATGTACACAAAACCTGTATTTTACCAAAGACATGCACCAAAATACCAAAGAGGTCGGAAAAAGCCTGCAAATGCCACGATAACTTTGAAGTACAGGATCTGGGTAACACAAAAACTACTCAAACACTGGATTGTTATGTCTGACCCATGATCTGGGCAACACAAAAACTACCCAAACCCTGGGTTGTTACATCTGACCCATGATCTGGGCAACACAAAAACTACCCAAACACTGGGTTGTTATGTCTGACCCATGATCTGGGCAACACAAAAACTACCCAAACACTGGGTTGTTATGTCTGACCCATGATCTGAGCAACACAAAAACTACCCAAACACTGGGTTGTTATGTCTGACCCATGATCTGGGCAACACAAAAACTACCCAAACCCTGGGTTGTTACATCTGACCCATGATCTGGGCAACACAAAAACTACCCAAACACTGGGTTGTTATGTCTGACCCATGATCTGGGCAACACAAAAACTATACAAACACTGGGTTGTTACATCTGACCCATGATCTGGGCAACACAAAAACTACCCAAACACTGGGTTGTTATGTCTGACCCATGATCTGAGCAACACAAAAACTACCCAAACCCTGGGTTGTTACATCTGACCCATGATCTGGGCAACACAAAAACTACCCAAACACTGGGTTGTTATGTCTGACCCATGATCTGGGCAACACAAAAACTACCCAAACACTGGGTTGTTATGTCTGACCCATGATCTGGGCAACACAAAAACTATACAAACACTGGGTTGTTACGT
Organism: Romanogobio albipinnatus; assembly: GCA_023566225.1. Taxonomy (NCBI): domain Eukaryota; kingdom Metazoa; phylum Chordata; class Actinopteri; order Cypriniformes; family Gobionidae; genus Romanogobio; species Romanogobio albipinnatus. The sequence continues at coordinate 6,255,366 of CM042254.1, read as the reverse complement.
CTGACTCAGGTGCTGGGTAACACAAAACCTACCCAAACATTGGATTGTTTCGTCTGATCCCGGATCTGGGCAACACAAAAACTACCCAAACACTGTTTTTTACGTCTGACCCAGGTGCTGGGTAACAAAAAAACTACTCAAACACTGGTTTGTTACATCTGACCCATGATCTGGGCAACACAAAAACTATACAAACACTGGTTGTTACATCTGACCCAGGTGCTGGGCAACACAAAAACTATACAAACACTGGGTTGTTACATCTGACCCTGGTGCTGGGAAACACAAAAACTACCCAAACCCTGGGTTGTTATGTCTGACCCATGATCTGGGCAACAAAAAAACTATACAAACACTGGGTTGTTACATCTGACCCAGGTGCTGGGCAACACAAAAACTACCCAAACCCTGGGTTGTTCTGTCTGACCCATGATCTGGGCAACACAAAAACTATACAAACACTGGGTTGTTACATCTGACCCAGGTGCTGGGCAACACAAAAACTACCCAAACACTGGGTTGTTACGTCTGACCCATGATCTGGGCAACACAAAAACTATACAAACACTGGGTTGTTACTTCTGACCCATGATCTGGGCAACACAAAAACTATACAAACACTGGGTTGTTACGTCTGACTCAGGTGCTGGGTAACACAAAACCTACCCAAACATTGGATTGTTTCGTCTGATCCCGGATCTGGGCAACACAAAAACTACCCAAACACTGGTTGTTACATCTGACCCAGGATCTGGGCAACACAAAAACTACCCAAACACTTTTTTTTTTACGTCTGACCCAGGTGCTGGGTAACAAAAAAACTACTCAAACACTGGTTTGTTACATCTGACCCAGGTGCTGGGTAACACAAAAACTACCCAAACACTGGGTTGTTACGTCTGACCCAGGATCTGGGTAACACAAAAACTACTCAAACACTGGTTTGTTACATCTGACCCAGGTGATGGGCAACACAAAAACTACCCAAACACTGGGTTGTTACATCTGACCAAGGTGCTGGGTAACACAGCAACTACCCAAACATTGGATTGTTTCGTCTGATCCCGGATCTGGGCAACACAAAAACTACCCAAACACTGGTTGTTACATCTGACCCAGGATCTGGGCAACACAAAAACTACCCAAACACTTTTTTTTTTACGTCTGACCCAGGTGCTGGGTAACAAAAAAACTACTCAAACACTGGTTTGTTACATCTGACCCAGGTGCTGGGTAACACAAAAACTACCAAAACACTGGGTTGTTACGTCTGACCCAGGATCTGGGTAACACAAAAACTACTCAAACACTGGTTTGTTACATCTGACCCAGGTGATGGGCAACACAAAAACTACCCAAACACTGGGTTGTTACATCTGACCAAGGTGCTGGGTAACACAGCAACTACCCAAACCCTGGGTTGTTATGTCTGACCCAGGTGCTGGGTAACACAAAAACTACCCAAACACTGTATTGTTACGTCTGACCCAGGATGTGGGTAACACAAAAACTACTCAAACACTGGGTTGTTACATCTGACCCAGGTGCTGGGTAACACAAAAACTACCCAAACACTGGGTTGTTACGTCTGACCCAGGTGCTGGACAACACAAAAACTATACAAACACTGGGTTGTTACATCTGACCCATGATCTGGGCAACACAAAAACTATACAAACACTGGGTTGTTACTTCTGACCCAAGAGCTGGACAACACAAAAACTATACAAACACTGGGTTGTTACGTCTGACTCAGGTGCTGGACAACACAAAAACTACCCAAACCCTGGGTTGTTATGTCTGACCCATGATCTGGGCAACACAAAAACTACCCACACCCTGGGTTGTTCTGTCTGACCCATGATCTGGGCAACACAAAAACTATACAAACACTCGGTTGTTACTTCTGACCCAAGAGCTGGACAACACAAAAACTATACAAACACTGGGTTGTTACGTCTGACTCAGGTGCTGGACAACACAAAAACTATACAAACACTGGGTTGTTACGTCTGACTCAGGTGCTGGGTAACACAAAACCTACCCAAACATTGGATTGTTTCGTCTGATCCCGGATCTGGGCAACACAAAAACTACCCAAACACTGTTTTTTACGTCTGACCCAGGTGCTGGGTAACAAAAAAACTACTCAAACACTGGTTTGTTACATCTGACCCATGATCTGGGCAACACAAAAACTATACAAACACTGGTTGTTACATCTGACCCAGGTGCTGGGCAACACAAAAACTATACAAACACTGGGTTGTTACATCTGACCCAGGTGCTGGGAAACACAAAAACTACCCAAACCCTGGGTTGTTATGTCTGACCCATGATCTGGGCAACACAAAAACTATACAAACACTGGGTTGTTACTTCTGACCCAAGAGCTGGACAACACAAAAACTATACAAACACTGGGTTGTTACGTCTGACCCAGGTGCTGGGCAACACAAAAACTACCCAAACACTGGGTTGTTACGTCTGACCCATGATCTGGGCAACACAAAAACTATACAAACACTGGGTTGTTACTTCTGACCCAAGAGCTGGACAACACAAAAACTATACAAACACTGGGTTGTTACGTCTGACTCAGGTGCTGGGTAACACAAAATCTACCCAAATATTGGATTGTTTCGTCTAATCTCGGATCTGGGCAACACAAAAACTACCCAAACACTGGTTTTTACGTCTGACCCAGGTGCTGGGTAACAAAAAAACTACTCAAACACTGGTTTGTTACATCTGACCCCGGTGCTGGGTAACACAAAAACTACTCAAACACTGGTTTGTTACATCTGACCAAGGTGCTGGGTAACACAAAAACTACCCAAACACTGGGTTGTTATGTCTGACCCATGATCTGGGCAACACAAAAACTACCCAAACCCTGGGTTGTTACATCTGACCCATGATCTGGGCAACACAAAAACTATACAAACACTGGTTGTTACTTCTGACCCATGATCTGGGCAACACAAAAACTATACAAACACTGGGTTGTTACTTCTGACCCATGATCTGGGCAACACAAAAACTACCCAAACCCTGGGTTGTTACATCTGACCCATGATCTGGGCAACACAAAAACTACCCAAACCCTGGGTTGTTCTGTCTGACCCATGATCTGGGCAACACAAAAACTATACAAACACTGGGTAGTTACATCTGACCCAGGTGCTGGGCAACACAAAAACTACACAAACACTGGGTTGTTACGTCTGACCCATGATCTGGGCAACACAAAAACTATACAAACACTGGTTGTTACTTCTGACCCAGGATCTGGGCAACACAAAAACTACCCAAACACTGTTTTTTACGTCTGACCCAGGTGCTGGGTAACAAAAAAACTACTCAAACACTGGTTTGTTACATCTGACCAAGGTGCTGGGTAACACAAAAACTACCCAAACACTGGGTTGTTATGTCTGACCCATGATCTGGGCAACACAAAAACTACCCAAACCCTGGGTTGTTACATCTGACCCATGATCTGGGCAACACAAAAACTATACAAACACTGGTTGTTACTTCTGACCCATGATCTGGGCAACACAAAAACTATACAAACACTGGGTTGTTACTTCTGACCCATGATCTGGGCAACACAAAAACTACCCAAACCCTGGGTTGTTACATCTGACCCATGATCTGGGCAACACAAAAACTACCCAATCCCTGGGTTGTTCTGTCTGACCCATGATCTGGGCAACACAAAAACTATACAAACACTGGGTAGTTACATCTGACCCAGGTGCTGGGCAACACAAAAACTACCCAAACACTGGGTTGTTACGTCTGACCCATGATCTGGGCAACACAAAAACTATACAAACACTGGTTGTTACTTCTGACCCAGGATCTGGGCAACACAAAAACTACCCAAACACTGTTTTTTACGTCTGACCCAGGTGCTGGGTAACACAAAAACTACTCAAACACTGGTTTGTTACATCTGACCCAGGTGCTGGGTAACAAAAAAACTACTCAAACACTGGTTTGTTACATCTGACCCAGGTGCTGGGTAACAAAAAAACTACTCAAACACTGGTTTGTTACATCTGACCCAGGTGCTGGGCAACAAAAAAACTACTCAAACACTGGTTTGTTACATCTGACCCAGGTGCTGGGTAACACAAAAACTACCCAAACACTGGGTTGTTACGTCTGACCCAGGATCTGGGTAACACAAAAACTACTCAAACACTGGTTTGTTACATCTGACCCAGGTGATGGGCAACACAAAAACTACCCAAACACTGGATTGTTACGTCTGACCCAGGATCTGGGTAACACAAAAACTACTCAAACACTAGGTTGTTACATCTGACCCAGGTGCTGGGTAACACAAAAACTACTCAAACACTGGTTTATTACATCTGACCCAGGTGCTGGGTAACACAACAACTACCCAAACACTGGGTTGTTACATCTGACCCATGATCTGGGCAACACAAAAACTATACAAACACTGGTTGTTACTTCTGACCCATGATCTGGGCAACACAAAAACTATACAAATACTGGGTTGTTACATCTGACCCAGGTGCTGGGCAACACAAAAACTACCCAAACCCTGGGTTGTTCTGTCTGACCCATGATCTGGGCAACACAAAAACTATACAAACACTGGGTAGTTACATCTGACCCAGGTGCTGGGCAACACAAAAACTACCCAAACACTGGGTTGTTACGTCTGACCCATGATCTGGGCAACACAAAAACTATACAAACACTGGGTTGTTACGTCTGACTCATGTAAGAACCGGTTTTGCTGCTAAGACAACAGACTACACCCCAACAATAAAAGTCACTAATCTTGAAAGAAAATCTCACAGAAACTGTGACACCACCCTGATCAAACATTTTCCCCCCCTCCCCATTTTGCCCTCTCCTTGCCCTGTTTTCAAGTCAACAAATGCAGATATACCAATGATGATGTATCTTGTAAATATATTGTTTTATCCATTTCATGTTTGGTGTCCTTTTAAAGGTCTTAGTGTGAATGGTAAAATGGTCTCAGTTTCACTGCAGTCACTTGTAGTATTAGAAAGATTGAAAACTAATGAGAATTCTGTTCTCCTTTTGAGTGGTCTCTTCAAAGATATCTGATCTCTCTCTCCCCCAAAACCCAGGTGTTTGTGTTGCAAATATTTACAACCCCTTTTGTTCTAATTGGAGTATTTAAGGGAGGGAAACAGAACAGAAGGGGGGGAACATTCTGTAGCCAGAACCCCCCGTGTGGTGTTGTGTGAGTGTCTCTGAGGCACTCACACACACTGCATGTAATGTGCCAGACGATGACTCTTTGAAATTATTTTCATATTGCTTTGCGATTGTGTTTATGGTTTTAAGCTGATCAGTTGTGTACCATGGATTCTTGTTTACTTATTTACTTTTCCGGTCTGGCCAAAATAAATGTTAATCTTGATTTATCTTGTATGATTCTGAAATCATTATTCTAGTATGGATCGATGCATACTCCATTATTACCGCAAAATACAGAGTTATGATAGGTCAAACTGATGACGGCACGACTGAAGCATGGGCGCAGAGTGCACGATATTCTGATTTCTGTCTATCGCTGAATTAACAAGTGGTAGCTCAGAGATATTAATAAAATTACACTTTTTGTTGAGTAAGCATGTGCAACCACTTAAAGGTAAAATATCCACTCTACCTCCTCTGAGTAATTTCAGAAGTAATCGTTTGTGATCGTGAACGCGCGGTCCGGATGCGTAAGTTCTGTGCGATATTGGGTCTCTCGATGAACGAATTTGAAAACTAAGAAGATACTAAGAAAATCAAAGTTCTAAATTAAATCGCAACTAATCAAAAATCAGCTGATAAACTCTAAACGTCACACACTTTATAGAGTCACATAAAATTGGAGTCAGATAAAATTATTAATGGAGTCAGATTTAAAACGAGATCTCAATAAATTAAGAGAATTTCACCAAAATGCTGAAAAGGCTTACACGCAGAATTCCTTTTGACCAAGCCGTTAGTATCCGTTTTTGGGCTAATGGATGGAAGTTTACACTCAGGTGCTGGGTAACACAAAACCTACCCAAACACTGGATTGTTTCGTCTGATCCCGGATCTGGGCAACACAAAAACTACCCAAACACTGTTTTTTACGTCTGACCCAGGTGCTGGGTAACAAAAAAACTACTCAAACACTGGTTTGTTACGTCTGACCCAGGATCTGGGTAACACAAAAACTACTCAAACACTGGTTTGTTACATCTGACCCAGGTGCTGGGCAACACAAAAACTACCCAAACACTGGGTTGTTACGTCTGACCCAGGATCTGGGTAACACAAAAACTACTCAAACACTGGGTTGTTATATCTGACCCAGGTGCTGGGTAACACAAAAACTACCCAAACACTGGGTTGTTACGTCTGACCCAGGATCTGGGCAACACAAAAACTACCCAAACACTGGATTGTTACGTCTGACCCAGGATCTGGGTAACACAAAAACTACCCAAACACTGGATTGTTACGTCTGATCCAGGATCTGGGTAACACAAAAACTACTCAAACACTGGTTTGTTACGTCTGACCCAGGATCTGGGTAACACAAAAACTACTCAAACACTGGGTTGTTACATCTGACCCAGGTGCTGGGCAACACAAAAACTACCCAAACACTGTTTTTTACGTCTGACCCAGGTGCTGGGTAACAAAAAAACTACTCAAACACTGGTTTGTTACGTCTGACCCAGGATCTGGGTAACACAAAAACTACTCAAACACTGGTTTGTTACATCTGACCCAGGTGCTGGGCAACACAAAAACTACCCAAACACTGGGTTGTTACGTCTGACCCAGGATCTGGGTAACACAAAAACTACTCAAACACTGGGTTGTTATATCTGACCCAGGTGCTGGGTAACACAAAAACTACCCAAACACTGGGTTGTTACGTCTGACCCAGGATCTGGGCAACACAAAAACTACCCAAACACTGGATTGTTACGTCTGACCCAGGATCTGGGTAACACAAAAACTACCCAAACACTGGATTGTTACGTCTGATCCAGGATCTGGGTAACACAAAAACTACTCAAACACTGGTTTGTTACGTCTGACCCAGGATCTGGGTAACACAAAAACTACTCAAACACTGGGTTGTTACATCTGACCCAGGTGCTGGGCAACACAAAAACTACCCAAACACTGGGTTGTTACGTCTGACCCAGGATCTGGGTAACACAAAAACTACTCAAACACTGGGTTGTTACATCTGACCCAGGTGCTGGGCAACACAAAAACTACCCAAACACTGGGTTGTTACGTCTGACACAGGATCTGGGTAACACAAAAACTACCCAAACACTGGATTGTTACGTCTGACCCAGGATCTGGGTAACACAAAAACTACCCAAACACTGGATTGTTACGTCTGATCCAGGATCTGGGTAACACAAAAACTACTCAAACACTGGTTTGTTACGTCTGACCCAGGATCTGGGTAACACAAAAACTACTCAAACACTGGGTTGTTACATCTGACCCAGGTGCTGGGCAACACAAAAACTACCCAAACACTGGGTTGTTACGTCTGACCCAGGATCTGGGTAACACAAAAACTACTCAAACACTGGGTTGTTACATCTGACCCAGGTGCTGGGCAACACAAAAACTACCCAAACACTGGGTTGTTACGTCTGACCCAGGATCTGGGTAACACAAAAACTACTCAAACACTGGGTTGTTACATCTGACCCAGGTGCTGGGTAACACAAAAACTACCCAAACACTGGGTTGTTACGTCTGACCCAGGATCTGGGTAACACAAAAACTACTCAAACACTGGGTTGTTACATCTGACCCAGGTGCTGGGTAACAAAAAAACTACTCAAACACTGGTTTGTTACATCTGACCCAGGATCTGGGTAACACAAAAACTACTCAAACACTGGTTTGTTACATCTGACCCAGGTGCTGGGCACCACAAAAACTACCCAAACACTGGGTTGTTACGTCTGACCCAGGATCTGGGTAACACAAAAACTACCCAAACACTGGGTTGTTACGTCTGACCCAGGATCTGGGTAACACAAAAACTACCCAAACACTGGGTTGTTACGTCTGACCCAGGTGCTGGGTAACACAAAAACTACCCAAACACTGGGTTGTTACGTCTGACCCAGGATCTGGGCAACACAAAAACTACCCAAACACTGGATTGTTACGTCTGACCCAGGATCTGGGTAACACAAAAACTACCCAAACACTGGATTGTTACGTCTGATCCAGGATCTGGGTAACACAAAAACTACTCAAACACTGGTTTGTTACGTCTGACCCAGGATCTGGGTAACACAAAAACTACTCAAACACTGGGTTGTTACATCTGACCCAGGTGCTGGGCAACACAAAAACTACCCAAACACTGGGTTGTTACGTCTGACCCAGGATCTGGGTAACACAAAAACTACTCAAACACTGGGTTGTTACATCTGACCCAGGTGCTGGGCAACACAAAAACTACCCAAACACTGGGTTGTTACGTCTGACACAGGATCTGGGTAACACAAAAACTACCCAAACACTGGATTGTTACGTCTGACCCAGGATCTGGGTAACACAAAAACTACCCAAACACTGGATTGTTACGTCTGACCCAGGATCTGGGTAACACAAAAACTACCCAAACACTGGTTTGTTACGTCTGACCCAGGATCTGGGTAACACAAAAACTACTCAAACACTGGGTTGTTACATCTGACCCAGGTGCTGGGCAACACAAAAACTACCCAAACACTGGGTTGTTACGTCTGACCCAGGATCTGGGTAACACAAAAACTACTCAAACACTGGGTTGTTACATCTGACCCAGGTGCTGGGCAACACAAAAACTACCCAAACACTGGGTTGTTACGTCTGACCCAGGATCTGGGTAACACAAAAACTACTCAAACACTGGGTTGTTACATCTGACCCAGGATCTGGGTAACACAAAAACTACTCAAACACTGGGTTGTTACATCTGACCCAGGTGCTGGGTAACACAAAAACTACCCAAACACTGGATTGTTACATCTGACCCAGGATCTGGGTAACACAAAAACTACCCAAACACTGGATTGTTACATCTGACCCAGGTGCTGGGTAACACAAAAACTACCCAAACCCTGGGTTGTTATGTCTGACCCAGGTGCTGTGTAACTCAAAAACTACCCAAACCCTGGGTTGTTATGTCTGACCCAGGTGCTGGGTAACACAAAAACTACCCAAACCCTGGGTTGTTATGTCTGACACAGGTGCTGGGTAACTCAAAAACTACCCAAACCCTGGGTTGTTATGTCTGTCCCAGGTGCTGGGTAACACAAAAACTACCCAAACCCTGGGTTGTTACATCTGACCCAGGATCTGGGTAACACAAAAACTACCCAAACACTGGATTGTTACATCTGACCCAGGTGCTGGGTAACACAAAAACTACCCAAATTCTGGGTTGTTACATCTGACCCAGGATCTGGGTAACACTAAAACTACCCAAACACTGGATTGTTACATCTGTCCCAGGTGCTGGGTAACACAAAAACTACCCAAACACTGGATTGTTACATCTGACCCAGGATCTGGGTAACACAAAAACTACCCAAACACTGGATTGTTACATCTGACCCAGGTGCTGGGTAACACAAAAACTACCCAAACCCTGGGTTGTTATGTCTGACCCAGGTGCTGTGTAACTCAAAAACTACCCAAACCCTGGGTTGTTATGTCTGACCCAGGTGCTGGGTAACACAAAAACTACCCAAACCCTGGGTTGTTATGTCTGACCCAGGTGCTGGGTAACTCAAAAACTACCCAAACCCTGAGTTGTTATGTATGTCCCAGGTGCTGGGTAACTCAAAAACTACCCAAACCCTGGGTTGTTATGTCTGACCCAGGTGCTGGGTAACTCAAAAACTACCCAAACCCTGGGTTGTTATGTATGTCCCAGGTGCTGGGTAACTCAAAAACTACCCAAACCCTGGGTTGTTATGTCTGACCCAGGATCTGGGTAACACAAAAACTACTCAAACACTGGGTTGTTACATCTGACCCAGGTGCTGGGCAACACAAAAACTACCCAAACACTGGGTTGTTACGTCTGACCCAGGATCTGGGTAACACAAAAACTACTCAAACACTGGGTTGTTACATCTGACCCAGGTGCTGGGTAACACAAAAACTACCCAAACACTGGGTTGTTACGTCTGACCCAGGATCTGGGTAACACAAAAACTACTCAAACACTGGGTTGTTACATCTGACCCAGGTGCTGGGTAACAAAAAAACTACTCAAACACTGGTTTGTTACATCTGACCCAGGATCTGGGTAACACAAAAACTACTCAAACACTGGTTTGTTACATCTGACCCAGGATCTGGGCAACACAAAAACTACCCAAACACTGGATTGTTACGTCTGACCCAGGATCTGGGTAACACAAAAACTACCCAAACACTGGATTGTTACGTCTGATCCAGGATCTGGGTAACACAAAAACTACTCAAACACTGGTTTGTTACGTCTGACCCAGGATCTGGGTAACACAAAAACTACTCAAACACTGGGTTGTTACATCTGACCCAGGTGCTGGGCAACACAAAAACTACCCAAACACTGGGTTGTTACGTCTGACCCAGGATCTGGGTAACACAAAAACTACTCAAACACTGGGTTGTTACATCTGACCCAGGTGCTGGGCAACACAAAAACTACCCAAACACTGGGTTGTTACGTCTGACACAGGATCTGGGTAACACAAAAACTACCCAAACACTGGATTGTTACGTCTGACCCAGGATCTGGGTAACACAAAAACTACCCAAACACTGGATTGTTACGTCTGACCCAGGATCTGGGTAACACAAAAACTACCCAAACACTGGTTTGTTACGTCTGACCCAGGATCTGGGTAACACAAAAACTACTCAAACACTGGGTTGTTACATCTGACCCAGGTGCTGGGCAACACAAAAACTACCCAAACACTGGGTTGTTACGTCTGACCCAGGATCTGGGTAACACAAAAACTACTCAAACACTGGGTTGTTACATCTGACCCAGGTGCTGGGCAACACAAAAACTACCCAAACACTGGGTTGTTACGTCTGACCCAGGATCTGGGTAACACAAAAACTACTCAAACACTGGGTTGTTACATCTGACCCAGGATCTGGGTAACACAAAAACTACTCAAACACTGGGTTGTTACATCTGACCCAGGTGCTGGGTAACACAAAAACTACCCAAACACTGGATTGTTACATCTGACCCAGGATCTGGGTAACACAAAAACTACCCAAACACTGGATTGTTACATCTGACCCAGGTGCTGGGTAACACAAAAACTACCCAAACCCTGGGTTGTTATGTCTGACCCAGGTGCTGTGTAACTCAAAAACTACCCAAACCCTGGGTTGTTATGTCTGACCCAGGTGCTGGGTAACACAAAAACTACCCAAACCCTGGGTTGTTATGTCTGACCCAGGTGCTGGGTAACTCAAAAACTACCCAAACCCTGGGTTGTTATGTCTGTCCCAGGTGCTGGGTAACACAAAAACTACCCAAACCCTGGGTTGTTACATCTGACCCAGGATCTGGGTAACACAAAAACTACCCAAACACTGGATTGTTACATCTGACCCAGGTGCTGGGTAACACAAAAACTACCCAAATTCTGGGTTGTTACATCTGACCCAGGATCTGGGTAACACTAAAACTACCCAAACACTGGATTGTTACATCTGTCCCAGGTGCTGGGTAACACAAAAACTACCCAAACACTGGATTGTTACATCTGACCCAGGATCTGGGTAACACAAAAACTACCCAAACACTGGATTGTTACATCTGACCCAGGTGCTGGGTAACACAAAAACTACCCAAACCCTGGGTTGTTATGTCTGACCCAGGTGCTGTGTAACTCAAAAACTACCCAAACCCTGGGTTGTTATGTCTGACCCAGGTGCTGGGTAACACAAAAACTACCCAAACCCTGGGTTGTTATGTCTGACCCAGGTGCTGGGTAACTCAAAAACTACCCAAACCCTGGGTTGTTATGTATGTCCCAGGTGCTGGGTAACTCAAAAACTACCCAAACCCTGGGTTGTTATGTCTGACCCAGGTGCTGGGTAACTCAAAAACTACCCAAACCCTGGGTTGTTATGTATGTCCCAGGTGCTGGGTAACACAAAAACTACCCAAACCCTGGGTTGTTATGTCTGACCCAGGTGCTGGGTAACTCAAAAACTACCCAAACCCTGGGTTGTTATGTCTGTCCCAGGTGCTGGGTAACACAAAAACTACCCAAACCCTGGGTTGTTATGTCTGACCCAGGTGCTGGGTAACACAAAAACTACCCAAACACTGGATTGTTGCGTCTGAGACAGGAGCTCTCAAAACATTAACATAACAACAGTAGAATGTTTTTTTGTTTCTGAAATATTTTAGTTTAGATCATTTAAAAGTAACATTCCCATAATGTACAAAGAATAATCCAATTGAATGTTTCCTTGACATTTACATACAACATAGAAACATTTTAAAAACTGAACGTTTTGAATGAAATCTTGTTATTCTTTCCTTTTACATAACTAATCTTATAATGAAACAGATTTATAGACTCACATTTTCTTGAGAAAATGTAAAATAATCTCAGGCTCAATGTAAACCAATACAGGTCTGTGAGGATTGTTGATTCCCAAAACCCTCTGACAGGAACACTTCTTTGTACTGTCCTTGAAGAACAAAGTAATCCGTCAATTTCTGACATTCATTCTAAGCAATCTGTGAAGATCTCTGTTATAGTTTTAACCTATGAGGCTTTATCACACTCTTACTCATAATCTAGCGTTTGAAGAAAAATAGACATTCAGAAGACGTTGTTCTTTATCAAACGCTTTTGTAAATGAAGGACGTAGACTAGAGTGACATTGTCAGAGTTTCCTCTTAAAATGCAGGGCACTGTAGTAATTTTTACTCCAGAGGGAAGTTTTATTGCTCAAAGGTTGTTCTTTCAGTGAAAAAGACAGAGTTCTTATTTTCGTTTATGACTCAGATGTTTCTCTTAAAATTCCTCAGCAGAATTAAAAATCAACATAAAAGAGACAATTGTTAACATATACCATTCAGGGCCCTATCATTCACCCGGTGCAATGCATCGGCAAAGTGTTTTTTGCTAGTTTCAGCCTGACGCAGTTATCATTTTCACATCCAGTGCTGCGTTGTTTAAATAGCAAACACACTCTTGCCCATCTGTTTGCCCATGGGCATGCTGGTCTGAAAACCAGGTGTGTTCAGGCGCATTGTTGACGCGTTGCTATTTTAAGGAAGTGAAAACGACTGCACCATTGACCAACAAAAACCTGCTCTACAGTCAATAGTGCAGCATTTTTTGTGTTATTTAACCCTTAAATGCATACGTCATTTACTGTCTTACTTAAATGTAATTTACTACCCTCCTCCTCATTCACTTTTTAAAGTTTGACATCAACCTTCTTAGTATTCCTCAATCAATTCCATATAAACAATATAACAAGAAAAAAATAATACAATTATAAAAGAATGCCTGTTTTTTCATACATTTTTTGTAAAAATGTAATAGGGTCGCTAACGACCCGAGGTGTGAAAAAGTGTACTTTTTTTCTTCTTCTGCACAACAATAAATTAATCTATAATGACAAAATAAGTGCTATTTCCACAATACATCACACCGTTAAAATAGGGCCATCAAAGTTTGGGGTCAGTAAGAATTTTTGAATATTGGTAACATATTGGTAAAATATTGAATAAGTGAATATTTTTATTCAGCATGGATGCATTAAATTGATCCAAAGAATTTTAAATATTACCAAAAATATATAGGCCTATTACTAAAGAATTATTTTGAATTTTGTCTGTCTAAAAGTGTATCACGGTTTCCACAAGAGAAGCACAAATGTTCTCTTACGAGAGGTTCTCTTGTATTGCGTAAGTTGCTTACGCATCGGGAAAGCATTCTTTCTTCGAGATCTGAAAAACCAGAAAATTATCCTTAATTTTTGCCATATTGTCAACGCAGTGCGGCAGCCTGGCAGACCATAGCAGGCTATTCCAGCGTGTCTATTGGCTGCACGGCTGGCAACTGCTGCAGCCTATCGGTGAGCCTGTGTGACATGGCATCCACTCGCCTCATTTGCCTACAGGTAGGGCGTGGCCACGTGTATATAAGCAGGGCTCACAGGCTGGAAATTCTATTTTCTTATCTTCGATCACGGATTTGAGGAGCGCGACGGACCTTTCCCTTCACGCCACGAAATCCGCTGCACAGGCCCTCGGACGGTGCATGGCCTCTCTGACGGTTGCAGAGAGGCACTCTGGCTAACACTCGCCGACATGAGAGAGACGGAGCGCGCGGCGTTTCTCAACACCCCCTCTCCCCTTCCGGCCTCTTCGGCCCAGCGGTCAATGGGATTGTCGACCGCTTCTCTGAGGTACAGAAGACGACTCAAGCTATGAACCTCTTCCTGCCTCGACGCTCCAGCTCTGGCGCTAGCTCTGCTGCACGCCGTCCCTGCGACCAGCCTGCGCAGAGTCCCGCCCGGCGCCCAGCCCGGCCCCCGTCCTCGCAGCGACGACAGGGTGGCCGCCCTAGATCGCGCTCCTCCAGTTGAGACAAGCCGCATACCCCTCGGGGACCACGGCCGAGGATTGTGCTGTATGATATCTGGCTGGCTGGGCCTCCCCGTCTACATTCGTGAGGTTTTATAACATGGAAGTTCCTGCCTTGCAGGCTAAAGTATTATCAATTTGAGTGGGCTGTTAGCTCTGCCCAGTGATTCTGCGCAGACAACGCTCGCATACTGGTTATACGTTCGGTATTGTGCTTATGTGAATTTGTAGGGGACCGGCAGTGCCACTCCCCCTATTCGCAAGATGGGGTGCGGTGTTCACCTATCAGTGCAATGAAGTGCTTTTACAAGTGTTGGCCCATTTTCCCTACCGGCCACCTGTCTCCAGCTTTGTTTTTCCCCGGTTCCCTGGGATACATATGCTGTATGCTCGGCGCGCACGGCGTTGACAAAGAGTTCCCGATGCGTAAGCAACTTACGCAATACGAGAGAACCTCTCGTAAGAGAATGTACTTGGTTACTAAACGTAACCTCGGTTCTCTCTAGATGAGGGAACGAGTATTGCGTAACCGGCCGTGCGCCCCACGGGCTTTTGCGCTTCAGACTACGAAAACCGAATTTCCAGCCTGTGAGCCCTGCTTATATACACGTGGCCACGCCCTACCTGTAGGCAAATGAGGCGAGAGGGGCGTGAAGCGCCCTCATTGGATGCCACGTCACACAGGCTCACCGATAGGCTGCAGCAGTTGCCAACCGTGCAGCCAATAGACACGCTGGAATAGCCTGCTATGGTCTGCCAGGCTGCCGCACTGCGTTGACAATATGGCAAAAATTAAGGATAATTTTATGGTTTTTCAGATCTCGAAGAAAGAATGCTTTCCCGATGCGTAAGCAACTTACGCAATACTCGTTCCCTCATCTAGAGAGAACCGAGGTTATGTTTAGTAACCGAGTACGTTTTCAACAATTGTTTGATAATAAGAAATGATTCTTGAGAACCAAAACTTTTTAGCAGTAAGAGTGTAAGAGCTATTAAATGAATTTAGATAGCATACTATGCATTATTTACTCTTATGGAGACTTTGACGATAAGCATTCATACTGAAACCTCTGACTAATATGTGACAGTGAGATCTGTTCTGAAACTCTAGAGATGCATGAGATTACTAGGGTCTTTTTTCTCAGCATGAAGAATAACAAGTGCGATATTAAAGAGGTTTGTTGATTTTATTTGATCTACTGGACTTGCTGTAAATTCCTAAGTAAAACCATATGAATATGGTAATTTAAATCTAAATCTAAATTGGGTTACAAGTTCACAAGTTCAATTCAACTCAAGATTAGTAGAATTGTAAGTAGCTGCAGAACTATTTTTGCTCATTTTGTATCCCTGTGTCTTATTATATAAGATGTTCTGAACAGCAGGTACATTCTGACTCTTTGAAGATATTAGTTAGTCGCAGAGAAAACGCTCCTCCTGAAAACATATGGCTCATGTGCATTTCATTTACATTTCAAAAACTTTCAGTTGCTTCAACAACTGTGGAAACATCACCATTAGAACCAATTATTCCGGATAAACAAATACGAAATCTTGGCAAATACACTGCAATCATTTTAAATGTGCCCTAATTAGGTTAGCGCTGGAGTTTCATGCATTACTGACAAACAGTCGCTCTTGGCCAAAATATGAAAAGGAAGAAAAAAAATGATGATGACAACCCTTTTTAGTGTGCAAAAAGCATTATGTGAGCACTTGAACCTTATCTAAAATCATGGCTTCCTAATATCCTACTAGTTGCTAAAGTGTTACACGCAACTTGCAGGAAATCTCTGTAATTCTGAAAGAAAACACAGCGTCCTGTTTCACCTCAAATCGTCTTTCCAAATTCAATCCGGAGAGAGCTGATGACAGTTTAGCAAGTAACTAATGGCTGATCCCACAGTGCATTTCAGCCACCTGTCATATCTCAAGAGAGACAGGTAAACACAGACAGCGACAGTGACAAGTCCTGCATCCGGCGACAGATTCGAGGGAAGGAGATGATAGTCTGAATCATGAGGAATCAGGTCATCCCTCGAAATCGGGCCTCCATCAACTATTAGTTAATTATATTAATGATAGTACATACAAACGATATTAAATAGCTTACCCTACAGTGCATAATAAGACAAATCGAATGTTTCTTTCACTTTCACTGTTTCACCGTTAATTCATAAATAAATAATAATAATAGCCTATTAATTGAATAACTGCGCATCAATGCATTCTTTTTATAACTGAAGTTTTTGGACATTTAAAGGGGTGATGAATTGAGAAATCAACTTTCCCTTGAGCCTTTGATATATAAAAGTTAATTGTGATATAAGAATATCCTGTAAGTTTCAGAGCTGAAAACCTGCAAAACCTACGAGGCTACGGGTGAAATTGCCAAGCAGCTTGGTGAAAAAAAGTCCACTGTTGGAGCAATCATTAGAAAATGGAAGAAGCTAAACATGACTGTCAATCTCCCTCGGACTGGGGCTCCATGCAAGATCTCACCTCGTGGGGTCTCAATGATTGTGTTTGCCAATGACCATTTGGATGATCCAGAGGAGTCATGGGAGAAAGTCATGTGGTCAGATGAGACCAAAATAGAACTTTTTGGTCATAATTCCACTAAACGTGTTTGGAGGAAGAAGAATGAAGAGTACCATCCCAAGAACACCATCCCTACTTTGAAGCATGGGGGTGGTAGCATCATGCTTTGGGGGTGTTTTTCTGCACATGGGACAGGGCGACTGCACTGTATTAAGGAGAGGATGACCGGGGCCATGTATTGTGAGATTTTGGGGAACAACCTCCTTCCCTCAGTTAGAGCATTGAAGATGGGTCGAGGCTGGGTCTTCCAACATGACAATGACCCGAAGCACACAGCCAGGATAACCAAGGAGTGTCTCTGTAAGAAGCATATCAAGGTTCTGGCGTGGCCTAGCCAGTCTCCAGACCTAAACCCAATAGAGAATCTTTGGAGGGAGCTCAAACTCCGTGTTTCTCAGCGACAGGCCAGAAACCTGACTGATCTAGAGAAGATCTGTGTGGAGGAGTGGGCCAAAATCCCTCCTGCAGTGTGTGCAAACCTGCTGAAAAACTACAGGAAACGTTTGACCTCTGTAATTGCAAACAAAGGCTACTGTACCAAATATTAACATTGATTTTCTCAGGTGTTCAAATACTTATTTGCAGCTGTATCATACAAATAAATAGTTTAAAAAATCATACATTGTGATTTCTGTATTTATTTATTTTTTAGATTATGTCTCTCACAGTGGACATGCACCTACGATGACAATTTCAGACCCCTCCATGATTTCTAAGTGGGAGAACTTGCAAAATAGCAGGGTGTTCAAATACTTATTTTCCTCACGGTATATAAACTATGCAGTATTAAAGAGACAGCTCGCACAATGGGTCCAAGTAAAGTTGTTTACAAATGTGTCCGCTGCAGCTCAGTATACGCAACAATTGAAGATTTTAGAAGACGTGATTGATGTAAGAGTTTTATAGTAAAAATATAGCATATCAGCACGATGATGTAGTTTATATTTTTAGCTTCATTGCAAGGCAAGTTTATTTATATACCAAAATTTCATTCACAATGGTAATTAAGTGCTTTACATAAAAATTAGAAAGAAAATACAAAGTATTAAAAAAGTAAGATCTAGAAATAAAATTATTTAAATTAGAATTGATTACCAGGAGATAAAAAAGTTAATTAAATGGGATGGGGATGTTGTCTTTTATTCTGGACGGCAAGGGCAGTGATTGCATGTATTTTGCAGTATTAAACACGTATTTATATCGATTTCATCAGGTTCCGAGAATATTTAAAAAGAACACAAAGAATGGCCTTCTCAGCTGCCATAGTTGCAACTCTTGCGTCACCAGAAAAGGAGGATTTCGAGGAGGACCTGGTTCGTCACCACACCAGCACCAGAGGGACATGGACATCCCTGTGAACTACCCCCACCCCCTCCAGACCAAAGGAGACTTGATACTAGCGTGTAATTTTCTCACTCAAACCACTGCCTGTTGCTGCTTCTGATCGCTTTAAGAGGGAAAAGCTGCCTATGACTGCCGGCCTGTTTTCTTCATAAAAATAGCATATTAGTGAAAAAGAGTTATGGTAAATGATCCAGTGTGTATCTGTGTTTGCGCTCTGGACTGGAGAGTGTCAAAATATTCCATTTACAACGTGTTTTCGCAGCGGCTAACAATGTAGCCAATCACTGTTTTTTGTTTATGTAAAATAAGATATTCATTGTGTAGTTTCACTGATTAATATGATTAATATATTAATAATTTTGTGAGATCACAATGAATTAGTGAAAGCTTTTTAGCGATTATAAAGGGAGCACTCTTTGCACACTGTCTACGTGATATAATAATTATTATTCCATGGTCTGTCTGAATGCTGGATTCTGATTGACTGGAAGGTGTGCAATAAAACTGTTTAATGCACAGGTAGTTCCAAGTCAGTTGAATCACCGTTCTATATTAATGCGCTGTTTTCAGTGAAGCATACGCACATACGTCACTCATACACACACAGAGAGCGGAGAACGAGCTGCGCACACACACAAACATTCAGGAGCACAGACATGTGTTATTAAAGCTGCCACCCCGACAGTAATAAAATAGCTTCGCTACTGAATCGCTCAGCAACAAGCTTCGTTGTTAATAGCGAGAGACGCTGAACAATTGCAGGTACGAATCTCTCTCTTTCTCTCTCTCTCTCTCTCTCGATAATTAATTCAAATAAAATGCTATAATGAATTCATTTAAATAAATGTATTTAAATAAATGTAATCTTACGCACTACTTTATCTGTGTCTGATTCAAAGTGGGCAGAATGCCAGATCTCAGGAGCCATAACTGACAAAAAATAACAGACAGTTTTACCCTTTTGGTCAAATATTGCACTGCAAACATCAATAACAGCTTTAAAGGGATAGTTCACCCAAAAGTGAAAATTAGCCCATGATTTACTCACCCTTAAGTCATCCTAGGTGTATATGACATTCTTCTTTCAGACGAATACAATCAGAGTTATATTAGAAAAGTTCTGGCTCTTCCAAGCTTTATAATGGCAGTGACTGTTGCTCTGTTCTTGACGTCCATAAAAAATGCACCTGTCCATCAAATAACGTGCTCCACACGGCTCTGGAGGGTTAATAAAGGCCTTCTAAAGTGAAGCCACGCGTTTGTGTAAGAAAAATATCCATATTTAAAACATTATAAAGTAAAGCTCCAGCCGATCGCCTTCCGTGGAAAAGTGTTGAAAGTGCCTTCTCGCAATTGAAGATGCGTATGCGACGTCTGACGAGCGTACCTGGTAACGGAAGCCTTTTGATCGGCAGAGGCACTTTCAACACTTTTTCCATAAATAGAATACGGAAGGCGATTGGCCGACACTTAACTTTATAAAGTTTTAAATATGGATGTTTCTCTTACACAAACGCATTGTTCGCTACAGAAGGTCTTTATTAACCTCCCGGAGCCGTGTGGAGCACGTTATTTGACGGACAGATGCATTTTTATAGACTTCAAAAACAGAGAAACAGTCACTGGCATTATAAAGCTTGGATTAGCCAGGACTTTTTTAATAAAACTCCATGACTTGAGGGTGAGTAAATCATGGGTTAATTTTCATTTTTGGGTGAACTATCCCTTTAAAATGGTCAATGCTGACAAATGACCATAGTATAAGCGGGATAATCCATGGCTAGCTGTGCATTAAAAGATGTTAATGCACTTCACGGAGGCAAAGCCTCTTTGCCTCCACATAGTGCATTAAAATAGTTTAATGCACAGCTAGCCATGGATTATCCCTTACATATATGAGTGACTATTTTGTACTTTTTTGTTTATTGTGAGTTTGTTTTTCTTCCGTTTATTGGATGATTGGGTAATGAGTTCAATAATAAGTCAGGTGTGATGGATCATGTTGATATAAATTGTATTTTGCTGTGAACTTGTTGTTTGCCTGACGAAGACCTTTGGGTTGATGCGTTGCATATTTAATCTATTTTTTGGAAGCAGCAGTGGCAGTGTGCCGATTTTTGTGTATTCTTTAGTGGAGCGCTTTATTTGATCATGCACCTGCCTTAAGTTTTTGGATGTGCGCATATTATTACTTTGGGTTCTTGAAACTATGTCATGGAAATCTATAACACCCCACACCCCTCTGCCGACCCCCCTGTGAAACATAAATGACCCCCCTTAGTCGTTTGTCCTGGCGCCGGGTCTGGTCTGAAGAAAACAAGCCAATCAGAAGGCCGAATATGGATAAATAAGACACACAGAGAAGGGCAGTTTCTAAGAAGCTGTTGGCATCTGTGCGTAATTGCAAAATTGCAGCGTTCGAGCCCCCGTGTTAATCAGGTTATGGCGGACATAAGCATGATGATTCATCCCCTGGATGATACTCTATATATCGGCTAGATTGTAAAACCGATTAAGTCCAGCTTCGCTCAAACTGCCTAAACATGGGGCTGCATCTTATCCGTCTCAGATGGTTTTGCATTAACATTTGCGCAAACACGTAGCGCCGAGGCAAGGGATACAACCTTGATGGGATCAGCAAGGTCACGGTGAACAATTATGGGCTGCCTCATTACTTTGCTATGCGCTCTTTGGTTCCCATGGAAACCCTTATGAGGTGACAGATGAGTGGAGCTGGAGTCGGCCTCCCACGCGCCATCATGTCAAGCGTTCCCCTTGAAGACTCCACTCGCTGATAATAGTACGCCTAGGGACCGAGACGCATTGTTTAAAATAAAACAGCCATTAGGAGTGGGATGTTCGAGTGAGATATTGTCGTACACAAATAGGCCATTTTGCCATAACTGGGACACAGTTACAGAATAACAACAAGACCTAGATATGATGCTTTTTTTGTTCTTGTTGCAAAAAATAACACCTTTTTTTTTGCCTGTTGCAAGGCTATAAATTAGAGCCAGATTTGACATAATCTGTGGGTAATTAACAGCATTATTGTGTTTTATTTATAGATGGATTGCAGTTATGTTTAGGAATGATTCATCTTGTGAATTCATGTCTTTAGTCATGTTGCTGTGGCTTTTACATGAACAGCAACAACATTTAGATGTTGTCTCGTATTGATTGAAATGTCAGTATGACATAAACTATATTTATCTTTATAATGCGAAATGTCTACAGACCAGTTTTATTATAAATTCCAGGAGACAGATAACAGCCCTCCCTTACAAAAAAGTACCACGGTATGACCATGTTCATTTGTTTAACAAGGTACTATGATAAAACAATGTTTTTAACGTGTATTTGTTTGGATTGTTTGTTTTGATGAAACATGAAGTGTAAATAAAGGTACTTTGGCAATTTACATGGTACTTCAAGGTACAATACCATACCATGGTAACTTTTTTGTAAGTTAACCATTTTGTAGAAGAATATGGTAATCATTCATATATATCAAAACACCATGGTCTCAACTTCCATAATTATGCTTACCATGTTAATGCCATGGTATTTTTGAAGAAGGAGTTCAAATATATTGGACCATCATGTAAATACCCTTATAAACGGTGTGTGCAGTATACAGTGATTGTAGTTATCACAGCACTTTTTATATACCATGGTATTTACATGGTACTTCAAAATACTTATAAGAACACCATGACAGTTATTAGGGGCCAAGCACCAAAGGTGACCTATTGAAATCGTTAGCTTTCCTATTATTATTCTTCTTCTTCTGTCGTGGGAGTCTATGGCAGCCAGTGTTGGGCACGTTACTTTAAAAAAAGTAATTAGTTATAGTTACTAGTTACTTCTTACAAATAGTAACTGAGTTAATTATAAAAGTAACTAATTACTAGGGAAAGTAACTATTGTGTTACTTTTGTTTTTCCAAATGTTCAAATATGTCAAATAACTTGGATGCCCCCAATATTAAATATGTTAAATGAATGAATTGGACACTAAATAGAATAAATTATTATTATAAAACATTGTACATTAATGTACACTATTGTAATGTTGCTGTGGGACAATGTGAGAGACACCTATCAAATTCAATATATTATTGTAAATATTATCAGTAGGCCTACTATAGTGTAAATATTGTGTAAATATTATCAGTACTTTACTACTCGTCTGGTAGTGGAGCTCACGTTATCACCTGGGTTTTTAGCCACTAATGTTGTGGCTGTGATGATGTGAGGCTTCATTAGATTAGAATTACTGGCCACCGACGTGGAGAGACTCTTTCTTCCTGGGCATAAGCTGCACGTTATATAAACATTCTGACCTTTCACCTCAACGAGGGAAAAGTAGCGCTTATACTTCCAGTTTGCGAAAGCTACCTTTGAAGTCGTTGGACTTGCCATCGTTGACTGTGCATATGCGTGTGCGTCATAGGTGTGTGTGTGTGTGTGTGTGTGTGTGTGTGTGTGTGTGTGTGTGTGTGTGTGAACTCAGCCTATCAACCTCAACCTTGTCCCCCACCCACCAATCATCATCAGTTATGTGTACCACCCAACACGCATGGCTGGCCCGCGCGCACACGCACACACACACACACACGTTGCAGGTCCGACTGACAGAGAGCCTGTTCGGATGAAAACCTCTTCAGTGAGCTCAATTATAGTAACACCACATTTTTTTTCTCAGTAACGCTAACGGCGTTGTAACGGAGGAAACAGTAATTCGTTTGATTACTCGTTACTGAAAAAAATAATTCCGTTAGTAACGCCGTTTATCTATAACGCCGTTATTCCCAACACTGATGGCAGCCCATAGAACCGCTTGCGGGAAAGTTATGAAATTTGGCACACATATAGAGGACTGGCCCAACATTAACCACACCAATTGTGGAGTCTCTAAAACAATCCCTCTAGCGCCACCACCTGTCCAAAGTTTCACTCATGTTTATGCTAATAACTTTTGAACCCTAAGGGCTAGAAACAAAATTATTTTCCCCCCTGATTCCTTGGCTCAAGGCGATTTGATTAATTTAAAATTTTCCGAAAAACCAAAAATTGAAATAGATCATCGTCAGACCATGCCAAAAAAAAGTTATGAAATTCAAGTTTATGTAGATCCATACAACCGTTCGCAAACAACGCGCAAACAAATTGTATGTAACGGTTGCAAAAATACACTTTAGGCTATATCACTGCAACGCTTTATCGTATTCAAACCAAACTTGGTACATGGATAACAAGCATGACCTGAGGCAACATGCAGAGTTTCGGTGCCTACTGGCTATTTTTGCTTATAACTTCTGAACCGTTTGTCCAAAAATCATACGTCATGCCGAGTCGACTGATATCCAATTTTACAATATAGGCCATTTTGACTGTCGGCCATTTTGAATTATGTGCTAAAATGCTGTTTTTTATAAACACATGAACGGATTATTACGAAACTCTGTATTGGTCATCCCCACGATGCCCTGAAGGAGCCTGAGGAGTTTTGAAACACCGCCACCTAGAGGAGAATGTTTTTTCAAACACTTATAACTTTGAGTGTGGTTCACTTATTTTCACGGGACTCATCTCCTTAGACTCCTGAATCGTTGGTGAGTCCAACGATACTAGACTTGCCAGGTTTCGGCGTATGGTTTGAGCAGCGTTGTAATTTAGCGCTTAAAAAACGTTAGCTGATATCTTCGAAACCGCTAGTCCGATCGAGACGACACCAGTGTCAGAAGATCGAAAACATAGGTTGATAGCTATACACTCATGCCCAAATGTCAAAATATTGATAGTAAGGGGTAGTAAAATCCAATCAATGTCAGGTGTCAGAAATGTTTACGTGTTTTTTCATATCAATGTCTATAACTCCAAAACAAATGAGATATTTTCACCAAAATTGACACACACATGTATAGGCTCACTCTGAGGACACATAACAAAATTGTAGGATTGTGTCTCTTGGTGGCGCTATATTAGAACAAAACATGAAATTCCCATAGAATACAATGGATTTTTCAGCCTTTTTGCCTAAAATCATCTTAAAATGTTTTTAATTGCTCATTGCTGCAGTTGATCTGACACTCCCAGCCATTTTGGCATGTCTTCTTCTTTGCGCTTGGCTCCGATAATGGCTGCTTGCATCTATATTTTTCTTGTTATTCTTGTATACGAGTATGTTATCAAAGTACCACAGTGATATACTATCACAGTACCATTTAAATTGTCTACCATGCTAATACCATGGTATTATTTAGCTGTTTAAGTTTGTTGGAGTACAATGCCTTATAAAAGGGTATCTGTGGCAGTACAGTGGTACAGTTACACGGTATTCCAAAGTACTTTTAGGAATACCATGGTAGCAATTTTTTGTTGTAGCCTATTCATGTACAATGCTTCAGAAACATGGTATTCATCGAAGTATCACGGTATAATATACCATACCACCACCACCACCATAGAGTATTTTAGCAGAAACAATGCTTACCATTGTAAAGTTTTGCAAGGGCAGAGCAGTCTGGATTCGGTCACCTGGGCCGTTTCAATCTCTCCACCTCTCATCTCTTTCCTTTATGGCATTTTGATTTTGAATGGCACCATTCATTACAATGCTCCCAACAACACACGGTGAGAAATATTTCAGCCAGAGCTGTCTGTGGGACCCTGGACTTCCATAAAACCTGTCCAGACAGCTGTGAAGAAACTGACACTTAAAGAGAAGAGATGAAACGCCTCATGAATAAAGGTGAGGAGCGAGTTAGTTATTCAGCAGCGTTTGAGTGATGCCAAAGGCTACAGAAAGAGGTGAGAGGAACAGGTTGAATGCAGCCAGGTTGAGGAACAGCAAGGTCCCCTCTAGCGAAACGCTGCGTGACGCGGCAACTGATGGGACAACTAGAACGCTCACATTATAATTGGCCTACACCTCAAGCGCGTGACACAATGGTTATTAACCACCGATTAGTGGCGTTATTTTTAAATACAGGTATATTAATACATTTACATATAGGCCTACATCATTTTATCTTCGCTCATTTAAGTTAAACTCTGAATAACTGTTAACCAAAGTTAATGTGTTAATGTGTTAACAGAGTACACACAAATATATTATGTAAACACAAACTTTTATTTTGGATGTGATTAATCGTGATTAATCTTTTGACAGCCCTAATATAAATATATATAAATATTAAAAAAATTCTTAACTATATACATGCATGTGTGTGTATTTATATATACATAATAATTATATACAGTACACAGACATATATTATGTAAACACAAACTTTTATTTTGGATGCGATTAATCGCGATTAATCGATTTGACTGCACTATTTTAAATATGATTGTTTCATTATAAATATGGTGATTAACTCTAAGGTGGACACCCAATTTAATATTTCCCATCTGAATATAACCATGTCATGTCAACAAATGGAAAAGTCGCCAGATATTTATTATGTGAATTATTTTGCCTTTCCCACTTAAACCTAAAGCATTCTACAGCATCAGCAGATGCTTTGGAAAGTTCTATTACACATTTTTGTGCCATCTAGTAGTTTAGAGGGGAAAAAAAATTAAAGGTGCCTTTTACCCCGGTGTTAGCCTGGTCCTACCAGACTCTTGTACGTCATTTGTACAGAGAGTCTGGCCACTCTCCATTGACAAGCGTTTACTTCCTTGAAGGCGGGTACTCTGTTGAAGTTTAAAACTATTGGATCTGCCCAGAGCCACTCTGGATCTGCCATAACCAATCGCTAACGTTTGGTCGTGACGTATGTCATCTCAAACTAGTGCACGACATCAACGTCATCGCTCTCAGCCACTCCCTCTGTTCGCCGATTGGACCGGTTAAAATTTGACCGGAGAAAACCAGAGAATATACCGCAATCCCAGACGGAGTACTGCAGGAAAATGAAAATTGAGCGGAAGTACGTAGGAGGGCGGAGCCAGGCTACACAAAATATTAAGGCCACACACTCTGCAAGAACAGTGAAAAAAGTTCTCAGTCCCAGGGCTGCGAAAACAAATTGACGTAATTTTGTTCTCGCAGCCCTGGTTTGGGAGTTCTCGCAGCTTGTTCTCGACACATCATCTGAGCAGAACTTTTTTTTTTGTGGGTGTCCAAGAACGTGTGATTGGTCCGAAATTTAAAGTTGGCGGGATTAATGTGGAGAAATGGAGGTGTTCGGCACCTGCTTTTCCTGGCCAGAACGAACTTTGTTCCCTTTCGAAAGGGAACTCGCACTGCGTCAGCTTTTGCTTACGCTATGGGGAACGCCTCCAGCGTGACCGGTGCCTGAAATCACAATCAAATCACGTCAATCCTATTGACCGACGACAGCCTATGATGTCATCAAGGTGCGACCAGGAAGTATATAAGGGAGCCTTGCCAACATGACAGTATCTTTTCGTCTTCAGGGACTGTTTTGCCTGTCTTCACGTGAAACGTCTACAAGAAGGATAACATTGAAGTGTGCTGAGAAGCAACGCCACTTCTGCGGGTGTGTTTTAAACGTGTACCAGGTAGCTTGCGCTTTGGATACACACACACTTTGCATTTACTGTCTGGGAGATGAGCATGCAAACTCGGCTGGACCTCTTCTCGAGGGGAGAGGTTCCAGCATCTGGGAACGGCCCCGTTCGAGCTGAGGCTGAGCGGCGTCTAAACATCAAAAGTGTGGTTCCCAGATGGATCTGGCTCATCGAGGACGATCCAGATCGCGAGAGGACTTCGCTCTTCCACGCGAGCAGAGGATGGGTGAGTCAGTTAAAAATACTGAAGCTTTTCAACCATTCTGTCCCATGTACGGGGAGTTGTTGGAGGTCATGAAACGCGCTGCAGGTAGACTGCAGCTGCCTTGGCGGCGCGTGAGGAGAAAGGCTGAGCGTCCAAACAGTTCGGATGATCGGTTTCTCTCCGCTCATGACCTCCCAACTCCGGGGAGTCTTCCATTCCTTCCCGATATCCATCAGCAGATCTCGAGGGGATGGAAGAAACCATACTCAGCCCCGCATCTGTCGACATCGGCAAGCTAAATCTCGCTGATGTCGAGGGACTGCCTGGGGGTGTGTCGGGGCCGCCCGTGGACGAGATGTTATGTGTATCTCGCCTCTGGGCGGCCGGCGACACTGTGGCTCCCACCCTGCCGGTCTAATGCCTGAATGGCAGGGCGTACATGTCAGTGGGTCACGCTGCGGTGGCTTTGCACACCACAGCTGTGTTGCAGGCTTACCAGGCAGACCTGTTGAGGGACCTCGATCAGGGAGAGGGACCCCCTGAGGCGGTAGTCGAGTCGCCGGGCCACCGTACAGATAGCGCCGATGGCGGCGACGGTGGCCACGGAGAGACATCTGCGGTTTAGCCGAAAGTCCTTTCTCCTGGATGCCCCGGTTTTGCAATCCGAACTTTTTCGACACCTCCGTAGAGGTTCGGAGGGGCAAAGGCGCGCTCGGCAGCATTTAGAACATGCATCCCGCTGAGGTCCGGGACCGCGCCCAGGCAGTCGGGTGCCCCCAGCGCAGGCAGCGGACTCCGCCCTCGAGGACGCGGAGATGAAGGCTGCCTTTTTTCCCTTCCTCTGGCTTTTCCCCGGGCGCTTTACATCAGGCCGGTGGGCCTATGATGAGCAGAAAATCTAAGATTCTGCCGGCCCGCCTGGTTTGTTTGTTAAAAGCGCCCCCCTCAGGATGGCGGGCGGATACTAGCTCGATGGCTGGGTTGAAGCACCGCGAGGAGCGATTGGTGAGTCCCCCTCTATGAGGGCGAAGCATTTTCAAAACTATGTTTTTCAGGACTTTTGTACCGTCGCTCCCCTGAGGGATTGCTTGGGGAAATTTTGGATCATCGAGGGATTTCGCAGGGCCTGCAGCTCCCCGTGAGTAAGCTAAGAACGATCTTCTTTGCAACATTATGTGGTTGTGTATGTATGCCTCACTTTTGCTAGTTGAGTCTTGCTGCCTCTCCGTGTTATTTTTCCCACTATGTGGGTGATTAATTCGCGCTCTTGCCCGAGGGCTTGTAGTGTAGAGGGCTAGCTGTGTTTTCCTAGCGTAAAAGTGGGAAGTAGCAGAAGACCGGGTACGCGCTAATGCGCGAGCTGTAGTAAGATCTGCGCCCAGCTCTGCGGGGCTTTGGGAAAAGGGGTTCGGGGTCTCAATGTGTAATATTAGAGGTGATAATATTTCTTTCCCGAGCCCTGAGTAGATCTAGTGCGATCTTATGTCGCACTACTTGGCCTAGGCTGTGTCAAGGATGGGGGCGTTCCCTTTTAATGAAGGTTGTTCGCCCCTGGCCTGTCTTTTGATATAAGAACATGGCGTAGTTTATGCATCCTTGTTTCAGCCTCCTCTTGTTACAGAGTCGTCCGGCCAAGGCCCGCCCCCTTCTCTGCGTTCTGGGGTTACGAGTAACGCAGTCGGGGTGTTGCAGCAGACAGCGACTTTGCCAGTGGTCGTGGGGCGGAGTGAAGCGTCTTTCGCTGGTTTGCGATCAGACTTTATCTGCCGTTTCCGCCTTTCAGAGCTTAGTGGCCGCCATCTTTTGGCGGCCCCCGGCCTCTTCCTGGAGGATGTTTGGCCGGTGGGTTCTAGATTTTCTAAAAGAAAAGGTATTGTTTCACCCTTGCTCTATGTCTCTGCTCCACCTCCTTTAGGGCTCGGGTTGAACTGAACATCGGATAAACCTCTGTGGAGGTTCTGGTCGGATGCTCCCCTGAGGCCCGAGCATTGCCAATGGCTGACGCCCTCGCACTTATGGTTGGCCGCTGCATGGAAAGTAAGACAGCCGCCCCGAGGCAGGTGACGTAAGTTGTACTCCCCTCGCTTTAGAGGGTCTTTGTTTAAGCACTTTCGCTGAGTACA
Source organism: Romanogobio albipinnatus (assembly GCA_023566225.1). Lineage (NCBI taxonomy): Eukaryota > Metazoa > Chordata > Actinopteri > Cypriniformes > Gobionidae > Romanogobio > Romanogobio albipinnatus. The sequence goes on along the minus strand of CM042254.1, from coordinate 6,225,873 downwards.
CTGCTGTTGGCAATGTGATTAGGTCCATGTTTGTAGGCGCTGCCCGAGAGACTGCGCCGTCCTGGGGGCCCTAGGACACGGCGAAGCAGTTGTCCCTAGCTGCCTCTGGGACGGAGCCAGCCCCAGGTGCGGGCGTAGGAGCCAGCTGGTTGTTAGAAGCCAGCTTGGGCAGTCTGGGCAGCTGGACTTCAGGACAGGTAGTAGGCGTCAACCGGCCTCCCTGCAAGGAAGTCTCGACGCCATGGCCCACGAGTGGGCCTTGGAGGTTCTTCTCCACTGGTGTCGACGTCAGCAGTAACCTCGTCAACTAGTCTCCTTGGGGATGAGTTCCCAGGTGTGAACTGGATTTCCAGGCTTTGTCAGCAGCAGACAGCTGCCGCCAGCCCAGGCGCAGAAGCCAGCCTTTTTAAGGCCGCCCTGAGGGGTAGGCTCCCGGTTTGGGTTACCTTCGCTCAGGTGGTAGGCCCGATTGGCCTCCCTGAGAGCCTGCTGTGGTCAGCAGGCGCTGCCTGGTCTCCCCCGAGGGGGCACCACTGGCATTAAGTCCCTCGATGGCTGGTTTAAGCTGCTGGTATGCACTGGATGGCTAGCACGAGTGCTGGCCTCCCTGAGTGCAGCCGCTGAGGCGGTGACCATGAAGTGCTATGAGTAGCACATTCTGGCTATGGGCGGCACGCTCTGCTATCAGGTGGAGGCATTGCGCCTCCCTGAAATCGTTCCCCGGTCCCCAGGTTCGGTAACGGATCGTAGCATGGGATGCTATCAGGCAAGCTGCACGGGGCTTCCCTGTGGGATTCGCTTGGAGTAGTAGGCCCCACGTGGCCTCCTCTGAGGGCACACTCCTGTCTCGTGGTCTCTGGATAGGTCCAGTCACTGAGCAGAGGGCTGTGATGGAGAAATGCCCGGCATTTTTGCAGGTGGTAGGCCCGTTAGGCCTCCCTGATGATGCGAGTCCCTATCTTCCCAGCTACCTCGAGGGCTAGCACGACTGCGATCAGGTTTCAGGCCCGTATGGCCTTCCTGAGGGCGAGCTCCGCTGTTGGACACGCGAGCAGTCGGCAAGGGTTACCAGGTGGAGGCTCCTCTCGGCCTCCATGGGGAACGAGTTCCCCTGGCGGGAACGCACAACTGGCTTTACGCTGACAGCTAGTGGTCACCCGCTATCAGGCGCCGGTCTCTGGCCGTTCCCGAGACCTGGAGGCGGTGTTCTTACCCTAGCACGACGAGACGTTACTGCTGCTATGCGGTCCCCACGGGAGGGGACTTTCATAGTTTGCCTACTGCATGGCTACCTACCAGGCAGGCTTATGAGCTCCTCTCGAATGAGGGTCTACTATGAGCTTACGGCCGCTTGGCGCTGGTTAAGGGTTGTATGCCCCTCTGGGCCTCCCTGGCATAATCAGCCTGTAAGGCCTCTGGCCTCCTAAGCACGTTTTAAAGTAGGTGCTTGGTAGATCCGAGGATCGAGCGGCTAAACTCCCCTCGCTGGCAAGGGTTATATAGCACTTCGCTGAGAGCTGCTCTCCGGGATAACCCGTCTCTGAGATCCGGCTAGTGGATGTTACTGCCTTTCTTGCAGCACCCTAGCGGGATGCCTCTTCGGAGGCGAGTACCAGAGGCTCTGTACTGTACAGACAGGGTTGACCGTATTACGTGTCCCACATTAGTCTGGGTCACCTGGTCAGGTCTCCCTGGTGGCATTCGGTGAGAACCTCCCGAATAGTGACTGGCATAGGGTTCCCTCGTAGTTCCCTTGCCACGTTCCCTTAAAGGAACCCCTTCTAAGTCGAATGGGTGGTTCCAGGCCTTCGAGCAGGGCCTGGGAAGGACCTCATGTGTGTGAAGGTTCCTTCTTGGGCGATAGCTTGGGCTATGACCGTAGGGAGCGCTGTCACTGACAGCCTATTGTGACCAGAAGGGGAGTGGTTCAGGCATTTCAGTAGAAATTTTGCTTGTCTTGACAGTTGTCACTGCCTATGGGCATGCACTCCCGTCGGCATGGCGTAGTGGGTATATCGTTCCCCGTAGCGTAAGCAAAAGCTGACGCAGTGCGAGTTCCCTTTCGAAAGGGAACGTCTCAGGTTACAAATGTAATCTTTGTTCCCTGAGAACAGGGAACGAGACACTGCGTCGCTTTGCCATGCCGCAGGGCCTGCCTGCCGAAAACAGTCCCTTCAGACGATTAGATACTGTCATGTTGGCAAGGCTCCCTTATATACTTCCTGGTCGCACCTTGATGACATCATAGGCTGTCATCGGTCAATAGGATTGACGTGATTTGATTGTGATTTCAGGCACCGGTCACGCTGGAGGCGTTCCCCATAGCGTAAGCAAAAGCTGACGCAGTGTCTCGTTCCCTGTTCTCAGGGAACAAAGGTTACATTTGTAACCTGAGACGTTCATGTTCTTGCCACCTCAAGAAAACTAACAAATTTCTTTGTTCTTGCGGAGAATGTACCAAGCTTTAGAAAGGAAGCGTTTTGGTATTCAATGTCAGAAAAGTTTTTTTTTTGCACATGGCACCAAGGGAATAGATTGGCTTTTTCAAATCGGAAAAGTATCTTGGTCTGGAATACCATGGTCCGTGACTGTGTATATATTAAATATACAATGATACTAAATTATTACTATGTTTATAGGGACTGTCAGACCCTCTGAAAAATGCAAGTTCCTGAAGAACTGGTTATATCATAATTTTAAAATAAAAAAATAAATTTAGTACCATTACCTATCACACCTACAGTACCTATCATTTCCCCATTTATATATGGTCTATCTTGAGGGAAGTAAAACATGAAAATATCATATGTGCAAATAAACCTTTGCATAAGACCTGATTATTGGCTTTTCTGAAAGGCTACGAGGATTATCTGGCTTAGGAAATTAATCAAACACCTCTGTGGGGTTTTGAACATCTTGGGTTATTATTTATTCATATGAGAACCAGGCCAGTCAATATTGTAATAAAACATCTTCATGCAACTATTGTCGATCTTCCATTGGGATCTTCCATCCTGCTGTTCATCTTGTATCTGGCAGTGGTTCCGTTTTGACCTGAAGCCAAGCACTTTCTTTGAGATGGAATTGCTGGAATTGGACATTCAAACCCTCAAGAAGGAGCGTGATGCTGCCATTAGTCAAAAGGTGGCACTGTTTCACTGCTCACTTCATACCCATATTTCAACTCACAAAGATGCTTTTGAAAGTGTCTTGAGATAACAGAAAATGAGACAGATCTCTCGTTTGAAGGCATGCCAAACAAAGGAATCTTGTACTAAGCATGACATTAGCTCACCACTTTTAAATCACAGAGAGGAACAATAGATTGTTACACAATAAAGCCCAAAGTTTCACACTGAGTTAAATGTACCAAATGACATAATTAGCACACTGATTAAACTCATTTGTGGTGAGGGCTGATGGGCTGGGGCGGCTGAATCTTGATGCTCAGATAAGTGTTTCTATTTGGATGAAACCAGCTTGATTACAAACTAAAATGTAACTGAGCGCTTGGCTGCCATCTGAGTACATGAGCCACTGATTTAAGGATGTTATGGGTGGGTTAGATCTTGCACTGCTGTGTAACATTTGCATATTACACAATATATAGAACACTGCAACAAAGACTTGGCAATCTTAAGGCAAAAAATGCCTCAGAGAAAACAGAAATCGAGTCATCAGAACAGTCTTCTTTAAAGTTTGAAAGAAATTTAATATCTAGAACACTTATTCTTAACTGGTTTGCTTGCAGATAAACATCAAGACACAACCCAATGTTAGGGTTTGGCTCAGGCAGGAAGACAAGGAGAGGCAGAGGAGTATCTCAAACGTCCTTTACTCAGGGTAAGTTCGGAAACACATACAGGGATAGCATCACAGGATTAACAGAACGGCATACCGGGAACTTCACATAATGGATACTTCACATAACGGAGACCAGACAACGAATGAATGAACAACGAGGAACTTAAATACCAACACAGATGACTGAAACGAGGGACAGGTGATTAACTAAACACAGCTGAACAAAACTAGACTAACGAGAGTAACCAAGGAAACAGACAAGTGGCGGGAAACTCAAACAAAGGAACATGTGACAAATGAAACCAGGAAGTAAATGGAACAAAACACAACAGAGACAGACTAGACATGTGACACCCAAATGGCAAGATATTTGCAAAATATTGTATTTACAAAACATATAGTGGAGAACTTCAATATTTGGTTCATATTGCGATGAACGGCATTCACAACCCATTTTACTTCTGTAACATGGCTTTCAATGACACAATACTGTAGTTGATATCATCAATTGGAAATTGAGTCGATTGTAAAATGTAGGTGTCCATATTAATATAAACAGACCTGAATGTGAAACTGCAATATTATTTTCCAGAATAACGTGTACAAATTATCTGTGCGCAATAAGACCATAAATGTATAATAAGAAGTAAATTAGGTACATTTGTATTTCATGTTGACTTTAAACTATGTACTAGACTGGGTAAACCCAGCCTGAGCCGGCGATTTGATTTTGCCCTGCAGGTCAGTCTGGAAACCTGTACATTAATTTCTACTGCTTCTGTTACACTTTTGCAGGAGCCAATCACAGACTGGCTTATCCACCTAGCACGCTATTGGCGGGTTTAACACGATGGCGGATAGAGAAGCGATGGGTCGTTGCTCGTTGATCACACCTCTTGTGGTCTGATTGGTTGAAGGGCTATCAAATCTCGTACAGAGTCATTTAATTTATGCTGGTTTATCACGCCTCTTGTGCAGTAAAAAATACAGAGCAGACTCCCCAGACCAATGTCCAATCTTAAATTGAGTTTGGTCTGGTGATAGCCAGACAAACTATGTACAGTAGATGGAACAAATCTTAAAATCTTTAAAAAAAATAAACATGACCAATTCAACAAACACAAGCTTTGCCTTTCCATCCCATTAATGCACATCTTACAGTTCTTGCCAAGGACTTTGTTTAGAAAATGTCAGTTTTATTTTATTTCTAAGCCCTTATTGTTGTTGTGTTCTTCGATGATAACAAATGTCCATCCCATAGGTGATATAACCCTTTATCTGAAGTGCATTTCTGTAATATACACAAGCAAACAGTCACTTTTGTTTGCTGTTTGCTCTCTCTCTTCGCTTCTGGATGCTGTAGCGTTACTCTGCTAAGCCGTGAAGAGCTTTATTGCGGGGGTCTGTCAATAGGGAGAGATTTGTTTTTAATAAAGCACCCAAACAAGCTTTTGAACAGCAAAATGTTCTTCTGCATGGAGGGCATCAAACGATGAGGTAAAACGAAACTATGCAGCTACGTTGACAAGCTGACAAGCAGGACGTAGTTCCATCCAAGAAAACATTCTTTGATTAAGATGGTTTTGGGATTGGGCAATGCTCTTCTCAGAATATCTGCCAGTACAAATGTACAAAAGTGAAGGTGAGGAAGTTAAATACACATGGTGATGAACTAAATGACTAACAGCTGTGAAGATGATTAGTGTCCATGGGAACAAAGACAAAGAAGCATGTGACTGATGAAAACAAAGTGAAAGTCCATGAGAGTGAAACTAAAGATGAATGAGTCCAGATAACCGTGACAGAACACCCCCTCCCAGTCGGCACGACCTCGCGCCATAGTAGCAGAGGTGAGGGAGGGATGGAGGGGGCTTTGGAGGTGGCCGAAGTGAAGACACATGGAAGACAGGAGATGATGTGGGGATGGTGCAATACAGACGATGAGACCCCAGTGGCGATGATGAAGGGCGTCCGACAGCACAGACCCAGAGCTGACAGCCCATAGTGGAGACGAGGGAGGGAGGAGGCACGGTGGCGTGGAGGCTGACGTCAACAGATGGACAACCGACAGAGGCGGAGCCGATGGATCCCTGAGTGCAGACGGAAAGCCACTGGAGATAAGTGGCATTGCTGGCACAGGAGGCCAACGATGGTCTGAGAACGAGCCAGACTGCCCAAGAATTGATGCGATGCTGGTGTGATGGAGGACCGAGGCATACACGAAGGGAAAAAGGAGCCCACTGCAGCTGTAGTGGTGGAGGAACGGAGCATAGCGGAAGATCTGCAAGTCCGTGGCGGAGGTGGTGTGACGACTAACCAAGGGGAACCGGTGGGACGAGGGAACCCGGTAGAGTCGAAAGGCTGAGTGTGTCTGGTGGAGCCGAAGGTGGGAGGTGCCAAGGTGGAGCCGACCGGTCGATGGGCCGAGATGGAATGAGATGAGGACGAAGTTGGAGCCACTGGATCTATCCACTCAGGCGCTGATGGTAGTTGTGGGACCTGAGGCTTGACGAGACTGCTTGGCATTACAGGAGATGGCGAAGGGCTGGAGGACTGTCTGAGTAGGGCAGTGACGGAGGCAGATTGAGATTTGACAGGGTCGAAGATAACAATTCATAGTTCATGCAGGTGTCTGTGCTTTCTAAAAACAGCGATGAAGGTTCCGATGAAACAGATAAAGAGTCCATACAGTCCATAGTGCTGTCCAGAAACAGTGATGAAAAGTCAGAAATGGGGTGGGATAGGGTGGGAGATGATACCTCCGTGCTGAAGTCCATCAGCCAGTCATTAGTCTCTAAATCCACCAAAATACCATCAGCCACTGATGTCGTGGGCTCACACCCCTTATATTCACTGGGGGGCTCCTCTTCTGGGGGAACAGTCCGCACTGGCCTCTTATCCTCGGGCGCTGGCTAACACCATGGCGGGTGGTAGCTCTCCGTCAACGAGGGGCACACATGATTCCTTTGTGGTCACAGGTGGTAAAATAGGCTCTGGGTTTGGCTGTGTTCTGGATCAGGGGTAGATATTCTCCAGACACCGAATGATGGTGTCCCTCCAGTTTAGTCCAGAGGTGTCTGGGAGGTCTGTGGTGGTAGTTCGCCCGGTTCCAGAACAAAGACTTCAGGGTCTCGTCGTCGAAGGGGCTGGTGACAGCAAGACGACAGAATGGTTCTGTGAAGAAAAAAAAAAATCGGTGCTCACCTGAGCCACCGCAGCAAAATTTGCAGCATATTCTGTCAGCAAAGGTGCAGGAACACATGAAAAAGAAGATAATGATGATGAAGATTCAGAGTTAATAAAATAATAATAATAATAATGATAATCCATAGAATAATCCAAACGGGTAGCATAACCACACTAGACGCAAACAAGACTGGATAAACACTGAGTGAAGGTGAGGAATACAGATGGTGATGAACTAAATGACAAACAGCTGTGAAGATGATTAGTGTCCATGGGAACAGATGAGTGGCGGGAGACAAAAGCCCTATTCGCACGGGATTAGTATTACCTGGTGACCTCTAGTAATTTGTAATAATTTTGGGGGTTGTCAAATGACCTACCATATTTTGCCGAACACAGAGTTGATAATATTAGTCCTGTGCGAATCGGCGTGTCTGTGATTTGGCCAGGAATTCAGAGGGTCGTATATAATTTTTGCAAGACTTTTGTTTCCTGTGCGCATTTTTAGTCATATTTCGCGAAGAATGGAGGCTGCATTCATAACGTGCACCGTTATAAATGCCTGTGCGGCTGTGCACATTATACTTTCACTTAAGAATTAGAGCAAATTTGGGAGTGAATTGCTTGAACGGTGTGTTCAATATTATTCTTAATGAAAAACACATAAACAGAATTATAATGACAAGCTCGCTTAAATGGGCGCTTATACATTTAGCTTTGAAATCTTCCACCGTCATATTGTCAGCTCCTCACTCTTGTGATAAATGAAATCTGATTCCTGCTGCTGTTCTGTGCTCCGTTCAGTTTTTAAATGTAACGTCTGTTCTCTAACTGAACTAAATTATTTTTATTACTATAAAAAATCTAAACGACGGTGGGAAAGTAACCGGTGTAACACAGACTATCGCAACAAGCCTCATAACATATAGCAGCACGCTGTAATGAACTGATATATCATACAGCTATATCTATAACGAAAAAACATTTACAAGTCTTGACATCATATCCGGGAGATAAAATCACAGGCTTTGCTTATCCCGTGTGAATGCGCCACGCAAAATTCAGATGTGGGGGGTAATTTCTAAATCACACAAGGTCCCCAGATCTATTCCACCAAGACTAAACATATCAACATTGTCATATCCATTTCTATGCTAGCCTAGAAATCTAGACGCACCCTAGCGGCAGCAAATCTAATTTGCAGCCAGGGTCGTCTAGCAACTCTGTTGGCTTGCGAGCTTGAAAAACCAAACTCTAGTCAGGCCAATCACATCGTGTATAGAGTTGATGGGCAGGCTTACCATATTGAGGGCAGATTTGCAATGGTTCGGCGTGAATTCCCTGCTACTTACCTGCTAAAAAAGAACGGCACTGAAGTCATTCTTAAAAAAGGAAGATGTGTTCAGAGTTTTGCCAACTGGATACGGTAAAAGTTTAATCTATCCGCTGGTGGGAAAACGCATGGGACTCAGCCACAACCCGCTTGTGATTGTTGTCTCACCACTGACAGCGCTCTGGTTGGTTGTAGCGCTATCCTATTGCACGCAGAGGGAATCTGAAAGACACCTGTTTATCCCGCCCCTCGGATTGAGCCCTGCCAATGGTGTGTTCCCAGACCCAACATCTTGATGTGGGTTTGGCTTGTCAGGCTATATCTATGCTAAACACTCTGAGAGTTGTCTTGACAGAAATTATTTTATGTTAAATGCTTCACATGCTACATAATATGCTACACTGTTGACCTCACCATGTTGCATGTAAGTGGCGTTGAAATTAAGTTATTTTTCATTTTTATTATTTCAATTTTGAGTAAAAATGTATTGTCTTCATGGCAGTCCAATCAAAAAAAAAAGAGCGATAAAAGAAATACTAAAAATCACGTTTTATATTATTTCCGCTTCTTTGTTGAACTCATCGCGTTGTGAGATACATACATTTACGCATTTGGCAGACGCTTTTATCCAAAGCGACTTACATTGCATTCAAGGTACACATTTTACATTTTTGTCAGTTCTTGCTTTCCCTGGGAATCGAACCTTGGTGTTGCTAGCGCCATGCTCTACTGTTTGAGCTACAGGAAAGCCATCTTGGTACTGCATGCAGTGCTCTGATTTTCATTGCACATTTTGGGTATTCCATGCATTTGCATACTTATATACTGCATTCCATTGGAACCCCCATTTAAAAATGTACATGCTCAAATCTTTACTGAAAAGCAATGCAAAATTGAGCCTCATTCATACATTTTTTTGCTTAAATAATTTGTACAATAATTGACACGGTCAAATCAATTTCAAATATACAAATCCTGGAGTACACTTTTTAAAACTCATTTAATTTGTATTTACACACACTAAACTACATTATAGCATGTCGACTCCCTGTTTTGTTGACCATAATTTGATTATAGCTACAAGGTATGCGTTGATCCCAGAGCAGCTTGACTTTTATACACACCAGCTGAACCAACAGCAAACATCTCCACGCTGATCAAAGACAACTTTCTGCGTCAGCAGCCCATCCAAAATCTAATTTTATTCTGTAAACATTTGAGCAACTTTTCATAATCAAATAATTCCTACATGCAGGGAACATTGCAGAACAGATTTGACGAGTGTTTTCTCCCTTTTTAATTCACTTAAAATTACAGAGGCACATTCGGCAATGGATGCAATTTTACTCTCATTAAAAAGCCAGTGAAATAAAAAGCCTGGGTGATGCGGGGAGCCCAAGCTGTTTATTCATGTTTAATGGTAAGTGACAGAGTAATAAGGGGTTGCATGAGGCCTCCCCATTTTTCTTCGCATTTAGATCAGACACCGCAAACTTGATACGTCGAGGCCGTCAACCGGATCCAAACAACCCAGTCGTTTGTTCTCGCGCTCTTTTTCCCCCCTCCACGCTCGCCTTCGGTTTTCCCCTCGGGTGGCTTTTCGACGTGGGCGGAAATGTAATGCGATGCAAGGTGTGCCAACTGGAGCACGACCGCTCATCCCCCACCCAACATACCCACACACATCCATCCTCAAGCACACCATGTCCCCTCCGTGAAACTCCTGTCAGGTGTGTTTTCCTCCCGTCAAGTGCGGTGCTATCAGCGTGAGCCGAGTAAAGAACGTCAGGAAGCACCTAATCAGACAAACGTCACCATGCTGTGAGAAATAAGGCCGCCATCCAACCACTACGTCTCTCTCTAATTAGATAACTGAATTTTTCATGGTTAAAAAGGATGGGAGTTTTTAACAACCAGTCCACCCACTGCATAGACACAAACTTGACTAGAACAGCTAATGGCTGGCGATAACACACTCGTAATTGTGTAATTGATAACATCCACAAGGCCATTAATGAATAACGTTCTAGTTTATCTCTGTGGTTATCCTATGTGATACTAAAGAAGTTAGTGTGGAGCCTGAGAGGTTTTGGCTGAGGTGCTTTTATATTTGGCATGTTCATGTCTCCTAATCAGTGTTGGGGAAGGTTACTTTGAAAAGTAATGCATTACAATATTGTGTTACTCCCTTAAAAAGTAACTTAGTTACTTTTTAAGAAAAGTAATGCATTACGTTACTTTTGCGTTACTTTTTCTCACCTGGGCTGGGCTTGTTTTTGTTTTTGTTTATAACAAGAAAGTTATATTTTTGTGCAATGGTAAAGACCTCTTCATACCAAAATTGAAATAATAAGCCCCAGGCTGAGGTAAAAATGCAAATTCACGCATGAACAGTAGAGGGTGCAGCTCTACTGTGCTGCCATTCTGGATAATGGTAGAATAGGATGCAGGAGAAAAAAGTTTTACCAATAAAAACAAAAAATCTAGTAATTTTCATCATCAAAGGTCAGCAGCAAGACATTGGTAAATTTAAATATAAAGGTGGATTATGCATAAAAATTGTTGTTTTATTTAACATTTAATTATTGGAGGTTTGCATAGTACTCTGATTTTGCATTTGACTGATTTTATTCATTTTGAGGAGCACAGAATCTTTATTGTGCAAGTGAGATAAATAAATGCTCACATTTATTCTAGAACTACAATAACCATCATGTTTACACACAAAGCCTCTGCACTTATTTTTCTCAACATGGGGGCAGGAGAGCTGTCAGTCAAATTAATGTGAAAAAGTAACTTGCGTTCCTTTTTTGAAAAAGTAACTTTAGATATTTTGTTGTAAATTTGAAAAGGAATACGTTACTTTACTAGTTACTTGGAAAAAGTTATATTATTACGTTACTCAAGTTACTTGTAATGCGTTACCCCCAACACTGATCCAAATGCATGTTGCATTGTGGGAATTAGAAGGAAGTGGTCAGATTTGGTAGTAATTTGGTAATAGTGGTCTAATTTGCTAATAGACTGCTACAGTCATGATGCAAATTAGTTTTTTTGTGATGACATAAGATTTTGGATTATTTTAGAAATTAAGCTCTGTCACCAACAAAGGTTTATCCCCCGGCTTCACAGAGAAGGTTTAAACCTAGTCCCAGACTAAAATGCATGTTTGAGCTCTTTTAATTGAACGCAACTTGCACTGACATATTGCACTGACAGATGATGCCAGAAATGTTTTTTTCTAAGGCATGTTTATAAAAGCTACTTAAATGTCCTAATTGAACTAAGGCCTAATCCTGGCTTAATCTAAACCCTATCTGTGAAACCAGGCCTATGAGTCTTACACATTCTGTTTATCATGATAATCTTAACAACTTTTATAAACTTTGAAGCCTAAATATAATCGGCAGAAGTCAAAAGCTAAATGTAGGCAATAAACAAACTTTTCAATTCAATTTACATTTATTTGTATAGTGCTTTTCACTATACATAACGTTTCAAAGCAGCTTTAGAGAAAATGCATGTGTCTAAATGACAATTTAGTGATCTGTTATCAAGTAACGTACATCGATCAGGTATAACATTATGACCACTGACAGGTGAAGTGTATAACACTGATTATATCTCCATTACGGCACCTGTTAGTGGGTGGGACATATTGGTGATAAGCAAACATTTTGTCCTCAAAGTTGATGTGTTAGAAGCAGGAAAAATGGGCAAGCATAAGGATTTGAGCGAGTTTGACAAGTGCCAAGTTGATAGACGTGTCAGAGCATCTCCAAAACTGCAGCTCTTGTGGGGTGTTCCCGGTCTGCAGTGGTCAGTCTCTATCAAAAGTGCTCCAAGGAAGGAACAGTGGAGAAACGGCGACAGGGTCATGGGCGGCCAAGGCTCATTGATGCACGTGGGGAGCGAAGGCTGGCACATGTGGTCCGATCAAACAGAAGAGCTACTGGAGCTAAAATTGCTCAAGAAGTTAATGCTGGTTCTGATAGAAAGAATACACAGTGCATCCCAGTTTGTTGCGTATGGGGCAGCATAGCCACAGACTAGTCAGGGTGCCCATGTTGACCCCTGTCCAACGCCAACAGTGGGACCGTGAGCATCAGAACTGGACAACTGAGCAATGAAAGGAGGTGGCCTGGTCTGATAAATCACATTTTCTTTTTCATCACGTGGATGGCCAGGTGCGTCGCTTAGCTGGGGAACACATGACACCAGGACGCACTATAGGAAGAAGGCAAGCCGGAAAACCTTGGGTCCTGCCATCCATGTGGATGTTACTTTGACACGTCCCACCTACCTAAGCATTGTTGCAGACCATGTACACCCTTTCATGGAAACGGTATTCCTGGTGGCCGTGGCTCTTCCAGCAGATAATGCGCCCTGGCACAAAGCAAAAATGGTTCAGGAATGGTTTGAGGAGCACAACGATGAGTTTGAGGTGTTGACTTGGCCTCCAAATTCCCCAGATCTCAATCCAATCGAGCATCTGTGGGATGTGCTGAACAAACAAGTCCGATCCATGGAGGCCCCACCTCGCAACTTACAGGACTTAAAGGATCTGCTGCTAACATCTTGGTGCCAGATACCACAGCACACCTTCAGGGGTCTAGTGGAGCCCATGCCTCGACGGATCAGGGCTGTTTTGGCAGTAAAAGGAGGACCAACACAACATTAGAAATAGTCATAATGTTATGCCTGATCGGTGTATTTTAGAAATGTACATATACAAATCACACAGTAAGCTAACAATGTATAATTTAAGGCAGAAACAAGGAGCTCATTAAAGTAATTATTACAAGTTGTGAACATAATGATTATAATACATAGAAAATTTGGCAATGGTGCATGTTGATACAGAGTTGCATCATCTGAAGTCCTCGCTGGAGTTGGAGTCGTCTCTTCACTGCTGTTGGGCATCTGAAGTCTTCATAAGAGGCTGGATCCAAACTGGATGGGCATCCCGAGATAAAACAGAAATGCAAATGGAAAATAATTAGCATAGCTGCTGTTCATAACATTTCAAGCAAAGATAATCATATATTTGATCTGATATAACTGGTGACAATTTTGAGATGCATTATGTGAATGCCTGGCTAAAGAGATGTCTTAAAGGTTCCGTTCTTCGTGTTTTTTTGAAGCTTTGATTGTGTTTACAGTGTGCAATATAACGTGTTCATGTTTCGCATGTAAAAAAAAACTGTATTTTTAACACAATTTACTTATCTGTACACCGCTGTTTTCACTGTCCTAAAAACGGGTTGACGAGTTCCTTGTTCTATGAAGTCCCTCCTTCAGAAATACGTAATGAGTTCTGATTGTGCCAGCGGTTCCCGTGTTGGGATTTGACCGCAGCTTAGCGAATGTGTCACGGTTCCTGTGTTGTGATTCGACAGCAGCTTAGCGCACGTGGAAAGGTCACGCCTCTTAACGGGAGATGTATGCGCTTAATGATCTCCACAGCGTCCCTGGGAAAGCCAAACAAAGGTGATTTGACTCCGGGATGAAAATAACAGCGTCTCGACGACATGGCGACAAACACACTCAAACGCAACAATTCCTTTTCTCCACGCGACACGTCCTCTTCTCCACGTGGAACAGCAACAAGACCACGCCCCCTTTTTCCGCGTATTCTTGTGGGCGGAGGTTAGTCTGTTCTACTGTTCTACTGACGTCATTTATGAAGGAAGTACCAGGATGTAGTCCAAGCCAGCCGTTCGCTGTAGGCTTTGAAAGGGAACTTCTTTTAAATAAAATATCTCGCTTGGCATTGAACTTTGAGCTTTATAATTTTACAGATATTATTTATGCTCTAACAGCAACATTACACACTAACTAAAGTTTGAACAGTGGGATCACAAAGAACGGGACCTTTAAACTGGGACAGTGTCTCTGAGCCCCGAACATCATCAGGAAGGCTATTCCAGAGTTTAGGAGCCAAATGTGAAAACATTCTCCCTCCTTTAGTGGACTTGGATATCATAGGTACTCCCAGAAGCCCAGAGTTGTGTGACCTTAAAGAGCGTGATGGATTGTAGGGCGATAGAAGATCTGTTAAGTACACATGAGCTGAACCATTCAGGGCCTTATAGGTCAGTAGCAATACTTTGTAATCGATATAGACTTAATAGGTAACCAGTGTAGAGATGATAAAATTGGTATTATATGATCATGTTGTCTTAACCTGGTGAGAACTCTAGCAGCTGCATTTTGGACTAACTGTTGCTTGTTTAATTGAGGATGCAGGACAGCCAGCTAGTAATGCATTACAGTAATCTAGAGCAGGGGTTTTCAAACTTTATGATGCCAAGGACCCCCAAATATGATGCACCTTTTATGAGGGACCCCCTTCCTAAAATCCATCTATATTTTAATGTATGAAAAAACATTTAGGCCCGGTTTCACAGACAGGGCTTAGACTAAACCAGGTTCAATTAGGACATTTAAGTATAGCTTTTATAAACATTATATAGATATAAAAACATTACTGCTGTGCATCTTGAGACAAAACAATGGCACTGGCAATTTTTTTTTTTTTCAGTTAAAACAACTCAAACATGCATTTTAGTCTGGGACTAGCTTAAGCCTTGTCTGTGAAACCGGGGGTTAAACTGATAGATAAATAGTAAGAATGATATTATAAATACAACATATTGTTTCCAAACTTAAATCTACTATATAATGTTGGATGTATAAACCTCAAGAAGAACAACATTTTCAATTAAAAATGATTTGTATAAGCAACTTTCACAATAAATGTATGTAAGGAGCATACATACTTCGTTAAGAATACTGCCTTACAACCCCAGTGAGCGAGATAAATGGGACTATAGTGTGAAAAACTCACTAGAAAGATACAAAGAAAACATATACAATTCTGGAATGTGTGTATACGGCAAGAAAGGAGACAGAAAGTATAACATTTCGAATGTTCGTTAGACTTTATCCATTTTGGCTTCGTCCTTTTATTCTCAGAAATTTTCTGGGGACCCCTTAGAACCTTCTGGAGAGGGTCTCTCCGGACCCGTCATGAATGCATGAAGCTTTTCTGCATCAGAAACAGATAGTATGTTTCTGAGGTGGAAGAAGGCTGTTTTTGTAACAAATGAAATATTTTTGAAAGACAAGTTGCTGTCGAATATAACACCCGGGTCTTTTAACTGCACCACGATCACATGACTTCAACGTCATCATCATTAAAACTCTGACAACTCTTTCAGTCTTTATTTAAATAAACATTTCCCTGAATGTTTGAATAATAGTTTTCAGTTTTCAAGAGCGTGATTATAAACGCAATGAGGCTGTGAAAGCGAACTAGTGAGTAGATGAGTTTACCCATTCGGCCTGATGACGTCTGTAGTCCTTTCTATCCACTAGTTAGCACTTTTTTTTTTAAATCTTTAAAAATCACAAAGGGACAAGTGCTAAAATGCTAACTTGTTTCCAGGTTTTGGCCTACAAAAATGTATCATCCCTGCAGCACTATTAACAAATAATCTCAGTTTTACTCTAATACATAGTGCATAAGTGCATAGTGTAGTAGTGCATCATTTGGGACGCAAATCAAGTCTTCTGTGGCTATACTCCAAGAAATCAACATGATTAGCTATTAGTTCATGTCTGTTAGCTTGGGTCTATATGTTAGTGGGCTCGTAAAGTTGACTGAATAAACGTTTTTTAAATGTACAGGAAAACGGAGAAGAGAATTTGCACTCATTTTGCACTCAAACTTTCTGTTGGTGGCCAATTCGTATGAGTTTGTACAATGTCACTCATTTGTGAATTTTCAAACAGTCTGCTTAATGCCCCAGTGGCGGTTAGGGGAGGTTGTCACTATGGATTCCCATTGAGTGAGGCTGCATGAAGATTCTTCACAAATCTAATTCTCTGTTCCATGAAACAATAATATAGCATATGCACTCTTAAAAATAAAAGTTCCAAAAGGGTATTTTCTCAGTGATGTCGTAGAAGAACCATTTGAGTTCCATAAAGAACTTTACACTCTAAAAAAAAAGGTTCTATATGGCACCAAAAATGGTTCTTGGCTCGTTATCATAGGGGAACCTTTTTGAGTGCTATATAGCACCAATTTTGGTTCTTCAGTGGTTCTTCAGCGGTTCTTCAGCGGTTCTTTGACTAAGGTGCTATATAGCACCGCTACCATATACAGATCATGTTAAGATAAGGTGCTAGGTAGCACCAAAAGTGGTTCCTCTATGATTACGACGAAGAACCATTTTTGGTGCCATATAGAACCTTTTTTTTTTAGTGTGAGACGGTTTCAACGGCAACAAAATAAACAAAGGTTACTGCGCATGCGCGCTTTTGTGGCCCAAACTTAACTTCCGGTAGACGTCCACAAAGAATCAACAACAACAGAGACTGCGTTATCTTTCTTATGCACTTAAATCTTTCATTTGAATTGGGCAGCATTCTCTTAATTGTTTTTCAATGTTTTTCAATGTAATCTCAATGTTTTTATTGTTTCAGCATGTTTATTATAAATAATCTCCCATTTCTGTCTGCAATATAGAGTAGGGGAAACGCCCCCCTTAAAGGGTTAGTTCACCCAAAAATGTAAATTCATACATTAATTACTCACCCTCATGTCGACCCCAAACCGTAAGACCGTAGAGAAGAAGAGAAATATCTTAAGTTGCGTTCCGAAGATGAACGAAGGTCTTACAGGTTTGGAACGACATGAGGAGAGTGATAATGACAGAATACATTTTTTTGGGTGAACTAACCCTTTAAAGACCATGTAATGCCGTTTTCTGTACAGTTGGCCATCTGCTTGCGCGCTCGCCTTCAATCATGCAATGCATCGGAATAACATGTTTCTTTGTTTCATAACATAAGATTAATGTTGGGAAAGTTTTTTATGCATTTGGCAGACGCTTTTATCCAAAGCGACTTACAGTGCCCTTATTACAGGGACAATCCCCCTGGAGCAACATGGAGTAAAGTGCCTTGCTCAAGGACACACTGGTGGTGACTGCTGGGATCGAACCAGCAACCTTCTGCGTATCACTTCCATGGTTTAACCCACCGGACCACCATCTCACATGTTAACACATGGAAAGTTAACATGTAAGTTAGATAAAGTACCCTATTTGAGATTGATTGTATATGAATGCATCACAAAAAATCCCGTGCTCTATGGGCACTGCCATTAATAGAGGACAAAGCGAAAAATGTTTTGCACTCCGTGATAAAGGCACATTTAAATATTTTGCGGGAAACATAAATCCGATCATTTATCCAGATGGTGACCACTTGATGTGAACAAATGTAAACTCGCCGTGTCCTGATTGACTGATGATCACGGTGCTCGCATGTTAATGCCAAGTGTAACGTTAAACACAGCCAGAATAAGTTACCTCTAGAGTAGATTATTTCTGATAACAAGCAAAATAAATAACAAGTAAATTACATTAGACATACAGTCTTAATTACATTAGACGCTGCTCTCGTATGACTGGATATTTATGAAGCATTTAAGGGATTTTGGTGAGTCGCACACACTGTTTTTGCGCTGGTGTCTTCTCTCTGCTTGATCGTTAATATTTATATCATGTTATCCAAGAATAGTACGTCAAAAATGTGTTTCTACTGAGTAGTGCGCCATACTATCCCCTTGCCAGACCGATAAACAAACACAGGCGCGTAACCGTGGCAACGCGCGTTCATCTGATGAAACCGTCTATAGAGAACCTTTTGTGGAATGGAATGTTAAAGATTCTTCATGGAACCATTGATTCCATTAAAGAACCTTTATTTTTAAGAGTGTGCGTTTGAAATTAAATGAGGGCGAGTAAATCATAACAGAATTTTCATTTTTAGGTGAGCCGTTCCTTTAAGAACGTTAAACTTGACATAGAATGTTCATTTAATATCATTAATATAAGGTTGGATGGTTTGTGGCTCGTAATATGCAGTGGACTTCAGACAATTAAATCAACATCTTACCTGTTCTTGGTTCCTTGAGAGTTTTATCCCACTTTAACGAAGTGTTAATACATTTAATGAACCTGAGGAACATATCGATGAAGCATATGCACTCTTAAAAATAAAGGTCCCAGAAAGGTGTTTTCTCAGTGATGTCATAGAAGTACCATTTTGGGTTCCATAAAGAACTATAAAGAACCTTTTGTTCAATGGATTCAAGATTCAAAGGATGTTAACCTCTTAAACTCTGCAGACCCTGATCAATGACATCATCAAGTATATACTTTAAATTGTAAATGTCTGTGGAGGAGCTCTGACTTCAAATGCGGTACCATTTGAAAGCTTAGAATGTCTACTTTCTGGAGATATTTAGATATTTGCATAACTCTAGCTATGTTTCCATCCAAAGTTGCGAAAATAATTTATGCGCAAAAATGCAATATCGCATAAAACATCTAAAGACTAAAGCACCGTTTCCATCCAGTGAGTCGAAGAGAACATAATCGTCACTTCCTGATAAACTACTGTTAAAAAATCACTAAGAAACATAGGAGAAGCCACCATATATAATCATTTTCGTGTATAATAAATTATTTGCGTCTCAGAGAAACTTGTGCGTCTCAATAAACGTGTTGTCATGCTTTCAGAGGCAGATGTGCTGTTTGGGAACGCATGTAAGACAGTTCTAGGAGGGAAATGTACCGAGCATCTTTGACAACAGACTTCTGAAAGACCAAAACAGCATTTCAGATGCTGTGCAAACAAGATTTTTCCTGCTGGTTAGTACAGTTATGCTGTTACATCGCGAAAGTCACATGATTTTTTTTTTATACGCATCAAGGAATTTATTCGGTAAATGCGCTTCCATCGTAGTTTACGCGCATGTTTTCGTATCGGATAGAAAATGTATCCGACTCAAAAAAGCACATAGGTTTTTAATGCACATTTTTAGAATTGATGGGCATCTTAGCGTTTCCATTAAGCCTTTTTTGATGCGATATCCCAAAATGCGCATAAAAATAGGTGGATGGAAACATAGCTTCTGGCATTTGTTTTACACAAAGTAACTTATTTACACTAAATTACTCTGGTACCATTTCCACCTACCCAGATTGAAAAGCTTCCCATACCCACATAAAACACTGCTAAAAGTGATAAACATGTAAGTATATGTTGTCTGAGCTATGATATCTGAATGGAGAAATATTAACTTTTTTATGTAACCCCCCCCCCCCCCCATTCCTATATACAGTGGTATAAGGTGCATGTAGACGGAAGTTACATAAACAAGGTAATATTCCTCCATTTCAGATCCAATTGAATAAATCTTGCATACAACATGAAAATTATTTTTTTCAGTATTTTCTGTAATCTAGTGGAAACAGCCAAAACTGTCTGCAGGGTGCTAGAGCAGAGGTTGTCAAACTTTATGATACCAAGGACCCCCAAATATGATAAACCTTTTATTAGGGACCCCCTTCCAAAAAATCCATCGATATATTTTTATGAATATAAAAAAAAACATTTAAACATTTAGATAAATAAAAACATTATAAATACAACATATTTACAGACTTAATTTGGCTATACTTAATGTTTGCTGTATAAACCTGAAGAACATTTTCAATAAAAAATTATTTGTATAAGTAACTTTCACAATAATTTATGTAAGCAGCTTAAATACTGCATTAATTATACTGCCTTACAACCCCAGTGAGTGAGATGTGAGAAAAACTTACTAGATGGATACAAAGCAAACATATACAATTCTGGAAAGCAGATCTGGCCCAAGACATAAGCGAACTAAGCGGCTGCTTATGGGGCCCTCAAAAGCACATGAAATGACTTTTTGCTGCGTGTTATTTTATGATGATTGAAATCGCGAAATCGCCTTAAACAATTACTAAATAAACTGCAAAATGTTAAGTTTTCTAATATATGCACGGATTGATTCTGACAGCGCTGCACAAGCTTGCGGCGCCATTGGCCTGACACTATTTGCTTTAGCTAGGGTTCAAAGTCCAAAGTGCGAGAAAATCGCTAAAATGTACGCGTCAGTTGCCCGGTAACCTTTTTATGAGTGGATGGATTTGAGAATGCGCTATGGTTTAGTGTGAATATCTTGTCTGACGTGCTGCATGTTTTGGACAGAGTAGGCCTACAGCATAGCTTCCAGTTTCTCAGTAAATGTTTTTCTGCAAGTGCTATATCGTCCGCTTGGAATTATAAGTTCTACATTTTGGAAGTTTTTATTTAGAAAATAAAAAGGTTCTTTCTACAGTCGAATGGAATGCAAAAAATATTTTTTTATTTCCGCCAAAATAAAAGCTCTGTTTAATGTTCGAAAGAATTCAACATTTCTTGTTTTTAAAAGAAGTCTCTTCTGCTCAGCAAGATTGCATTTATTTGATCAAAAATACAGTAAAAACAGTAATATTGTGAAATATAATGTAAAACAGCTGTTTTCTATGTGAATATATAGTAGCTAAAGTGTAATTTATACCTGTGATCAAAGCTGAATTAATCATCATTACTCCAGTCTTCAGTGTCACATGATCCGTCAGAAATCATTCTAATATGACGATTTGATGCTCAACAAACATTTATGATTATCAGTGTTGAAAACATTTGTGTACAATATTTTTAGGATTTTTTGAAAGCTTTCTATTTCAGAGAAATGCTGTTCTTTTGAACCTTCTATTCATCAAAGAATCCTGGGGAAAAGTGAGCAAATTCAGCATAAGAGACTACTTAAAAAAAATGACATATCCCAGTCTGAACTGCAGCACTGTAAGGCTTTGAATATTAACACCTGACCACTCTTGTGGGTTTGCTACTGTTACAATTAAAAACCGTATAAGGGTAAATCCATTACAGCCAGACATGATGTAAGCAACACAGCTTGGATACTGGGTGTGCAAAGTCGTATTGGTGGCACCGAGGGTCCCAGCTCAGACTCATTACAGCTCAGACAACATATACTTAGATGTTAGGGGTGGCACGGTTCACAAAACCCACGGTTCGGTTCGTATCACGGTTTTCGGTTCTGTACGGTTCTTGTTGTTGTTGTTCTTTTATCGTTAACACTCAAGAAATTTACTTCAGCATATGATATATAGCTTAATCATCCACTATTAGGATACAGTATTAAAAAATGGTTATATCATGTAGAAGTTGTTTCTTAACTGGCTGTCTACAGAGTCCATTAATCATGTCAATTTTGATCAGAACAATGCCATGTGGCTTTAATTCAGCTGACCTGATTAACAAATTTCACTATGAAGTGTTCCGTGTGTTTCACAATCACCATATGACATCCAGCGCTGTGAAAAAGAAAAAAAAAATACACGAAAACACAACACTGCCAGAAGTTTTTGCCCAAACTTCAAAGGCATGTTTAAATTATTAAAACTAGAAGCATCTTAACTTTTAAATGTTACATTTATCATGTGAACTACTTATATACAGCATGTTATATGCATGTGTGTATGAGACAGAGGGGAACAGGTCGCATCTGCAGCAGATATATGCTGCCCATCATAAATCAAAGCATGAGACAGACAGGGGTCGGAGGAGAACACCGGAAAATGTGACAGAATGGACAATATTTGTCTGTAATTGCAATACACGAGCCGCGGTTCAGCTGCGCGAGACAAACACTGCCAGTGTGTGAATGCACAACGGGCGCGCGGCTCCCGCTCTCCATACGCACTGCATCTGCCCTGCCTGCTATACGGCGCTGGCGCATCCTCCAACTCCGGGCAGCCTTCCTTATCTCTCCCACTTGCATTTCTACACGTGACGTGACCTGCAACACTCCACTTTTACTTTATTTTACTGTATGTCCACACACACACACATACACACACACCTCTTATTTCCCGCGAAAAGGACACCCACTGTCTGAGGTAACATACGGGCACGAGGATACATTGCACATGCGTCAAAACCGTGCGACGCACGCTCCGAACCGAGACAAGCGAACCGAACGGTTCGTTTTTTTTTCATGTACCGTGCCACCCCTATTAGATGTGTATCACTTTTAGCAGGTTTATGTAACTTCAAAGGATTTTCTGTAAAATTACACCAAAATTGTGTATTTAGACCACTGTATGTGGGTATTTGGGTAGGCCAAATCCAGGCGGAAATCCCTTAAAATGATCCCAGAGCATAAGAGGTTAAAGATTCTTCATGGAACCATTGATTCCAATACATTTATTTTTAAGAGTGTGGGTGAGAAATGAAATGAGGGTGAGTAAATAATAACAGAATTTAACACTTGCATTGATTATTAGACATGGCTGTATTTTCACCTTAACACTCCATACGCTGTTTCTCTCTCTCTCTCTGACACACACTTTTTTGATGGCCTGTGCGATAAAATAGAGAAATGAGGTCTATGGTATTCATGGACACAGCTGGCCCAGATCTGCCAGTAGTTCTCAGCAGAGCCGCCCTGAACTGAACAGCTCTCTCAGCCTCAGAGCTGACCTGACATACGCGAGCCAAATTACTAACAACCCATTGGCCAAAAAACGGGTTAGAGCTACTGCCAATATGCAACGTCAAATCAACAATGCTTTCATGAGATTTATATTCAAACAGCATTATGCATGTATATTACAATCATAATTCAGCTCGGGTTGCCAAATGACCTGTATTCATGCTAACATCAAGGAAACTAATGGCCAGATAACTTTCCTGTTGAGTTTTTCACATCAGAATGTTTTTATGCTGATATATAAACACAATCAGTCCACTTTTCAGCATTTCAGTTAAACATATTTTTTACCGGATCTGTTGCTCTGTTAATGAAAACGTCTACAATACAAAACACTCGAAAGTTGAACTTGAAATATTGATGTAGTCATTCTCTAGTGTTTTAATGTGTCTAGGTTGAAGCTGAATTGCTGTCCATAATGGTGTGTGACACTCTAGTTTGACATTAAAATTCATTTATTTTTACAACAGATCCAATGAGCCAAAAGCATCTTGCATGTGTTTTAGCACTTCATTTAATTAAGCAGCGACTATTGACTCGTTTTTGTATGCAGCATTTATTTTTTTCTTCACAATGTTGCAATGTTGTTCACAATGAGCTGTCATGGTCAATGGCTTACTTCAAACACATTTTACATTTACATTTATGCATTTGGCAGATCCAAAACGACTTACAGTGCCCTTATTACAGGGACAATCCTCCTGGAGCAACATGGAGTAAAGTGCCTTGCTCAAGGACACACTGGTGGTGACCGCTGGGATCGAACCAGCAACCTTCTGCGTATCAGTTCCATGGTTTAACCCACCATCTCACATATTTATCTAAAAAGAAAGACAGAAAAGCTGGCAACCCTAATTTCAGTGTCACTGAAGTGAATCAACACTGTTCATCTTACATGCCCACCATAAAAGTTCATTTCCACTTTTATAACCAAAGTTAAAAATGAAATGCTTCAAAACAAGCTCTATGTACCTTGATTAGTATTGCACTTGCAAACAACTTGTATTTTTGGTAAAGTGCTTATATTGATTAATTCATACAGAAAATGTGTTTTTGAGCTGTAAAGATGTCTTAATCACTTTCTCTTTACATGCATCAAAGACGCTGTCCATAGAGCTAAACTTAAAATAGAATGTTATTTTAATATAATTAATATACGGTTGGATGGTTTGTGGCTCATAATATGCAGTGGACTTCAGCTGATTAAACCACCATCTTACCTGTTCTTGGTTCCATGAGTTTTATCACACTTTAAAGAAGTGTTAATACATTTAACACATTATAATGAACCTGAGGAACATATCGATGAAGCGGCATAGCTGCTGTGAATCCCAGATTTCAATGAAGCCCTCTGAATTGATTGTTCACTAATATAATATTCTTCCTCATGGATCCAAAGCAGGCCCGGTTCCAGAATCAAATCCCTGAGGGTGCTTCTGAAATTACTGAGGGTGCTCTAGTAAAGTGCAGATGTAGGCTAAGCAACCATAGCAGTGTATAGTGAGACATTTATGATTATTTATTTACAAGTCATCACTTTTATCAATAATTGGAATTTCAAAAATATTTTGCTACAAATGTTTGTCTATTAATCTGCCTTTACATTACTTTAATGCGTTATTTAATGCAATTTTTTTTTTGTTTGGAGCAAAAATGGATATAAAACATTTACAAATCCTTTGTTATATGCTATAGGCTCTGATAGAGGACACCAGAACTATTTATTGAGAAAATTAAAAGACATGAATAGACAAAAACAATGGGATTTTTTTTCATTCACAAATCAATTTTTATGCTTCAAGGTTTTTTTTAATCCAAATTTTGTAAAGATGATTCTTAATGTTATGAAAGATAACAGTATAACTTGATATAGAATTTTATTTTATGCAATATGTGTGTAAACATGGCCATAAATGCCATTCCCATTCTATGCAATGTGTAACCCCCCTGTTCGAACCCGGATCCGCTGGCATGAGAGTCAGACCCTCTAACAAGGAGGCTAAAGGCTGCAACCTCTATCGTCAGTCGCTAGAGCATCTCTTGAGATCAGAGGAGTGAGGTTTACTCGCACAGCAACTTCTAGCTGGCCTCCGTTACACTCACCCCCCTAAATCTCACTCCCATCCGGGTCATGGCACCAATGTAACCCCTCCTGTTCGAACCACCCACTCCAAGTGGGACTCGAACCCGGATCTGCCAGCATGAGAGTCAAGCGCTATAACAAGGAGGCTATAGGTTGCAACCTCTAGCGTCAGTCGCTAGAGCGTCTCTTGAGATCAGAGGAGTGAGGTTTACTCGCACAGCAACTACTAGCTGGCCTCCGTTACACTCAACCCCCTAAACCTCACTCCCATCTGGGTCACGACACCAACGCAACCCCTCCTGTTCGAACCACCCCGCTCCAAGTGGGACTCGAACCCGGGTCCTCCGGCATGAGAGTCAGACACTCTAACAAGGAGGCTAAAGGCTGCAACCTCTAGCTTCAGTCACTAGAGCATCTCTTGAGATCAGAGGAGTGAGGTTTACTCGCACAGCAACTACTAGCTGGCCTCCGTTACACTCACCCCACTAAACCTCACTCCCATCCGGGTCATGGCACCAATGTAACCCCTCATGTTCGAACCACCCACTCCAAGTGGGACTCGAACCCGGATCTGCCAGCATGAGAGTCAAGCGCTATAACAAGGAGGCTATAGGTTGCAACCTCTAGCGTCAGTCGCTAGAGCGTCTCTTGAGATCAGAGGAGTGAGGTTTACTCACACAGCAACTACTAGCTGGCCTCCGTTACACTCAACCCCCTAAACCTCACTCCCATCCGGGTCATGGCACCAATGTAACCCCTCCTGTTCGAACCACCCACTCCAAGTGGGACTCGAACCCGGATCTGCCAGCATGAGAGTCAAGCGCTATAACAAGGAGGCTATAGGTTGCAACCTCTAGCGTCAGTCGCTAGAGCGTCTCTTGAGATCAGAGGAGTGAGGTTTACTCGCACAGCAACTACTAGCTGGCCTCCGTTACACTCAACCCCCTAAACCTCACTCCCATCCGGGTCATGGCACCAATGTAACCCCTCCTGTTCGAACCACCCACTCCAAGTGGGACTCGAACCCGGATCTGCCAGCATGAGAGTCAAGCGCTATAACAAGGAGGCTATAGGTTGCAACCTCTAGCGTCAGTCGCTAGAGCGTCTCTTGAGATCAGAGGAGTGAGGTTTACTCGCACAGCAACTACTAGCTGGCCTCCGTTACACTCAACCCCCTAAACCTCACTCCCATCCGGGTCATGGCACCAATGTAACCCCTCCTGTTCGAACCACCCACTCCAAGTGGGACTCGAACCCGGATCTGCCAGCATGAGAGTCAAGCGCTATAACAAGGAGGCTATAGGTTGCAACCTCTAGCGTCAGTCGCTAGAGCGTCTCTTGAGATCAGAGGAGTGAGGTTTACTCGCACAGCAATTACTAGCTGGCCTCCGTTACACTCAACCCCCTAAACCTCACTCCCATCTGGGTCACGGCACCAACGCAACCCCTCCTGTTCGAACCACCCCGCTCCAAGTGGGACTCGAACTCGGGTCCACCGGCATGAGAGTCAGACACTCTAACAAGGAGGCTAAAGGCTGCAACCTCTAGTTTCAGTCACTAGAGCATCTCTTGAGATCAGAGGAGGGAGGTTTACTCGCAAAGCAACTATTAGCTGGCCTCCGTTACAAATGCATCTATACACTGTATCTAATTTGCATATTAATGTGTTTTGGGACAATATGTAATGTAAAAAGACACGTTATAATATTTTCATTAAAATGTCTCGTATATTTCATAAGAATATCCAGACTTAAAACTGTGTAGCCTATGTTGTCAGAGAAATTTGCTAAATAATGTCTCCTACAAAGGCAAAGCCTCTAATCTGGGTCAGGAGGATATTTCTGTCTCGTGCAGAGTGGCATTTATATTTAGATGTCACTTCCGAAACTTTGGCCGTCGGTCCTCTTAGCAATAGTTTTATTCAATGTCGTATATATACGTCGAAAGTGAGCCAAGATCGCTATACGATCACTAAAATGGTTTCGCTTTGTCAGTTCATCGCGATTTCACAAAGTTTTGTTATAAAAATGTCAATAATAAATCTCTTACTTACATCGCATCTTGACTTTGTTTGATAATGAGAGGTTTCACGAGCCTGCATTAACTCAGCACTGAATTAAAAACATGCTGTAAATAGATGCATTTGACGCTCTCCAGAGCTCGGACACAAATGTGCAAATCTGCCAAATCTGTTTCGCTAATATTCTTACAGTATCAACTGAGGGTGCTTTTGTTTGCGTTTGAGGGTGCTTAGAACCCTCTAGCACCCCCATAGAACCTGGCCTGATCCAAAGAAAGACTCCACGATTAAAAAGTTAAAGAGTGTTCCCTCAGACTTGTCATTATTAATAGCAGTAAAATACTATGTTCTCCCCTCACCCACTCTAAGAAAAACCAACGACAGTAGAAAACGCTCTGTTCCTCAGACTTAATACATCTGTCCTGGTGTGAGGGCGGACTGCCACTGAAGATCTGGGTGAGTTTGTGAGGAGCACCTGCTGTTCTTGGTTTAAAGTCACCATGAAATCATCTTTCTTTCTTTTATGGAATATTGCAGTATTTATTATAAAAGATATATCCGTGCACATCATCATTTTTTTATTCATATGCCCTTGTAATCTTTAAATCAAAATAACTTCCCCTTGCTCTAGCAGTGACATCAGCAGGTCCACTTTTAAATGCTTGAGCTTGGGTGGAATTTTTTCATTTAACAGCTGGGGAAAAAAATAATTTTGAAAGTGGTTCCAATACTCCTTATAGATGTGGTGTGGACTTCCCTATTCGCATAAAATTAGAGGGGGGACAATCCAACGCTCTCCATTGACTTTGTATTGCGTGAAGTGGCCTCCTTGTCATTTATGACTTATAACAAAAAATACAACAATGTCTAAAAGCTGATATGTGCTGATAGGTGTACAGCAAACAAGTTAAAGAAACACAGAAATATGTTTTTACAAGCTGTCGACCCAAAAAAAACTAGCATTTAAGGAGACAAAAGTGGACACAGGCAATAAGACATGAAGCATCAGCAGGAAGAATGGGTACATTTTTGGATCCTGTCTCTCAGTATGCCTCGGTATGCCCATGTGTGCAGTAATTTTGTCACTGTTAAGTCAAATATCCAAATGTCAGTTTTATATATTATATTTCCTGTCATTGATTACGTTCCCCTCTAGTGGGTGTAGTTCTCAGTGTAATATAACATGTCGTGCTCTGTCTCAATTGCCTGTATCCACTTTTGTGTCCTTAAACCGACACTTTTGTGTTGTTTTTTAGGTCAACAGCTTATAAAAACTTCTGGGTTTTTGGTTCTGGGTTTTGTTTAGCTTATTTGCTGTACACTTTGTCACATATCGGCTTTTATACATTGTTCTGTTTTTGTCATAAGTCAAAAATGACAAGGAGGCCGCTTCATGCAATACAAAGTCAATGGAGACAGTTTGATTGTTTCCACCCTCGGTGGGCGTGGTCTTCAGGTTATGACACGTGTCACTCTGTCTCTTTAGATTGGTGCAGGTATAACGTCACTTTGTAGGCCAACCGGCAGTTAGCATCGCACTGGTTTCATTCGAGAAAAACCCAATAGGATTTTCCCATAGGCTTTTGGATTATTGCAAAAAACAAGCTCTGTGATCAACACAAGTTTATGATACTTACATGTTTTGTCCATTAAGATAATTATCACAGATGAACACAACTGATATGAATTTTGAAGCCTAAATGCAGTCGCCAAAGTAAATAGCATTTAAACATTTCCCCCAGAACGTTTGAGTTAGAATGGTTTATAAGAGCACAATTATGAGCATAATGAGGCTGTAAAAGCGGACTGAGTTTATCTGTTCGATGTGATGACGTTTAATCTCCTCGAGAGTCACTGCTGTCCCATTAAGCCACTTGTTAGCAACCGCCTTTTCAAAGACACGCAACGGCTTCAAAAAATCACGAGTGGGGTAATACTGATGTATTTTATGTCGTAGAATAAAACGTGGAAGTGTCTTGAGCTTGTGTTCACCACAGACCTTACTTCAGCCATTTAACCAAAATCCCATTCAAAAAATCCATTGACTTTGGGACCGCAAGTGCTAAAATGCTAAAATCTGCGTTTTGACTACAAAGTGATGTCATACCTGCACCACTCTATAGGCGTGTAGTGTTTCTTTACAAAGTAACATCGCCATCTACTGGCCTGGCACCAGAATACAGTGTTTTTAGTCATTTTTGGAAAAAGGAAAAACTTTTTATATTGCTTTAAGTAAGTTGTGTTTATAACGTGAATCTTGTGTGGATCGGATATTATAGAGTTCTTGACTGTCAGAAGCTAGTCAACCAAAAGTTTACTGTAAATTATAATAAATGAAATAATCTGGGACTTCAAGTGAGAATGTCCACTAAAGCAATTTCATTGTCAATAAGTGTTTTTTATGAGCATATCCATATCACTTTCCTGTCACAACACCTGTCAGAATTCTGTCGGTGGTTGAGCGCATCTGTTAGATTGAATTTAATACTTCATATTCAAACATTAATGTCTTCCCTTCTCATTCAAGCAAGAGGACATTTATTCTGGGTTATTCTCATATCTGCTGGCTGTATGGATTGCAAACATCCATTCTTGTAATTTTCCAGAGTTTGCTTTGTCAGGAAAAATGGTAACGCATATTGGCAGTTCACACAATCAATCTGCAGAAAAGATATGAACAGGGAAACATTTTTATAACCCTTATGAGAAAACTAGTTTTGTTCATATTCCTGTCATGATTACACTTCCGTTCAGAAGCTTGCCATTTAAAAGGTCGGTATAAGAATTTCTAATGTTCTTGAAAGCGCCCACAAAGGCTGCACTTTGATCAAAATACAGTAAATGAAATATTGTGAAATATTAATACAATTTAAAATTTAATTTATTCCTGTGATGCAAAGCTGAATTTTCAGCATTCCTTACTCCAGTCATCAGTGTCACATGATCCTTCAGAAA
This sequence comes from Romanogobio albipinnatus, assembly GCA_023566225.1. NCBI lineage: Eukaryota > Metazoa > Chordata > Actinopteri > Cypriniformes > Gobionidae > Romanogobio > Romanogobio albipinnatus. The sequence goes on along the minus strand of CM042254.1, from coordinate 6,196,040 downwards.
TCATTCTGATATGCTGTTTTGCTGCTAAAGAAACATTTATCTTTCAATGTTGAAAACAGTTGTGCTAATATTTTTGTAGAAACCATCCATCCATCCATCCATCTTCTTCCGCTTATTCGGGGCCGGGTCGCGGGGGCAACAGTCTAAGCAGAGACGCCCAGACTTCCCTCTCCCTAGCCACTTCCTCCAGCTCTTCCGGGGGAACCCCGAGGCGTTCCCAGGCCAGCCGGGAGACATAATCCCTCCAGCGTGTCCTAGGTCTTCCCCGGGGCCTCCGCCCGGTGGGGCGTGCCTGGAACACCTCCCTGGGAAGGCGTCCAGGAGGCATCCGAAATAGATACCTGAGCCACCTCAGCTGGCTCCTCTCGATGTGGAGGAGCAACGGCTCTACTCTGAGCTCCTCCCGAGTGACCAAGCTTCTCACCCTATCTCTAAGGGAGCGCCCAGCCACCCTACGGAGAAAGCTCATTTCGGCCGTCTGTATCCGGGATCTTGTCCTTTCGGTCATGACCCACAGCTCATGACCATAGATAAGAGTAGGAACGTAGATCGACCGGTAAATTGAGAGCTTTGCCTTACAGCTCAGCTCCTTCTTTACCACGACAGACTGGTACATCGACTGCATTACTGTCCGTCTGTCAATCTCCCGTTCCATCCTTCCCTCACTCGTGAACAAGACCCCAAGATACCTGAACTCCTCCACTTGAGGCAGGAACTCTCCAGCAACCTGAAGTGGGCAATCCACCCTTTTCTGACTGAGAACCATGGCCTCGGACTTGGAGGTGCTGATTCTCATCCCAGCCACTTCACACTCGGCTGCAAACCCCCCCAGTGCATGCTGAAGGTCCTGGTCTGAGGAGGTCAACACGACAACATCATCCGCAAAAAGCAGCGACGAAATCGTATGGTCCCCAAACCAGACACTCTCCGGCCCTTGGCTGTGCCTAGAAATTCTGTTCATAATTTTTATGGACCGGTGACTCATAATTTTTATAAAAGGGCAGCCCTGCTGGAGTCCAACATGCACCGGGAACAGGTCTGACTTACTGCCGGCAATGCGAACCAAGCTCTTGCTCCGGTCGTACGTCTTTCTCCATGGCCTCACCGAACTCCTCCCAGGCTAAATTTTTTGCCTCCACAACTACCTGGGCTGCAGTCTGCTTGGCCTGCCGGTATCTGTCAGCTGCCTCCGGAGTCCCACAAGCCAGCCAGGCCTGATAGGACTCCTTCTTCAGCTTGACGGCATCCCTTACTTCCGGTGTCCACCACCGGGTTTGGGGATTGCCGCTTCGACAGGCACCGGAGACCTTACGGCCACAGCTCAGAGCGGCCGCATCGACAATGGAGGTGGAGAACATGGTCCACTCGGACTCAATATCTCCAGACTCCCTCGGGATCCGGTCGAAGCTCCGCCGGAGGTGGGAGTTTGAAGATCTCTCTGACAGGGGGCTCGGCCAAACGTTCCCAACAGACCCTTACAGTACGTTTGGGTCTGTCGAGTCTGTCCAGCTTCCTCCCCCGCCATCGGATCCAACTCACCACCAGGTGGTGATCAGTTGACAGCTCCGCCCCTCTCTTCACCCGAGTGTCCAAGACATATGTCCGAAGGTCTGATGACACGACCACAAAGTCGATCATCAACCTCTGGTCTAGGGTGTCCTGGTGCCACGTGCACTGATGGACACCCTTATGCTTTAACTTGGTGTTCGTTATGGACAAACCGTGGCTAGCACAGAAATCCAATAACAGAACGCTCGGGTTCAGATCAGGGGGTCCGTTCCTCCCAATCACGCCCCTCCAGGTGTCACTGTCACTGCCCATGTGGGCGTTGAAGTCCCCCAGTAGAATGACGGAGTCTCCAGTCAGAGCACTTTCCAGCACCCCTCCCAGACACTCCAAGAGGGCCGGGTACTCCGCACTGCCGTTCGGCCCGTAGGCACACACGACAGTGAGAGACCTATCCCTGACTCGAAGGCGAAGGGAAGCGACCCTCTCGTTCACCGGGGTGAACTCCAACACATGGCAGCTGAGCTGGGGGGCTTTAAGCAAACCCACTCCAGCTCTCCGCCTCTCACCATGGGCAACTCCAGAGTGGTTGAGAGTCCAGCCTCTCTCAAGAAGAAGCTGTGCGTGGAGGTGAGCCCGACTATCTCTAGTCAGTACCTCTCGACCTCCCGCACAAGCTCCGGCTCCTTCCCCTCCAACGAGGTGACATTCCACGTCCCTAAAGCCATATTCCGTGTCCAGAGTTCGGGTCGTCGGGGGCCTCGCCTTCTACTGTAGCCCGATCCACTATGCACCAGCCCCTTACGCTCCCTCCTGCAGGTGGTGAGGCCACAGGAGGGCGGCCCCACTTCACTCCTTCGGGCTGAGCCTGGCGGGCCCCATGGGGGGAGGCCCGGCCACCAGGCGCCCGGCCACCAGGCGCTCGCATACGAGCCCCAACCCCGGGCCTGGCTCCAGGGTGGGGCCCCGGCTGCGCCATGCCGGGCGACGTCTCGGTCCTTGATGTAATTGTAGGGGGTTTGTGAACTGTTCTTAGTCTGGCCCATCACCAAGGACCTGTTTGCCTTGGGAGACCCTACCAGGGGCATATAGCCCCAGACAACATAGCTCCCAGGATCATTCGGGTACTCAAACCTCTCCACCACGATAAGGTGACAGTTCAAGGAGAGGCCATGTAGAAACCATGAAATCCTTTTCTTCAGTATTCGTTAATGAATAGAACCGCATTTATTTTAAAAATAATCTGTCTTTACTGTTCATTTGGATCAATGATGATGATTTCTTTTGAATGGTGGCATACATTGACAGTCTGATGCCAATGAGGTTCATTCTCGTGTTACGCATCACATTTAAGCTTCCGCAAGAACCAATGAGGTTCATTCTCGTGTTACGCATCACGTTTGAGCTTCTGCAAGAACCAATTAGGTTCATTCTCGTGTTAAGCATCACGTTTGAGCTTCTGCAAGAACCAATGAGGTTCATTCTCTTGTTACGCATCACATTTGAGCTTCCGCAAAAACCAATGAGGTTCATTCTCTTGTTACGCATCACATTTGAGCTTCCGCAAAAACCAATGAGGTTCATTCTCGTGTTACGCATCACGTTTGAGCTTCTGCAAGAACCAATTAGGTTCATTCTCGTGTTAAGCATCACGTTTGAGCTTCTGCAAGAACCAATGAGGTTCATTCTCTTGTTACGCATCACATTTGAGCTTCCGCAAAAACCAATGAGGTTCATTCTCGTGTTACGCATCACATTTGAGCTTCCGCAAAAACCAATGAGGTTCATTCTCGTGTTACGCAGCACGTTTGAGCTTCCGCAAGAAGCAATGAGGTTTTTTCTCATGCATCAAGCAGGTTCAGTTGAGTTTCTGTTTGCTGATAAATGTTTATATGTGAATAAAAGCCTAAATTCAATCTGTTCATAATATAAAGCGATCGAGTCTCTTCAGAAAAGTTGGTCTAAACCGCTCAGTTCATATGGATTAGTTTTACGATCTCTTTATGAACTTTTTGAAGCGTCAAAGTGTAGTTGTGTAGCTGTCAATGGAGGGACAGAAAACTCAGATTTCATCCACAAGATCTTAATTTGGGCGAGTAATTAATTAAATAATTTTCATTTTTGGGTGAACTGTCCCTTTAAAAATCATTATGTGCCAAGTTTAATTATTTGGGAGAAAAAAAGAAAGTCATAGTCATTTGGAATGATGCAATCAAGTGAGTGAATGATAACAAAATGTATATTTTAAGGGGAACTATTTCTTTATAAGGAAAAAATTGTAACGTCTTTAAATATGCAAAGCACATTCAAGATATCCATTTTATCATGTGCATTTCCCTGGAATCGAACCTGTGACCTTGGTGCTGTAACCGCCACAGGAACTCGAAAAAGTACAAATGAAAATCTATTTACATTTTGCAAGAGCAGCACTATAAGAAAACAGTGCTTTAATTAAGAGCTTCACTAAAAAGCTTGGTTGAATATTAAGATATCATGACCAAACTACGACACCAGAAGTGACTCTGTCGAGATAAAATGGATTGTGCATGCAGAGCCGCGTCTAATGAAAAACTTTAAATCTGCATTTAGTCAGCAACTACTGAAATTACCAGGATTAAGAGTTTGTCCACCAGGACCGGGGCCAGAGCTTGTTGCTAGGTTACTAGATCCTTCAGAGAAATCGACTTGGTCCTTCTTCACTGCACTAACCTGATGGGACCAAGCCGACCAATATTCACACCAATGATTTCTGGCCCCTGTAAATGAGAACATGACTTCTATTTCCTTGCTGATGGAGAACTGCCATTGTTTTCGGGGGGGGGAAGGGAGGGAGGCAGAGGAGTTCGACCATGCCGTGAGAGCCAGGGAGACACTAACCAAGAGATCAGACCATGGAGACACTCGAGGATTATCTACAGTATGCTGAAGAAATCCTGAAATCCCCCTCAATCCGCTTTGAAACAGCGGAAGCCCAGAATCAAACCAAAACATGGGTGCTAACTAGCTACACGCCGTGTGTGCGTGTAAAGGTTGCATTAGGAACGATAACGAGGTGTGGTGTGAAAGTTTAGTCAGAGGTGTTACTGCGAGGACATTAATAACCCTTAGGGAGAGATTCACACCAAAAAACAGTAGCAAGGCATCCTCATTTGCCATTGTATTCCACTGAAGCTCAGTGAAGAAATCACAAAGGAGTCACTTTACAGTGCAAAAGATGTTTTATTCAAAATTATCAGGGTGTAAGACTTTTATTAGCCATCATTTTTCTTACAGAACTGAGATTTTCAGCAGGCACATTGAAAACTGCCACCTAAAGGAAGAATTCATATAGGAGAATTGATTGTGCGAGATACAAGGGAATCGTCTATTGTAAGCGCTGAAGTGATGCATACGCAAGAAGCACTCACAGTAATATATTTTATTAATGAAAAACATTTGCATCTCATTTCACCGGATCATGGCTTATTAGCTGTATGGCTCTCCCGGAATGAAAATGCATATTCATTATTACCTCCTCATTAATATTGATAAAGGCACACAGTACATTTCACTTTCATGTTCAGCAATGATAGTAAGTGCACAATAGAAGGAAAAGGACAGTACACTTTGAATATTACATGACGTCTGCAGCAGAAATATATTAACGTTACAGTATCAGTGTTGCGATTGGACACAGTGTCAGATATTGATTTGTATTTTTCCCTGTACACTGAATTTTATTAGCGCTAAATCACTGGAAAGAGGTTACAGCATCGCATACATTCTTCAATTTAAAGAGAAACACAATCCAGAACACACAGCAAATATTAAAATGATTTCAGTGTTTGGTGGGAAAAACGAAAACAATTGAATTCCTCAGAAAACAGTTTACTTTGCGAAATAGGCTCGGAATAGAATTAAGCGCAGTTTAAGCAAATTATTTCCACAGACCTAATTTATGCCTTAAAGCCCAGCTGTCATTGTTTTCCATTTCGACTTAAGACATATTCCATTGAAACAAATCTAGTTAAAAGCGTATTACAATCACAAAAAGCCCTGGCTAAATCCGTTCCATTTTCAGACAAAAGTATTATTGTTTCCTGTCAATGCAGGAGGATCGACTAAGAACAATTTGCACAGATTCGGCGCCGTTGTCCTCGGCAGTGTGCCGTAGGAGTTTAGGCTTGCATGGCACCTGGATAAGGGTTTTTTTGTCATGCTTGTGTAAGAACGTGATACATAACTCTTTTATCGGCAGCTCCTGCCTGCTAAGCTTATCCCGGCTTTAAGGCTGCTGCACAAGTTGTTCTAATGAGGCTCCCCGGGCCGGAAGGATCCGCCGGACGAAGACGTGCCCAGCATCCCAAGCACACACACACACACACAGACGGGGGTAGGGGTCCTGTCTTAACCGTGGCCTCCAACATATACGTCACACTGAGAAGATGTGGGCCAATGCTTCGGTTCTGCAATGGTATTCTCCTTCCCTTAATGGGGGGATTGTGCAATATTTTGCTCTCTCTTTCTCGGTGCGCGTCTAACTCCTCTCTGAAGTGTCATTAACCTTGAGGCATGATGCACAGTGTGCATACCAAATTCATCCTTCCCTGAGACTTGGCGAGAGAACGACAGACTCGTAAACCTGATTACGATAAATAAACAAGCTTCTCGCCACACATCTGTGGCTAACTGGTTATGTTCCCCTTGTGCAAAGATGCGCTCTGTTCCAGAACCCAGCGAGCTGCCTACACAGGAAGCATTTTAAGGGATCAAAGGCGTGAAGGCTGTTCCAAAAGGTAGGCAAATTAATTATGCTGCCTTCTAAGATGACACTTTTTTGGCCAAACTGTAAAGCGGCACCACATGCATCATTTGCCAATTTCAGAGAAGGGATTGGAGAAGGCCAATCCCAGAATACAATGCAACACAATCAGCAAAATAAAAAATATCAATAAAAAGCATAAAGTGTTTTTATGCTCATACAGTAGGCTATTGGCACCATTAAAAATCCATTTGAAGTCTGTTCCATGTTTTAAGGGTGCACTAAATCCCTCACCAACAAGGTCCCATGATTGTTGGGATGCCATTTTAAGCTTATTTTTGCTGGTGGTCACCAAACATCCATTTCTACTTTAAAAGCCCACTAAATTGCCTTGAGACGTGCAGAGTTATTCAATGTGTTGACGCAATTTCCACTGAAACAGGAAGACAGTGCGGGACATGTCAAACATCTCCTCCCCCTTTTTAAAATAGCCAATAGCATTTGTTTATAATCACAGCTCGGCCAGAGCTGTTGAGCTCGATAAAGCCGCAGTTTCCTACTAATCTCTAACAAATCCTCCATTTTGTTTTAAAATACAGCATTCTGTGCAGAATTCAAATGGGTCCGATAGGTTTTGTGATCTGTGCCGGTTCTCGTGACACTAACATGAAACCAGACTTCAATGGAAAGCATATTTACACTGTTTGAATCGTTCCCTATCACCTATATAGTGCACTATGTGCCATTCACCATGTAGAAAACAGTAAATGTGTGAACAAGTGACTGATTTTAGCGCAACTTCAGTGTCTGTTTATAATGTAGGGGGCGGGACGCTTCAGATTCTAGAGAGCATTTGATTGGACAGAAAATCTGATGAGAAGCTGAAGTGCCGAGTGATATCATCAAAATCATTCATACATATTGGCGGAAGTGAGAGATTGTACGTATTAATTGCTTATATCTTCTAAATAAACATTTTGTCATTGTTTTGGAGCACACTAGCTTAACAGTAAGGCTAGCATATTCATACTAAAAGCCCCAAAACTTCTTTAAATAGCAGGGGAAATGTCTCTCTGGTGGTATAGTGCCATCTAAGCAGTCACTATACAGTGAGGCATCTCACTAGGTTCTGGAACAGACATAAGCACACGCACAAACAGTTTAAATAAACAAAAGTGACATTAGCCCTGCTGAAGAGAAGGAAGCTGCCTGTTGAAGAGGGCCACGTTTCTCGCATTGTAAACGTGAACCGCACCCGACGCGAACAGCGCAGTCTTTGCGTTCTGTCATACCCGCTTGGTTAGATCTGTATTATTTAGAGTGCTGGAACAGCGCGTACCACCTAGTCCTGCGTTCCCTTCACACCTCCTCCTGACAGCACGCCAGCGCGGTTCACTCAAATGAATAATGTAACTTTGTGCCTGGAACAAAGTGAGGAGCTTACAGCGGCACAGCGCCTGCCACGGCTGCTGATTCGGGCGGAGAAAGATAATGCCAAAGACAGCGAAAGAGAGAGAGAGGAAGAACGCTAAGCTGCTTCATCAAATCTCCCAAATGAGACGAAACACACAAAAGCTGCTGAAAGGGTGTGCGAGTCAATCTACACAAAGAAAAACATCAGGCTTGCGGCTCCGTCTGTATGCACAAGCCAGAGGAGGAGACAAAAATGGTTCTTTATCGAAACGATATAAATGGAATCATTATGCGCGATGGTTGCACACACGCTCTGTAAAGAGCAAATGCGAGGCACTAATGAAAAAGACAACAAACAGATCAATAGGGCGTACCTCATTGCGCAAAGAGCAAGAGGCATTGTGGGAATGAGAAGACGGATTATAATACAGATATTTTCCATTGTCCGTACTTCGAGCCGTTGAGAGAAAGGAACATTAATGAAGACAAATGAACGATTGTTTGTCTCCCGCAACCTCGAATTAAACGGGTCTGGGGAAACTCGGCAGCCGTCTCACATTCCGCGGATGAAGTGAAAGGGCTATTCTCTCTCACCGCAATCAGTGTTCATCTGAGCTCCGTCCTCCCGTCTGATGGGGAGGGGGACGATGGGCAGAATTTCGGAGGGAGGTGTAATTGATTAACTCGTGGAAAGCTGATTAAGATTAACTATCAGCGTGAAACACAGAATGCTTTTTTTAGCTGGCGAAAACTTTTTCAGAACTTTTGGTTTTAGACGTTGAACGCAACTAAAAGGAAATACAGCTACTCGTGCCCGGGGACATTTTCCCAAACTGTCACTACTGTTCAGAAATTGTGGTCGGTTTCTTATGCTCACCCGGGCTGCATTTATTTGATCAAAAATACAGTAAAACGGTAATATTGTACATAATTATGTTTAATAACTGTTTATCTGAATATGCTTAAAGGCCTGTATTTTTTCAGCATCATTACTCCAGTCTTCAGTGTAAAAAATGATATGATCAATAAGTTATGAAAACACATGTTTTTACATTGCTTTAACTCATTAAAATAAATTAAGTAATTTCAAAGATTCAACTAATATTTGATGTAATTTATGTCAGTTTAATGTAATTTAAGTAGAAATGACTTAAACATCCAAGTTGATTGTACTTAAAAATTTAAGGCAGTAACTTTTTCTTTTTTACAGTGTTCATAAATCATCGTTATATGCCGAATGGTGCACATTTCTTATCATTATCAATGTTAAAAACAGTTGTGCTGCTTAATATTTTTATGGAAACCATGATACACGGTACGTTCTTTTTCAGAATTCTATGATGAATATTAAGTTCAAAAGAACAGCATTCATTTGAAATAGAAATATTTTGTAACATTTTAAAAGTCTTTACTGTCATGCAATTTCTTTCAAACATTTTTTGAACAGTAGTGTACTATATTCTCCTTTCACTTCCTATATGAAACATGCCGATTGTAACAGTTTCCCCCCAAAATACCACAGTTTCGAATCATAAGGATTCTCCATTCGCAGCACATTTGACTTAATATGATGCATAATATGTGAAACGAGAAGATTTGATTGGATGATGAAAAGTGGGCGTTATATACCAGAATGTACTTGTGCGTTTGGAGAAGAGGGCTGAAAAATAAAACAAGACTGGTGACATCAGTTAAGAAAGAAAGGTACTGCATTTCGATCAAATATTAAGAAAATGTTTTTCTTATTTGAAATAAAATGCACATGATGCATTTAAAACAACACCAGAGCTATGTGTTAAAGTGAACAGCATCAATTTTGATTTCATGTTGGCTTCAATAACAGTGGTTAGCACAGTTTATTGCAGCGATGATTGCAATAGCACCTATAGTATTTTCGTGGAAACTATGGTTACCATGGTGAATTTTCATTAAGCACAGCTTGTCTCATTATAATGGTGATACAGCCTTTGTTAAAGCAGCTCTCGAATCACATCCATCATTTCTGAGGGCTGAATTCTGCATCAGTCTATTTGCATCAAATCACTATCCACAATATATTCCAAACTATTTAAAACAGCCTTTTTCCAAACAACATTTTGCACAATGAGCCGCACTGCAGACCATGACGGAAGGAGAAGGAGTTCGAATTGATTCTTCATTCCCATCTTAGCCACTCTGTGTGCGCTTATTTCAACGCATGAAGCGTTTTCAAGAGGATATGTGATCTGCTGCACCAAATGAATTGTATACTTGACCTCTATTCGAAACTGCCCTGGAAGGTCTGACAGCATTCAAAGGCTGACGGCGATCTGAAAAACGAATGTTTAAAGCACATGCCAACAGCACTTCCTCTAAGGAACATTTCTATTTCCCATTACCTGGCCATATTCACACGAGGGAGACGGCGGTCGCCTAGGCTGTTCATTTGGTGTTTTTCTACCTTCTTGCTTTCCTTCATTTGGCTCTATTCTCACCAACGAGTCTGCCAAGTCTAGTTTTGTCAACTTTGTGCAGTCAGGCCCCCGTCTAGTATGGTGGCGCGCTCCGTTTTCATCTTTCACACATTAAATTGGGAATTAAACGTCCGTGTGTTTTATCTTTCAATCTCTCCGGTCTGCCCTCTTACTTTGACACGTTCTTTAATGGTTCGCCCCGTGGAGTCGCCACCCACCGGGCCCCTTAACGCACGTGTCCAGACGCTTGATGTATGAAGACTCGCACAAATTGGCAATCAGGTGAGGTTGGCTTGGATAGAGGCTCTACTCGCTGGCATCCTGACTCCAATTCCCTTTTCTGGCTCTAGCGTCTGTTTTCAGCAGGGCTCTGACAGGTGCTCCTGACAAAATCCATTACCTTTGCAATTACACAATCTCACTTTCCCCGCTCACCCTTCTCGACCAAAGACTGCCATCGCTTCGCCTGTCCGTTCGGACGATTGGCTAATTAGGGGAACTTAAGAGGAGGAAACCTACTTTAATTTTCATTAGGCTGAGGAGACATCCCGACTGTCACCGCCGCCATCAGTGGGAAGAAGCGACGTGTGTGTGTGTGACCTCCCTCTTTGACTCTTATTTAGTCTCTCTCTGTCTGTTATGGAGGGCCGCGGAACTTTTCATGGTGTAGTTGAGAAATGAAACATGAGACGCTTCGTTTCGGCCCGATGGCGATCTCATGCCCATAAAGAAATAGATGGTCTGAAATGAAAACTCTGTCATCATCTACTCGCCCTCATGTCATTCCAGCCTCATATTATTATTTTTTATTCTGTGAAACAGAAAAGGAGATGTTGGAATGTTTGAGCTTCTGTTTTCCCAAAGGTAGGCAGGGATTTTTCACCCAGAAAAAGGATAAAAACTGCAAAAAAATGACTTGTTTTTCAGTGCATAAGAAATGTGTCTTGAATATAAATATATTTTGTTTAACAGCACTTGTTTTAAACCTTGTTTATACTTAAAACAAGTTAAAATACACTCATATTATACATTCTCTTAATATCTTATGCAGCATTGCTTCTCAACTGAAGTTATAATGTTTAAAGGATTTTTAGATATTTTAACTGGAAAATTAAACCTCTTAGTTTTAGCAGTGAAAAAGCACAAGAAAAGTCATCCATATACATTCTTTTTTTCAGAATTTCTGTAAATATGGTTTAAAAAAATTCAATTGTACTTGTTTGATTCAAAAATGGCACCTTAAAAACGTACATTAAAATAGATTACAAATTCAATTTGAGGTGAACTTATTACTTTTTTGGTTACACTTGATTTGGTAACACTTTATTTTACAGTGTCCTGGTTACACCTGGTACAGTACATGTAGTTACTATAGTAATTACTATAAATTGTGCATAATTACATGCAACTAACCCCAAATCACATCCTAATCTTAACCCTATAGTAAGTACATGTATAGTTACATGTAGGGTTACACTTTATTTTAAGGAGTCATTGTTACAGTGTGATTCAATATTTAAGTACTGAGTAATATTAATTAAGAACATGTAGGGATTAGGGTTTGGTAGAGGCTTAGTCACATGTAATTACGCATAATGTACTGCTGTTACTATGGTAAATACATGTAACATGTAACAAGGACACTGTAAAATAAAGTGTTACCAAATAAAGTGCAACCGGGTTTAGGGTTCGTTTTTGAATTATGCACAATATACTGTTATTACTTGTAGTAACATGTAACTACGCCACCTTAAAATAAAGTTTTGACCTTTTTGGATCTTTGCGAGTAAAGCCCTCCCACTTTCGTTGCATGGAAAACAGAAGTTTGGAAGATCCCCATTTGTGTTTTACAGAATAAAGAAACAAAATTTCTCACATTTTTGGGTTTAACTACTCCCTTATTCTCACGTAACATCACCAAACATCATCCCTGTGCACATTTTCTTTTCTTTTCTGCTTCTATCTATAAAAACATTGAAGTCATAAATCATATTTGCCAGCCGACACGAGGCGGGTTCAAAACCGGCCAAAATCGGCAGGAGTGAACTTTTCTCACTTTCTTTGAGAGAAGCGGCGAGAGACATGCGGCCAATTAGCGTGATTGCAGATAATAGTTTGAGGTTGTTTGAACCAGGTCCACCCACAGACAGAGCAATCGGCCGCTACGATAAACAGACGCTCACCTCTGCGAAATCGATTCGGCCTGCGCCTGTTCGAGATGCTCGTTTAATGGATGTGAAATTCGACTCGCTAGCTTTTTAAGCATGACTCGGGGGGTCAAAACAAATATCTAAAAGAAAGTAAAACGCAATCAGAGTGAAAGCCATTTCTGACATAAATACAGCCTCAGAGTTCTTAAGTTATGAATAAAGGAGAAAGCTGATTAAAGATCCCTAACCGTAATAAAAACAAAGCTAAGCTAAAATTGTTTTCATAAGCCTTTGCTTTAAGGCGATTAGCCCAAGTTTCGGTCTCAGACTTTTTTCCGCCTTTTGTTTCGGTGACATCAGATTTAGGGCATCCGTCATCCTGGACTGCTTCCTGTTGAGAAAGATTAATTGCGTCGCCCCATCCGCGCGTGCACGAACTGCATAATCACCTCCGCTAATGAGGGCTGCCATTTACCGCCACAATTACTGCTATTTTCAAACCCATTCAAACCTCACACCCAAAGGCCAAAGTTTTGGTCAGACCGGTTGCCATGGAGAGATTTTTTTTAATTCCACTTTCACTGAATAAATTAATGGGGATCTGATGGTTATTCACACAGGCTTGGGGGAACACGCGCACGCATAAGTGTGCTAAAAATAGGGACAATTATGGACCTATGCAGGGCAGAGGATGGCGGCCAGAGAAAATGTCTACCGTAGATGTTGCAGGCTGACTTTCGGGTTGCACGGTAAAGTAAATCACACTAAATTACTCCCGTGCATTTCGATTCGGCTGCATTAATCTTTGAGAGGAAAAATAGAGCAGGAAATGTATCTGGAAATAAACTTGCTATTTATCACCCTACAGCGAAGCCTGTGCCTTCAGGGGGAGACGGTCCATGTGAACAACCTGAAACAACCTGAGACGGCCAAATCGTTTTTTCTTATTGGAAAACGTTTCATGGCCACAACTATCGCGGCTGTGCCAGCCGGTTCTGGTGCGGTATGATTGGTAAGGTCCAATTCACAGCGTGAATAAGCCTCTCTCTGGCTGATTACATGCTTTGATGTAGTGTCGTGAACACTTTCCAGGCTCACTTCTCCCTAGGACACACAAACGACACCCAGACGTTTCATTCAAATTCATGATGCGTCTCCTCCAAGTTCCGCACAATAATTGAGGGGAAGTCAGGTGAAACTTGCCCGGGGCCAGATTTGAAATGTTATTGAGAAATGACAGATGGTAGACATCCTTTACCGTGGCGGCATTTGCGAACGGACTGCTTGGATCTCTCGGCAGGTCCTTAATTACCTTGGAGGCAGTTAATAGGCAAACTGGTAAAGATAAGGGTGCTATAGACCCCTGTTAGCACTATTTGTTGAACTAATCAATTTCCCACCATAAACTCTAATTATAGTCAGTCAATAGCAATGTTTCCATCCACCTATTTTTATACGCATTTTGGGATGTTGCATAAAAAAACGCTGGATGGAAACGCCAAAATGCGCATAAATACTTAAGCACTCAATTGAGTTGGATAATTTTTTTATCTGATAAGAAAACATGCGCATAAACTACGATGGAAACACATTTACCGAATAAATTTCTCGAGGCGCAAGCAATTTTTATATACAGTGGCTTCTCCTATGGCAGCAACTTCCATTTTTCTTTAGCACCAGTTTATAAGGAAATGACCATTTTGTTCTCTTCAGCTCACTGGATGGAAATGCGATATTCCAATTTTGCGCATAAGTTAAATTTGCAACTTTGTATGGAAACATAGCAAAAATTTACATTCATCAAAAATCTGTTATAATATGTCTGACGTTTTTCTTTTGGGAATTTTTGGCATCAACTGACTGAAAGTGTCCCATTGCCACCCCATTTGCATTGAATAAGTAAATATTTATACGTGTTAAATGGAAATCAAAATTCGACGTTCAGCAGGTTGAGGAGAATACTTGCAAAGAAATATACCCTGCATAGAATATGCATTCATTTGGGTCATAAAAAAAAACGTATTTGTGTATTTAATGCATTAGAAAATATCTGATATTATTATAATAATCAATAAAATATTAAAGCCAACTGCATATGCAAGCAAATGATTTACTCGGAACAAACATCTGAGCTATTTTTGATTTTTAGTGGATGTATGAACTCACATGAACTATATATTAATATATTAATCGTGAATTTTGTGAACTAGTTTTGATATTTTGTTACCTAATGCAATGACATTCAAACATTTGTAAAAGGTTTTGTAACCGCTAAATGGGAATATACATTTAAAAATGTGTTTTTTAAAGTGCGACAGTACTTCCCTGCACCTCTGTACCTGACCTTTCCGTGTTTAAACTGTGAAAATAAGCAGATCATCTGACAGGTAAGTACATTAAAATCATGAACAGGGTCCTGATATCGCCTCTGTTTCTCAGCCCTGAGATCTGGGCCGAAACCGAGGTCACGTCTTGCATCTGGTTCCCTTTGTAAGCTACTGAAACTTTGGGAATCTTCCCGGTCCAGACATCGTCTCAAACCTCGGTCTCATAGTCTTGCCGTGGTTGTCGCTCTTGCTCCTTTTTCTTCTTTTTCTTTCCGCAAAGGCCGTGAAGGCCACAGAAGCAGGCAAAGGTGAACTGAGGCATAGTCTACCTATCTCGGGCCCTCCACAAATTTATGACACCTGCAGAGAAGGAAAGAGAGAAAAAGAAATGTAGATACCAGATAAAATGATGAATCATTGATACTGCCAGATCGGTGATCAGTGCTCTTAAAATAAAAGTGAAAAAGAAAAACTCTTGGCACTCAAAGCGCTTTACATATGGAAGAGGGAATCTCTCAACCACCACCAATGTACAGCATCCACCTGAATGATGCGACGGTAGCCATTTTGCCCTAGAACGCCCACCACTCACCAGCTTATCAGTGGAGAGGAGACTGAATGATGAAGCCAATCATTGTATGGAGATGAATAGGAGGCCATGATGATGGACAGAGGCCAATGGGAAAGTTTGGCCAGGATGCCAGCCCTACTCGTTCTGAAGGACATCCCAAACATGGGATATTTTTTATGACCACAGAGAGTCAAGACCTCGGTTTACATCTCATCCGAAAGGCAGTGCTTTTGATGAACTTGACGATGACTCTACACTCTAAAAAATGCTGGGTTAAAAATAACCCAAGTTGGGTTGAAAATGGACTAACCCAGCAATTGGGTTGTTTTAAGCAAACATCTCCCCCCTCTCCAGTCAGGTTCGAAAATAAATGCTATCTGGTTAGACTTGGGTCTAATTTTATCGGGTCTGGTTTTTCTTTAAAAAAAAAAAATTGGAATGTTGGGTTCGTGTAAGATGTGATTCGGGTCAGGTACAGATTTTTGGACCCAAGAAGACCTCTACACTCAAAAAAAATCAAATTTAAAGCAGAATTAGATGCTTTTTACGCCAGGCAAAAAGTTTTGAATTTATCTGTGAAAATTCATCTGATCTGTACATCTCCAAGATGCCTGTTGAAGAGCAGTCTATCTGGAAAGCATCTGTTGTGTACAGACATCTGATAAACAACTCTAAAAAGTCAGTTTTGCTTAGATTCCAAATCAAGACGTTTTCTAAATGTCTATTTAACATCTGACAGCAAATGTCTTAGAGACACAAAATCTATCAGGGTAATGTAAATTTACATGAAAGGACTGTTTACACTGATAATAATGCTAATCACTTAACTTAAATACTGCATGAATGGCCTAGCTTGGAAGAGCTTGGTTAAACTGAATTGCGAATTGGTTAGTGATTAAGAATTGCCATGAGCAAAAGAGTTTAGTGAATTTGCCACTTTATTCTCTCGCAAACAAAGCTCGTTAAACGTTGGACATCGTGCGCTGAAAATGCAGCAGTCGCTCAATTATGAAGTTCAATAACGTAATTCTGAAGGGCTATAATACAGGCGAAACGCACTAAAGCAGCATCTCAGCGTGACTGGCCTGTTATCTGCACTGCATTGTTTCAGGCTGTAGGTTTGCTTGTGTTCTGCAGAGAGGAGATTACATGCTGAATGCATTTCGGACTCGGCTGGCTGAGCCGAGCGGCTCACGCACTGATGAGCTTCCTGTGAGAGGACAGGGCGAAATCGCAGCTATCATATCCTGTGCAGACTGCAATTAACTCAAGTGCGGCTTTCGCTCTGGGAATTGAGACATCTGAAATCTTGAGTCTTAAGCCTCGCGGAAGCAGGAAGGTCAAGCACCGCACACGTGCATGTGAATATGCGGACACCGGCGGTGTGTTCACCCCTCAGTAAGAGTCTATATCCCACTACGTACGGTAAACAGCTTCGTGCTTATGCATTTGGATGGTGCTGGGAAATTAGACACTGTGTGTTAAGATGTGCAATGGGACATGGACAGAAAAGCAATATGTCTGGGGTGGACTGCACTGAATGGATTTGACATTGCAGAACCGTGGATGGTCCCCACGGTCCCATTAGGGTACTTGCCACTAATGGTTGAGGGCACTCCAGTGATGAGAACTACACATGTAAGCACCTTAAAGCCACTAAACCACAAGCACCCGCATCCTAGACAAGCAAAAGCCTCCATTTGCACTCCTAAGAGTCCCTGGTTTAGTCAAACAACTCATGAATTAGTCAGACACTCTGTAATGATGCCATTCCAAACATTGCCAAAAAACATGGGCCTCATTCATCATTCATCACAAACAGAATTCCTTTCTCCATAAATTATTTTAAAATTTTGAAATCAATCATAAACCATTATTGTGTAATTTCTCGCACTGTAACAAAATGTAATAAAACAATTAAAAACCAACAACTTTACATTAATTAACATGAATTGTTGGATCATGCGTTTATGATTGTGTAGTAAGTTACCTCATTAATAATTAATTGAGTTGTAAAATTACAACAACAAAAAAAGTGCATTTTAAAATGTCAATGACCAATTCAAAAAGAACGCATTTTTGTGAAAAAAATTATTATGTTTTGTCACATTATCGCTCAATTAACATAAGAATGGATTTATGAATGAGACCCGTTCACACCAAGGACGATAACTATAACGATAAAGATATAGTTCTAAAAATCATTCTGTAGTACAAATAACGGCACAGAGAAAAAAATATAATTTTTCCAGTTAATGAACAAATATAAACACTGTCAGCCAATCAGAATCCATCCTGCTTTAAAGAGCTCCAGCATTTAAAGTGGCAGACGACCTAATTAAAGCAGCAGAGGACACGTATCTGTGTAGAATAAACAGAATGCTATTGTCCAGTGGTGTGGACGCTAATACACAGATGGTTCTCGACCAGAACACGTTTCTTGCCACTGCGGCGGTGGAGCGGGAAATGCATTTATGCTTTTAAAGTGGCGCTATAACCATAGATTTCACACACTTATATGACAAATTAAAAGCCAAGATTAAATGTTGTAATACTATATTACTATTGTTATTATTATAATCATAATTTATTTCACAAGAAAAAAACGTCACAATTACAACCTTACTGACCAATGTTGCAAACCGCCCCATTGCGCCACCCGGTGCTGATTTCAAACGAGTGTCACATGCGACTGGGTGGTATTTAACGGTAATAGGCATTTTGGTTGACTACCTACTCTAGTCATCGTTATAGTCATCATTCTTGGTGTGAATGGGTCTTTACACAGACTATTTTTGTATTCATTATAATCTCTTATACTAGATAGCAGTCACTTGATTAAATCAAAATTGAAATTTAATTTGTTTTATTACCCAAAAAAGAGGGGGGGGGGGGGGGGGGCTATCTGAGAAGCTCAACACTGAGCGTTCCTCGTGGAGTTCAGTTCAAGGCTAAAGTCCAAGTAAATGTGGCACGTCTGTGATTATTTTCAAATCGAGGTCAGTACGGCAGGGCTTCTGGGAGAGCGTCTATGCGCACGGCCCTCGAGTGGCACTCGTAGCGGTTTGCGGATTGAGTGGAAAAGCTCTGGTTGCTGAGTTTGCAGTCGAGGAGTGTTATTATTGTCATTATTTTGTGTCAGGTGCAGTTCTGCTACAACAAAGCCGGATGAAGCCGCAACGACGGACGAACTTAGCACAAATACGCACAGAAAAACAGCAACGGCGTGCTTTTATCCGACAGACGAGGACTCACACGTCGATAAATTAGGCAGGTCTTCATGGTACGACGCGCTGGGGTTGTTAGCCTGTCTGCACACACAAAAAACCCTCCCAGTTCTGACATTGCTGGATTGTTATTTGTCGAAATCACTTCTTTCAGTTATTCCCCCAGGTAGCATCGCCACCCCTGCCCTGATCACAATAACAAGCAGAGGTGATATTGCGCCTGGGAGGAAATAAAACATTAACATTTCACTCTCCTCACGTTGCTCCCAATGAGTCTAATTAAGAGAGGGAAGCTGGTGATAAATACTGCAGGCTTCGTTAAAAACAGCCTGACTCAGCAGACGGTCATGGCAGTTTGGCGCTGTGCTTTTGACGCTCGGGTAAAACTGCCAGCCACGGGGACAAAAACCAGCCACAGTGCAACGGGGGGCTTGCAAGCCTACAGACACCGTGCCCAAGGGCACAATGTGTGTGTGTGACAGCGAGAACGAGAGCGAGAAAGGGAAAGAATCATGGATTATTGTCAGCATTGTGCAGGCTTGCCACATCCTGAATGCTGTAATGTCATACTTGTCAACGAGAAGAAAAAATGTTTCTATTCATCGCCAGCTACATATCTAATTAGCCCATCACAAGCGTGACTGCACTCCGGGACTCAATGCTAAGTTCATTACGAAAATGGATTCACGATTGTTGAGGTGCTAGTTTGTGCTGGCAGAGAAGTGAAACACAACGCACATTGATCCACAGAAACCCTCCAGAAGTGCAGTGGTGGTGCCACGATGCACAACATTTTAATGGCCGCAGTCAAATTACCAATGTACATTAACGTCTCATTTAGAAAATGTTCTGATTATTAATAAAAAGGCTTTTTTTTGTATATACGAGATCGAGGCATTCTCTGCGTCATCCATAAGACAATTTGTCAGTTGCTTGGTTTATTTTTTTCTGGGTAACCACACCCACATCAAAATCTCATTGGTCCAAAAATCTAAATGTATATCAACCATGAAATATATTCTAATCATGAGTAGAATTTAAAGGGAGACAATTCTTAGATAATGAATTTTGCTCAACTCTGATGAGAATATATTCATTTTCTAATATAATATTTAAAGCTACACTGTGTGATATTTTCCCCCATCTAGCGGTGAAAGGGTATATGACCATCCAGTAAATATTAGTTTCTGTTCCTCCCAATTCCGATTTCATTTTAACTCCTACGGTGGCCGATTTAGTCCAAGATTAACATGGCTTCCAGTTCAATCCAGCAATCCCCCTATTCACATTCGACACGGCGCCATCGAGTGTTAAAACGCGAAAGACGAAGCTTGAATTTACGGGTATGTCCCTCTTTGGCTAATGTACTTTCAAGATGGAGGGGCAACATGGCGACCCCCATTCGAACCCCTTACCCATATGTATTTTCAATGGCATATTATAAACTTACGAGAATACTTTATTACTTGAAAGAAGTAAATATACATTAATGAGCACATATATTTTTGAAAGAACTAAGTGTTTTTAGCTAAGAAGAAACTAAAAAAGTTACACAGTGTAGCTTTAATATACACATTTTTTAATTCAGAAGTTGGTATAAGAATTGAATTGTCCACACACTACAGGAGGTACAATACAATACTTTTTAAACTTCCATTTTAAACTTTCAAACAAGCCAACAGTCAAAGTTTTCTTGACAAAGTTTAATTGTTCTTGTTAAAAGTGACACTTATAGAAGTTATATGTCGTTATATGCCCCCAAGTTGTAAGTCGCTTTGGATAAAAGCGTCTGCT
This sequence comes from Romanogobio albipinnatus, assembly GCA_023566225.1. Lineage (NCBI taxonomy): Eukaryota > Metazoa > Chordata > Actinopteri > Cypriniformes > Gobionidae > Romanogobio > Romanogobio albipinnatus. The sequence goes on along the minus strand of CM042254.1, from coordinate 6,175,858 downwards.
AAATGCATAAATGTAAATGTATATGAATTTATTAGAATTTCTATTCAAGTTAATATTAGCAAACTCAATTCTAATTCAGGAACCGAAATGGAATTTACATTACATTTTAAATATTTGTAAAATTGTTGTCAGATCAACTAAAAAAGCTAAAATTACTGTCAATACGTCAAAAATATGATTTGCTATGACCAAATCAATCAGAATAGTCCCTGTAAAAACTTAAATTTTTTAAGTACAATCACAACCCTGACTGGCTGTGAAAACATGATTTACTATGACCAATTATCAATTAATTGCAATTTGATGCATTTCTGTAATTTGCACATGAAATTAAAACAAGAAAAAATTAATTTGGAATTGGAATTGGATTGGATAGTGAAATTGGAAATGGAATTGAATGGATTGTTTAAAATAGAGGTGGTTGGTGGGGAGTGGTTGAAAAGCCAAATTAGCTGAAAGAAAAGTCATTTTAGAAGTATAGTGTATTAAACAAATAAGTAATTGAATTTCAATTACTTTAAGCTGGAACCTTGCTTGGTTAGGACAGTGGTAAACTAAAACCCTTAAAACCTTTCAGTTGGACTGCCCCCATGAGGTAGGATGGTTCAAAATCTCAGTCCTTCAGTTGAGCTTCCACTCTGTACCCAATGGCTTTGAACCCTATGTGACATGGCAGAAGAAAATCACATAGGAATAGAAAGCCATAAAACACAGCAGTGACCAAGCGAGACCGCCAAGACACTCCAGCCATCCCATCATCCTTCCTTCCTTCCTTCCCAACCTACATCTTCCCCACCTCAGAAGCCCTCCGGAGAGACTCAATCACTCTCTGTGTGGCACTGACAAGCCGGCTGAACGGACCAGTGGTCCCACAATCCCTCAGCATCGGTCTGTCTAGCGCAGAGAGGAACTCCAATGTGGGTTTAGCTAGATGTGGCGGCATCAGATAGGACCACGGGCTGAAGCGCTGACAGGAAGACCATAAGCACATGCTGCAAAACATGTGAAGCGTCTGATATCTCTGCCTTAGAGAAAGTGACTCCCTGAATGTCAATTCCTCCGGGAGAGTTTAATATTTCCTGAAAGATAGCAAAGGAGCTACACTAGTACTGCTTTACTAACCGTAGCAAAATTTTTATATTCTCTGTTCAGCTTGGCTTTGTTTTCACCTTCTTTTGAAGAGAAGTTGCAAAGCCTACTTATGAGGGAAAAAAATATAAATCCTATAATAAATTATTAACCTTAATAACTGGGATGACTCAGCTCACCGCTAGCAACAAGCATCAGCATTTCATTACTACCTTGCTGTTCGCTTCTAAAGCACAATGACCTTGTTTTAGCTTAAGAAGACTTAAGTACCGCATTAGACCTAGTTTTCTATTGAAGTCACCGTGAACCTATTTTACTTTGCATTTATAATTCAAATAAAAGAACATTTGAGAGGACTTTGGTGACGTCAGCCAAGAAGGAAAGACGTTTCATAGATGTAGCGAGGTAATAAATACTTTTTGACAAAGAAAAAATACTTTATTACCATATTTTTGTTCAAATAAATGCAGCTTTTGTGAACATAAAAATGGATGGATGGATGGATGAAATGAGATGGATGAAGGATGGATAGAGAGCGAGAGAGATGAATGGATCGAAAGATGGATGGAGGTATAGATGGAATAGATTGGTTATTTGTTGGAGGAACGGCTTAATCCTCACTTCCCATTCAGAATGGGAGTTCCTTCTGACTTTGTGAGCTCCACAGAAAGACAGAATGAAAAGAAGAGGGTAAAAAAAAAAAACTGAGTTAAGTCCTTCCCTGCCTTCGACATCCTGGGGGAGATAGGTTTGTGCAGAAGGGGGATCCTAAGCTGATTTGTGCCGTTATCAAGATCTCTGTGGCAACAGACAGTAGTCTTATTTATTTATTTCCCAGCAAGACAGAAAGATAAGCCTCGGTTTTCCAGCCGTTGATGCGAGGGACAAAATCCAACAGCTAATCCTAACGGTCAACAGAGAAACAAAGTTTGACCACAAGCCTATTACCGTTGTCTTTCTCTATAATTTAAAGCCATCCATCTGATCCCAGAGCTCTCCGTCTCGCCGGGAACGTGGGCTAAAGGGCACTCGGGAACGATGTGATATACAGTTATGGGTCGGCCGTGATAAATTTTATTACCCTCTTTCTAGCCACTGATCAAATTCCAGCGTGAACAACATCATGTTTCGATCAGGTTATCGGTCGTTTCAGAAAAGATCCACAGAGAGGGCAATTGATTGGTTTTGTCTTGTGTGCGTCAGTCCTTTCAAAACGCAATGAGGGGGAACGAACGAGCAAACAAAAAGAAGTCAATCTCTCTCCTTCCGCAGATCTATTTGGCTGGTGAAGAATGAAATGGACGGCGGCCAGAAAAGCACCCTGAGAAAGGAGAAAGCGTCTGGTCAAAAAGTGAGGGAGAGGGCCATTGATCAGTGGCGCAGATATGTCTCAAACCTGTCAGAAAAAAGAAAGAGCGATTGAAAGGGAGATAAGGGGAAGGGGAGAGGAGAGGAGAAGTGAGTCATACTATTTCCCAACCAGAAAAACAACAAAAAAAGTTATAATGAAAAGCCACACAGTTTGCAAATGCACTGAGGCGGTAAGTTCCCTTCCTCTGAGTGTGTATTAAGGTTAAGACAACTCAGTCGACAAGCTCTTGAATTCACGTCTCTACAAAATAGTCACAGATAAAAGCATTTGGGAATCCACAGGCTGCTTATGCTTTCAGCACAGGGATCTTATCTCCTGGAATAGCACTAACATCTCGCCGTCAACAACGACGACTTGACGACATTAGAGTATGTTACTGACGAAAATCTATTTAGTGGCTTCTAGAAGAAAAACTCTCAAACTAAATTAGAGTATACAGTGTTTAAAATATAGAATTTAGTGGTTTTCCAAGGACCATCTGAATCAATTATTATTAATTACATTTTAAGGATTTGTAAAATTGTTGTGTTGTCAGATAAACTAAAAAAAAGCTCAATTAAATCAGCTACAATAACGGTCAAAAAGTCTAAATTTACTATGACCAAATCAATCAGAATACCATTGTAAAAAATGTGCTGCCTTAAATTTTTAAGTACAATCAACTTGGATGTTTAAGTCATTTCAACTTGAATAACATTAAACTGACCTTTAACTTAAAAAAACTTATTTTGATGAGTTAACGCATAACTTTTTGATCATTTCATTTTTTTTTATAGTGCACTAGGAGAGATCAATCACGAAATAGTGTTTTATGGCGCACTTTAAATTTTTACAGTGCTATTTTAATAATTTTGGGAAAAAAAACCCTCTTCAGAAAACAATTGGCATGATATGCAATGAAAAATGACTTATTGATAGGGAAAAAACAGACCTTTCCTCTAGCTGTGATGTGTGTTCCTGGTTAATTTGCTGGGACGCACATCCTGTCTTCTGCTAGGCTCCAAAAAACTACACCAAATCCTCTCAAAATTCAGGGTTTTCTAATAAAACGCAACACTCTACTCTTTCCTGTTTCGCCCCAGCCACCTCCCAAACCTCCATCTCACCGTCCACAGGTAAGTACGGACAGCTGGCCAACCCCTCCCTCTTGGCCTGTGTGAAAAATGGAAGACCGGGATTGGGAGGGGTGGGGGGTAGGTAGGAAAAAAGCTTTGGTTGTTCAAACACAAAAAGCTGGGCAGGGAGAGAGGGACAGGAGCCGGACAGAGGCAGTGTTTGTCGAGGTGGTATCTCGCTGAGGCATTTGAGGCACCAGGGGGGCCAGGTATTACTATCCATCACTGCCCTCAGCCCTCTCACGCTGGGTCCTGGCCCCTGTAACAAAGCCTCCATTCAAGACACTTACAGCGCCGTTTTTTACCCGTCCTTCTCTTTTTTCCCCTTCCCCTTTTTTTTTTCCAGAGGAAGAGAGCACAACCAAACTGCTCTTTGTGAAGGCCACCGGTGGTCAAAACTAGCATTGTAAACGAACGCTACCCGTCCGTCTAGGTTAAGTCGATGGAGTGGCAGCAAATAAGAAGCCATGGGGTGCAATGTCCTCTTTCAGATCTGACCTTAAAAACACAAAACTGTATTTTATGCTCCTTTAGCGTAATTGGACTCAACAGCTCCCTCTAGAGGAAGACGAGAGAAATTCTGATCCTCTCTAAAAAGAACATTCAGGGCTTTGTTGCTGTTTTTTGTTACTTATTTAGCACACACACATTTTACTGAGGCAGCTTATTTATACTAGCGCTATAATTCTGCTGTGGCAACCTGCAGGTTAATGTCTACCTCAAAGGAGCAATAGTGAATCTCAACACTCAAATTCTTGGCTCCTCTACCTCACTCAGAACTGAGAGGGAAATATGTACTGTATATATGATGTTCAGCTATATTATATGTATGCATGTATGTATGTATGCATGTATGTATGTATGCATGTACAATATGTATGTAGGTATGTTTTGTTTCTCACCCTTAGTTCTGGCCTAGGTTTGGGAACTATAACCATTGCTGCCAAGATTGATAATATTTCATGATGCCAATATATATTCAACAATATTAACTATAATTATATTAACTATATTAACAATATTAACTATAATTATAGTTAATACTAAAAATATTTATTAATTTATTTAATAATTTACAGTTATATATTACATTATGAATTATATTGTATTAAATAATTAAATATTTTAATAATTCAACAATTTATCACCAGAGATAAAACATTGTGAAAATTCTGAAATTCTGAAAAAAACAAACAAATGTAACTATAACTATAAAATGTATCAATAACTATTTGTAGTTACAAACAACATTTATGTTTTGCGAAAACATTTTAAAGCATGTAAAACTGGATTGGACATAATTTGCATATGAACTTTGCAAATCTATTAAAAAATGTTTTGCCATAGATGTTTGAATGAGAAATTTCATGAGAAGGTGTGAAACTGTCCTACCACAATATTTAGAAAACCAAATAAAAGACATTTAAAATTAAACTTGACATAATCTACATATACACACACACAGACACACACACAGTTCAATCATGAAACTCTTCTGAGCAGCTGATTGGCTCTCTTAAAGCCGACTGCTTCGGTCAATCGATCTGTTTGTTCTATGTACGCAACCTATTTATTTCTGTCCTGAACCAGCTAAACTTAGTGCATCGCACCATAGGAATTTTCCTAGCCCTCCACCCTCCCCAGCACCACCTGCCTAAATCTGCTAGGGGGTTCTCCTTACTTTCCTTGCAGCAGCTCACATTCTATTCACTGTATTTACGCACGTTTCTGTGTTTTCTTTCACACATGCAGCAGATTTAGTCCACCAAAACTAAGCCAATGCATATCCCATTCTTATCAATAAATGCTGTTTAAATCTTTGTCAAGAGTAGTCATGATATATATGTTTTTATTTTTTTAATTTTTTAATTTACTGTGATGATGATGTCTTACTAACACAAATCACAAAACTGCTAGGCCACTTTAACCTTGCTGAGCAGCACCAGGATATGGCAAATTGATCTTTCACAGGATTAAGCAGAGTGGGAAATGAAAGAGAGATAGACAGCATGAGAGAGCGAGTGAGAAAGAGAGGACTCTCTATTTGGTCTTTGTGCTGCCCAGCACTACAGAGCAGCTGCCTTCAGCATGAGCTCTTTTGAGATGTGCACAACCCTATTGATAAAACGGCATGTAATTATATACACACTTCTTATAGAACGGCTTAACCGCTACTCCTTAATAGTCACAACATAATTATACAGTCCCATTTATCAGGCTCACTAATCATATGGAAAGATCCTGGCCCACATAGTAAAGCTCTCTGCGGAGAGCGCATTCAAAACGAGAAATCTGAGCGCCCGCTTGAAATGAGGAACTCAAAGCGATGAAAATGTGGACGTAAGCCTATTTCTGCCTCCTGTGGAGGCCGTCTGAGATGCTGGATCTGATCGGCCTTAAATAAAAATAGTGCTGCGAGGGTAAGTGATGTTGTACTTTGCTCCTGGAGGATTATCTTCAAGTAACCAGGTACAAAACCAAGCAGCGAAACCAGGTAAGAAAAGGTCACAGCGCTTTTACTGAGACGCCACATATTCAGAGTGAATGAAGCCGAACCGGATGTGAAGGGGGGAGGTGGGTATAAAAGGAGGTCTGTATTCATGAGTGAATCTGATTCAGAGATAACGCTGATCACGACACGGCTCAATGGATTTCTTGATTCTGATTGGCTAATCACAGAATTACATTTTTTGGAATAATGGACCGTTGTCCCGGGAAATCTGTAGTTTCTCTCATAGCTCAAAATAAATAGTTCCCATACATATTTTTTTGTTTGTCAAGAAGCCATAATAAGTGTGTTTATTTTACAATTAAGATCGGCTGACTGTATATTATCCCTTACATGAAATATCGATCTAGTGTTGGCTTGGATTTATGCCAGCAATTTGCCTGGACTGAATGCTAGCGGTCACCATGACACAACACAATGCAGTCTCTCAGGATGTGTAAATTTGAGAGAAACTCAGAGAAATACTAAGTAAAAAAACTTTGATGATTGCAGAGGAGCAGTAGCTTCCTGCAAACAGCAGGATTTGTAGCTCCTCTGGTTATCATTTCCACACAAATGCTCTATTTGCATAGGGAAAAGATACTGTTACTGGCTCACTGGATACAGATGGCTCTTGGGAACTATAATTCAGCATCAAGCTAATATGTAGCCGGTTTGCAGCAAAGTATCTCTCATCAAGGTCACAAGTTGAGATTCCAACCGCATATTACCGTTTTGTTTTTGTACACTGTCACTTTATATGGTAATCAAGTCCCCTGGTGAATGCAGAATGCCCTCTTTTTCTCTTATAATGAGGACATCCTGTCACCCTCTATAAGTTCGGAGACAGGAAGGTCAAGGTGATATCAGAACACAACGGAAGGGGAATCAGAAGGCACTCTCACTGCTACCTGTATATATACATACATACAATTAAAAATCATGTATATATTTTTAAAATCATGTAAATCATGTAAATCATGTAAATCATATATATATATATATATATATATATATATATATATATATATATATATATATATATATATATATATATATATATATATATATATATACATATATACATACATACATACATACATACATACATAAACACAATTTAAAATCATGTTTTTGTTATTTTTTTGATAAATAATAAAATAAAATGTATTTAATTTATTGTGTATGTATATTTATATATAACACTTAATATTTGGCTAATCAATTACATAAATACAAATAATCAAATTTATATGTAAATGAATGTTAATGTTTATTTCCACAATTTGTCAAATATCGCCTTTTGCTTTTATTTGAAATCCAGTTAGCAGAAGGCAAGCAAACGCTTCATAATTACAATGTCGTCATGAAAAGCTATTAGTTTAGAGTTAATAGGCCTGATTTCCTAATGAAATTCTGAGCAGAAGTAATCGTGAGAAGCAGTGAGTATTTATTATGCTCTGGCATGAGTCGAAAGTGCCAATCTGCTTCTTTTGGCAGGGACGCGCACTTCACGCGAGGAAATTCCCCACCAAACGTGGGCGCCGTTAACTACGCAAGTAAACATATTCGTGCATATGTGCGCACAGACAAGAAAACAAGCCACAGCCTCTTATACCAGTTGGTTCATTATGCCATTTGGTTCAGAACAGCAGTGGGCTCGCAGAATGAAGAGGAGGAACAGAAAGATGAAAAAAAGAGAGATGGGGAGCAAGAACTCTCACTTCTAATCAAGGTAGCCGCCTTCTCAATCTCTCGCAGCAGGTCCCCAGTGACAAAACACAGCACGCAGCTCAACACCCTCCTTTCACAGAGTACCTGACCTCCCACCAACCACTGTCCCCCATTGCATTCAACAATTCTTTCTCTGTTTCTTTCCTTTTTTCCCCCTTTCTTTTTCACTCCATCTCATTCTTTCTCGCCAGCCCTGCCCCCTGTGCCCTCAGTTTCTCTCTCTCTCTCCCGGTGCGAATGGATGGGCTGTTGGCGATTCATTAATCTTGATGCAGCACCTGCACTCTGGCCGAGTGGGAGCGTCCGCCGCCAAATGTCACATTTCATCGGATTAAATTAGCTTTATCTCTGGCAAATGCCTTCCCCTGCAAGATCGCACTGATTTTTTCTTCGCACCTCCCAGGAGCAGGGGGCCAGCAGGGGAGGCATCATCATGTATTCATTCACCTCAGGAACGTTGGCGACGAGTTAGCCTAATTGACGGGAGAGAGTCATTATCGGGAAAATGAGAGAATGGATAAATAAGAACGGGGGAGGGAGGCGGCGAAAAGGAGACTGGGCTACGCGCCCCTTTCCAGAAAATGAGTAAGAGCCAGGGAATGTTAGGGAGTGAATGGGCCTCAGTATGACCACGCTTCTGTATGCTGGAGAGCCCTCATCATTCAAACGTAGGATGCTCAACTCTCCCCCTCTTTTTCGATACGAGAATAGCAGCTGCTATGCACTAGGCAGGGTTCCCCCCCTCAACAACACAATCACGTCATGTTCGCCTGTCCAAAAAAAAACAAAAAAACACAGCTGAACTGAGTTTAAGAAATCCCTGGCGGGTCTACTTTTGTATATTGTAATTATTCACCAAAAACTCTTGTGCAGGATAACCAACTGTCTCATGCATTTCAAGTCTCTAAAATTCTTGGTATTTACCACTTTAGGAAAATTCTATTTTTAAAGTTATGGTTCACCCAAAACGGAAAATGTATTCACCGTTTATTCACTTTCATGTCGTTCCAAACCCGTTTGACTTCTGTGGAACACGCACAAAAAACATATTTCGATATGTTGTGTTTCGCAGAAACACAGATATGCAAGATTTTAGACAAAAATGACAGAATTTCAATCGCTTTAACTTCTTCGGTTCGAAAGCCGAATGACAAAACAGATGGAATGATGGCTGTCAGAGAGAATGTGCCACGCCCTGAATATGCAGCTGGGCAGAGGAGGTGTGAACAGCGATTGGATGGGGGACGGCAAAAGTCACGCCACCCTTCTCAAAAGGCGACGCCTACATCAACAGGCAACAGAATGACGTAATGGTTGATTGCCTATGGGAACCAAAATTGAATTTTTTTAATTACTTCTAATAATCTTTATCCTTCAGTAGCAGCAAATCACGAACGCTAGGATTCAAAATCATCGAGATAAGTGCAAAAAGCATTGAGCGATTACTCGCAAACCTTGGCGCGAGTATTCAATCGAGATTCAACCCAATGTGCTCTGCATTCAAGTTTACATGTCTAGGACTAAGGAAGCGTCTTGGAACCTGTCCTCAGGGTCACTGAGTTCCCTGGAAAACCAAACGAGTGCAGCCAGAGAGTTGACGAAAGGACAATAGGGGACTTGGAGACATTGTTCGAGGTGAACGATAATCTCTCGGCAGAGTCTGATACTGACAGCGGGGCTGTCAGAGGTGTCATCTTAAGTATCTGAGCGCGGAGGTGTGGAGGAATTGCCATCTCTGGACACCGGCATCTCAGTGAGACCGCCAGACCCTGTCGCTTCCGAGCTTCCACTCTGTCACTCTCTGTATTTTTAACCCAGAAATCACTATTTTTTTACTACGCGCTGGCTATTGTTACTGCTGGATTGTATTTTGTGTCACGTAGTGTGCGTACAACTATCCTTCAACCTTTTGGACCCCTTTGTTCGTGTAGACAGGCATTCACACGAAAGGACATGATTCAGAAGACCTGCTGCTTTTGAGATGACAACATATATCGTGCCCTCCGTAGGTGTCCGTCCCCGCTGTATAGAAGGGATAGATCCAACCGTAATGTGTCTGAACCAATTTAGCTACTGTCAATCGTCTCTCGCAGCATGTGTGTCCGACTCCCCTCCCCTTCCCTTCGCTCAAACACACACACACAGACACATTATACTTTCCATCTCGAAGCAGCAGGGAAACCCTGAATGTAGAGGGAATCCTGTTTAGCTGTGAAAAATCCACTTTATGATGTCTTTTGACTCTGCACTATCATCTACGGTTCCACTTGTTGTCTTATACGAGCTTAAGCTACATTTGCTGACATTTTGTGAGAAGTAATAAAGAAACCTGTCATTCTTTTCTATCTGCGTCCGTGCAGCAAATGTAGATAAACTTCAGTTGTATATGCTGCCGCATGAAACCCCATTGGAAACCAAACAACTTAAAAGCAACAATGATAGTCTGAGGTCTCTATGGTAATCTGAAGAACAAAGAGGTTTTAATGTGACACTAAAAAACGGAAAACAGTAGCAGACGGTAACCGTTACATGGTGGTATTATATGGTAAATTCACAAAAAGTATTAATGAAATATATATTAAAAGTGTGTATATATGTATAGATATCATATTTTTATTCTCTCTCTTTCTCTCTCTCTGTATATAAACCAATAATAGAACCCAATAAGAGATGAAGGTCTTGGTGCAATGTGTTGGTGATCCGATTTAGTGATGAGGTGATACAGAGGGAACAGCTTACACCATTTTATGGGACAAATGGAGAGACAGCAGTACAATACGACAAAAACACACAAAAACTGTCCCATTTAAATCTACCTGCCACCTTCGCTTGTTTTCAATCCATCTTTTTCTTTGTCTCCCTTAAAATATTGTCTTTTAATTCAGTTTCAACACGGAAGCCTGGTCGTGCGTAACACCTTTTTTCCATGGAGTCTTGGTGCTTGTCCTGATTTAGCTTGGGATCTATTTCCGTCCAGCCCTGGGGATACACCTAAATTTGCCATAGTGAAATTCACGTTGTGTGAGAGTGTGCTCGAGAATAAAAGTTAAAAGTTTTTAAGTGCATTTTAATATATTTATGCACATGTATGCGTTTATTAATGTGCGTCCTGTGGCTATGCAAGGATGCATATACAGCAGCGATATGTAGAGCATATACAGCTGAAGTGTTGGTCATTGATTCTCCAATTCTGCAGAGCTTTTTGGACCCTAAAGGCTTTTTGCACGCTGAACTTGGAGATAAGGCAACCTCAGCAATGCTCCAAGAGCGGCAACACATCCTAATCAGACACACACTCTAAGTGGCAGCCAAAAACTGCATCCGACCATCAAAAGCACCTGCCAGAACCCAACCACCACACACCAGCAGAGCACACACTTACTCACACACACTCACCTACAAAACAACGAAGAAAAACATAAAAATCACAGTTGTGTCTGACGACAAGAGACTTTGAGAACAAATAAACACAAACACAATGGTGGACGTTCACATTCAAAGAGAGAGAGAGATGTCAGAGACAGGATGGGCAACGGCGTTCGGGATGCGTTTGACAGGACTCACCTCTGCCTTCCTCTGTCTGGCGAGCAGTGAAAAGGACTGGCTTCCAGCGGCACTGTTGCCGCACACAGAGACAATGAGGCAGGGCGAGAGAGAGCGAGAGAGAGAGAGAGAGCGCGAGAGAAGGAGGGAGGGGGATGAGAGTGAGAAGTGGATGAAGGAGAGTGAAAGAGCAAGAGGAGGGAGTCGGAGAGGTTCTGAAGTAGACGGCCAATCAATGTAGAAATCAGTGCGAGAATCTGATGAAACGGCCGTGGATTAGCGATCAGCGGCTTTCAGCTACCGAAAGAAGGAGGGGGGTCGTGAAAGTGCCCCAGAGTATGACTTAGAAAGAGGGGGGCAGAGGTAAAGAAAAGGCTGGGAAAAAAGTACAATACAGTGCAAGAAAGGGGTTCCCAGACTTGTCCAAGTTTCTTCAGTGCCTTGGAATGAGCGCAAAAGGCCACACCTGTTTTGTTCCCCTTCAAATTTGATTTTATGCCTCAATTTAAGGAATGAGGGAATGATGGTTGTGTGAGTGTCTCAAGATCAGATCTATCCCTCATTGTGTCTTCTTGTTAGGACAGGTTCATCAAGATCTCAGATTTGGACTCGAAGACTGAGTTCACTTTGGCTTTCATCTCGTTGGAGGTCTCCCTTCCTACAGTTCTTCTCTCCAGCATATCCGGATCAGTAAGGCCCAAGGCTTGGGTGGGTGTACCCCCCTCCCAGAGATAATAAAGTGATTTGGAAGAGGGGGAAAAATGGCTCCTCTAGCAAACACTGCACCAGGTGTTGTGTCCGGATTGGTCCAACATGCTCCTGTGGCACGGTTACAGTGGAGTCAACGGGTCCAATTATTTTGGTCTCAAAAGGAGGGAAACCAAGAGGGAAAAAAGGCTTCTTTTCGAGTCTCGGCTCAGAAAGGAATTAATTAGATTGAAAGGTGCTTTTCAGAGCACAGTCCCGAGAATTCTTTACAATGAGCAGCCAAAATGTCCCAAATCGGAGACAAGAGAGGGTGGGAAGGGGGGTTCAGAGACTCGAGCGAGAAACAAGAGATCGAATTAAACAATGGAGAACAAGTTGAGAACTATCTGAATGTTATAAAAGAACAAGAACGATAGTCCCCCCTCCCCTCAGGTTTTAAGCGCGGCTCTTTTCTCTCTGGCATTCTGAGATCTCCGCTCGGGATAATCCATCAGGAGGGGACCGGCTTCTTGCGGCTTTGAGCTCCAAGTCCGTACGGAGCTCTCCTCGTACCGCAGTTCCTCTTTTACTCTCGCGGCTCGCCGGCCGATCATTTTCTTTTCCTTGGCCATGACAAAATGAGTGGGATAGGGATGTGTAGGAGAGCTCAGAAAAGAGAACAAGGGGGCAGAGAAGGAGAGAAAATAAAATAATAATAAAACGGAGGGAGGTTGACATGAAAATGACAAAAGGAGGGAAGAAGATGAATGAATTAATTCGGAGAAGTGGGTCTGCCGGTGGAGGACGGGAATGGGGGAGAGGAAACAGTGTAGGGCGTCCCGTCCCACACTCACTCCCCCGTGCCAAGAGAAAGGAGTGGTGAAGTGGTGGAGGTGGTGGTGATTCAGTCGACAACCTCGTTCGTCCTGTCTCTCTCTCCCTCGCACCCTCACTTTCTTTCTTTCCCTATCTGTGACTCAAGAAGAGAGCCGGCATACAGGAATCCTCTCGGATCTCCTCCCTCTTCCCCTCCCTCTCGCACACGTTCGGTTCATTATCATTCACTGGTTCTTACTGTGACACGCTTCAGTAACCCACTCACTCAGACGAGGCAGAAGAGATGCTGAATTCTAATGCAGGAGTGAGAGAAAGAGGTAGAAAAAAGGAGAAGCAGGAGGGGGGCAGTGCTGTGGACCAGCAGGTGTCCTCTCTCTCACTTTCTGCTCCATCTGTCTGTAAAAAGAAGCCGAGCCCTTCAAGAGGCCGTTCTACTTTATTCTGTTATTCTCTCGCTCAAATGGCCTCGACACACTTCACCCAAGGCCAGAGTTGTATGGTTCTCGTGAACGGCTCTGGAATAGGAAGATGATATGTATTACATCAACAGGTTTTGTAGTTCTCAAGATCAGTTTTTTTTTGTCTACACAAAGGTATTGTTACTACAGTAAAACAACAATTAGATGTTTATATTTTATGTTGCATTTTATTTTACAGTATGTGCACTTACATACTTACAGTGTACTTACCTAAGAAAGTACTGAGTAACATAAGGTAACTACATGGGTTAAGGTTAAGTTTAGGGGTAGGGTTTGTACCTAGTTATTACCCAGTTACTGCAATTACTATAACAAGTACACAGTATGTACACGGGGAACAGGATTGTAAAATAAACTGCTACTATATCTTCTAAAGTAAATGTGAGAGTAACTTACCTGTTCATAACAGGTAGGACATTTTAGGTGGTTGCTTACTAATCCAGTTCTTCACCACGTTCCTTGCAAAAGGTTCTGGAAAGGAGATGGAGGACAATTGGAATTACATTAAAAAAAAAAAAATTATCTTAAGATTGCTTGACAAGTTTTTGACACATTTCTGTAAAAGAATATTTAAATGTTTATATTTTCTGAAGAAAATGTGAGTGGTACTTACCTGTTCAAAGATGTTGGGACATTCTTGTTAGTCCAGTTCTTTAACACAGTACTTGTGGACGTCTCAGGAAAAGGAGATGGAAGACGACTCGTATTAAATCAACAGATTTTGTAGTTCTTAAGTTTGATTTTAAAAAGCTAAACCCTTAGCATAAAAATTCTTCCACACACAAGCATTGTTACTGAAGTAAAATCATACGCTACATTTAGGGCCAGATTTACTAAGAGCTTGCGCCAACACAAGCCCTATTTTGGCAGTAAAAATTACCGTCAGGATTTCCTAAAGACACACGATTAATTAACTTGCGATGAAAAAGACGAAGATTTACTAAGGTTTGCGCTCGTCAATTTACTGGTGTTTGCGCCATTATTTAACGCCCAAAAGAAGCATGTCTTAAACCAGAGGCTAATTTGCGCTGCTCTTGGTAGATTGCGTTGGTCATTATGGAAATGATCCGGCTGCGTCTGTGTTCTTTAATTTGTGCGTCGTCAGTATATCACGCGCAGAACTTTCCACTCCCATCTGTGCTTTTATGTAATTGCGCTCTCACAGTCTTTTTCTGCGGAAAATGTCAGTGTTCAAAAGTAACAACAGCGTTGCTAGGGTGTTGATGGTTGCTTACTGGTACAGTTGTTCTTAAACTCAAAGGTTTACCTTTATAAAGCTTTACTACAGTCCTTGTGAATGGCTTTAAATTTGTTTTTTGCATCAACAATTGGCATTGCATCAACACATTCCTCAACTACATTTGAGAAGTTTTACCCCCATAAAAAGTTATAATTGGATATTATAGTTTTTGCCAAACTATCATAGACATTTGCAGTTACTGTTAAGACTGCAAAACCATTACTAGATTTTTCTGAAGAAAATGTGAGTGGTACTTAACTGTTCAAAGTCACAGTGGTTGCAGGTTCCAGATCGTTGACAGGGAGCTTTGGGTGCTGGGTGGTTGCTTATTAGTCAAGTTCTCAAGCTTAAATTTAAAGGATTACCGTTACAAATATTTACCATTGCAGATGATAGTTTTCACCACACATAGGCAAATCTATTGTTGCTACAGTAAACACATTTAAAGCACTACATTTGAAAATGTGAGTGGTACATGCTTGTTCAAAAGTCACCGTCACAAGTGTTCCTGGTGGTTGCTGGGGTATTAAAGTGGTTACAAGTTGGTTCCATACTGGCCATATTTCATCATATTTCAATTCAAAGAAAAATCAACAGGTAATACCATTCTGGGAAAGTAAGTGTTTTTACATAGCCCAGTGCTTAAATCAATCTTTCTTTCTGTAAGGCCAATAAAACCTTTAAACTAGACTTTTTGAACAAAAAAGGGAAACAAAGGAA
Organism: Romanogobio albipinnatus; assembly: GCA_023566225.1. Taxonomy (NCBI): domain Eukaryota; kingdom Metazoa; phylum Chordata; class Actinopteri; order Cypriniformes; family Gobionidae; genus Romanogobio; species Romanogobio albipinnatus. The sequence goes on along the minus strand of CM042254.1, from coordinate 6,160,554 downwards.
AAAAAGGCCCGGTCACCCACAGAGCGTAAGCGAACAGGAGCGGAGATCACGCCTCGGAGTGTAGAGGGTCAAAAGTTCAGACAAATATTGTGGTGCCAAACCATGCAAAGCCTTGCAGGTAAGTATGAGAATTTTACACGAAACCTGACAGGGAGCCATGTGCAAGAACTCCAATAGAGGTGTGATGTGGTCAGGATAGTCTAGTCTAGAAGCTACTCAGAGCTGGGTTGTCACCGGTTAGTGATTACAAATTACATGACAAACATTTTAGTTATGAACCTAATCCATTACATTATTATTTAAGGTAATATAATCAGACTACTTTTGAATTACTTTTAGATTACTTTTGACCTAACTTGCTTATCACATTGATTTGAGTAGAATAATATTATTCCATATTGATATAAAAAAATACAATGAGAAAGAAAATATATTCAATTTTGCATTAAATCCAAAATCCAGTACATTAAATATTACATTCAGTCAGGGTTTTTCAGATTGGGCTTTGTGAGTTTAATATAAAGCTATTAAGTAATTAAATCTTACAAATTTTTAATTCAAAAATAAAAATGATTTGCTTACCTGCATGCCATGTGACTATTAACCGACATCAGAGAACCGTGAGCTTTATTTTATTATTATTTATCATTATTATTTTCATCGACACTTTTATTATTGACCTAACTTACAAATTAAAATCTCTGGGGGTACTTCCAAGTAAATATATTAGGTCAAAGAAATTTCAGCTGATAAAAAAAGTTGGGGAATCCCTGCATTGCATGTAAATATGAAATGAAGTGAATTTGTACATTTGAATGTGTTTGTAAGATAAAACCCTTCCAAAGACAGTAATGCATGGTTAAATAACTCACTGAAAAGAAAGGATTGATAATTCAAACAATAATTAATGTGATAATCAGCAGTTGATTAGATATGCAATGTTGCAACGTGAAATGATTTCAGTAAATCCAGTGAGCAAATGCTCTGAGTCTCAGTTTTCTCACCTGACTACGGCTATTATCTGTGTGTGTGTAATTCCACAAACCTGGAAGACCTTCAGAACATATACAGGGAGTGCAGAATTATTAGGCAAGTTGTATTTTTGAGGATTAATTTTACAACATTAATAATTAAACAACAACCATGTTGTCAATGAACACAAAAAACTCATTAATATCAAAGCTGAATATTTTTGGAAGTGGTTTTTAGTTTTAGCTATTTTAGGGGGATATCTGTGTGTGCAGGTGACTATTACTGTGCATAATTATTAGGCAACTTAACAAAAAACAAATTTATACCCATTTCAATTATTTATTTTTACCAGTGAAACCAATATAACATCTCAACATTCACAAATATACATTTCTGACATTCAAAAACCAAACAAAAACAAATCAGTGACCAATATAGTCACATTTCTTTGCAAGGACACTCAAAAGCCTGCCATCCATGGATTCTGTCAGTGTTTTGATCTGTTCACCATCAACATTGCGTGCAGCAGCAACCACAGCCTCCCAGACACTGTTCAGAGAGGTGTACTGTTTTCCCTCCTTGTAAATCGCACATTTGATGATGGACCACAGGTTCTCAATGGGGTTCAGATCAGGTGAACAAGGAGGCCATATCATTAGATTTTCTTCTTTTATACCCTTTCTTGCCAGCCACGCTGTGGAGTACTTGGACGCGTGTGATGAAGCATTGTCCTGCATGAAAATCATGTTTTTCTTGAAGGATGCAGACTTCTTCCTGTACCACTGCTTGAAGAAGGTGTCTTCCAGAAACTGGCAGTAGGACTGGGAGTTGAGCTTGACTCCATCCTCAACCCGAAAAGGCCCCACAAGCTCATCTTTGATGATACCAGCCCAAACCAGTACTCCACCTCCACCTTGCTGGCGTCTGAGTCGGACTGGAGCTCTCTGCCCTTTACCAATCCAGCCACGGGCCCATCCATCTGGCCCATCAAGACTCACTCTCATTTCATCAGTCCATAAAACCTTAGAAAAACCAGTCTTGAGATATTTCTTGGCCCAGTCTTGACGTTTCAGCTTGTGTGTCTTGTTCAGTGGTGGTCGACTTTCTGCCTTTCTTACCTTGGCCATGTCTCTGAGTATTGCACACCTTGTGCTTTTGGGCACTCCAGTGATGTTGCAGCTCTGAAATATGGCCAAACTGGTGGCAAGTGGCATCTTGGCAGCTGCACGCTTGACTTTTCTCAGTTCACGGGCAGTTATTTTGCGCCTTGGTTTTTCCACACGCTTCTTGCGACCCTGTTGACTATTTTGAATGAAACGCTTGATTGTTCGATGATCACGCTTCAGAAGCTTGGCTATTTTAAGACTGCTGCATCCCTCTGCAATATATCTCACTATTTTTGACTTTTCTGAGCCTGTCAAGTCCTTCTTTTGACCCATTTTGCCAAAGGAAAGGAAGTTGCCTAATAATTATGCACACCTGATATAGGGTGTTGATGTCATTAGACCACACCCCTTCTCATTACAGAGATGCACATCACCTAATATGCTTAATTGGTAGTAGGCTTTCCAGCCTATACAGCTTGGAGTAAGACAACATGCATAACGAGGATGATGTGGTCAAAATACTCATTTGCCTAATAATTCTGCACTCCCTGTACAAGCATTAGGCGTTTTTAAAAAGGAAAATTTAAAGATAAAAAAGTAGTAGGGAGAATCAATGAATTATGAATATTAGACTGCCATTGTTAGAATAACATGTAGTCAATAAAACAGTTACTGTAGTCTGAATACGAGTATTTGAAAACCTAATCTAATTACAAGTACTTCATTTTTGGAATCAGTTACTACCCAGCTAATATACTGCAATTTATTTAGGGTCGATTTAGAGACCATTGCAATAATCAATGTGAACTCTTTTCATTACTCATCCGATCCTCCCAAAACAAATATTCTGAGCTGCTATCCAATTTCTCACTGTACGTCAACAATTGAGTCATTTGTGTGTCCTGAGGGATTTTGGAACAGTTTAAGATTACGTGAGCTACGACTAAGAACTCTCAAAAGAGCGACCTCTGACAATAACATTTTCCTCTTGTCGGAATCTACAGGTTTACTACGGCATTTGTCCTTTTTGTAAGAGTACAGACTGTCTTCACGTGAGTCTCTGTGCGCACCTATGACTCACCGGCTAGTTAAGCTTACTCACAATGAAGTCTGAGAGGAAGTTTGACCAGCACGATGCTTATACTTGCCATAATTAGACGGCTTCAAACTCTCTTAGCTGTGCAAATCCCACTAAAGGGCAACTGTGCGCTATTCTAGGGTATTTGTTATCCGTGTTGACGTTATGAGAAAGTTTGCTTATCTTAAATGTCAGAATATAAAGGGACGCCCTCGCCCGCTCCTCCCGAGGATCCCGGTTATTATTATTTTAAAAAATCATTGTCATTCACCGTATTAAGAGCCAGTGCCCTTTTCACAAATATGATTGACAGAAGTGAGGGGCCAGAGGCGCGGGGAGTGGAAAAGGGGGATCGGAGAGTGACAGCGAACGATTTTGTCTCCCTCTCTTTCACAGACTCTCGCTGCAGTGTATACAGACATTATAAATGCAATAAAACTGTCATTTGGAGACCGCCGCCATCACTTCGACTTGATTCCCACAGGAAGCGATTAAGTTGAACACACACACTTCCAGTTCCCACACCTACACCATCTGCGCCTCGACACCCTTCACCTAACCCCCATTTAATTAAACCAGGATTCAGCGAGTGATCACACAGTACACACTCCCGTTTCAACGGCACCGTGACAGTACGACTGTTTACAGCTGACTCTTGTTAGTCGATCCAAAGCTGAAGGCACACAGTACTCAGACTAATTTGGGAACTCGGTCGTCAACCGCTCTGACTTTTCGCTCCACGTACAAGCAACCGAACAGCCGAAGCCGTCTCAGAGCTGATGCAAAGGAAATTAGCTGACAAGTAGAGCACCTACAAAGACTCAACACCTCGCTTTTTGCAGTAAACAAAGCACTGCCGTAGGATCACTCTTCTTCCTTTTCCACGCCAACTCCGTCTCGATCAATGTCTCTGTAATAAAAGCAATTACAAAAGGAGGGGGGGGGGGGGTGGGTGGCAAGGTTCAGAGCAGCCACCACCATCGGCTGAGCCCTCAGCAAAGTTTATAGTTGAGGATTATTGGGGAGGACACATCACAGAGCCGTCCCACGCACTCGGAGCCAACCAGCAGTGTCTCCAGACGCCATTGCTCTACCTTGTATTCCCTTTCATGCGGCTGCTGTTAGGTTACGTGCTGATGAAAGGCATCGGTGTAATCCTACACTTCATCTCCACTTTACAGCTGGATGCCACAGTCACAGTGAGAGGGAATGATGAGGCCTTTGAGCGTGTCAAATATATGCCAGAGATCTTGAAAATCCACAGTGTAATTTTTCTCACCAAGCATCTGTACAATCTTCTATGAATGCGATTGTAAGTGTTCCACCTCAGCGGATCGGTCACATCTGCGGTTCCAGCGAAGGTCACAATGGTGGCCCTAAAAAGGTGAACAAAGTGAGAATGTTTTAGACCCGCCATATGTTAAATAAACATTGCTTTGGAGTGTGAAGGAAACTGAATTACAAAGATATCCGCCTAGCATGTTAATGTTAAGCGTCCCTTGGGGCTTCTTCAACTACAGGCACTTTTATGTCCTAGAAATGGATTTTTATTCATATACTAAGAGCTTTCAACTTTCTTTTTGTTATGTGAAGGTCACTTTAAATACATGCCACATGCTATTTTTGGAGGTTTTATAGTTTTACTTTATTTGTCCCTGACCCAGACTTTTAAAATGAAACTAAAATCTTATAAACCCAACCCAAAAATCCCCCTCACTGCCATAGTTTGCCAAAATGCACAACTTTAATTTCAAATGACTGATGATGATACATTAAATACTTTGTTTTCGCAAGCTATGATAGTTTGATTTTTATTCATTGTATATGATATATTTTTTCTCTTTTTTTTTCATTTTTGAGGTGTGAAGGATTTTTTCATGAAAACTTTTAATGCATTATACATTTTTTGTATAAATTAAGATATTCAAACTTTTTTTGTGTGAAAACGATTTCTAATTTAAAAAATAAATAAATAATAATAATAATAATAATAATAATAATAGACATTTTCACAAGCAATTTTGCCATGAATTATTTACAGTGCATATGGAAAGTATTCACAGTGCTTCACTTTTTCCACATTTTGTTATGTTAAAGCCTTATTTCAAAATGGATTGAATTCATTCTTTATTCCCCTCAATTCTACAAACAATACCCCATAATGACAACATTTCAAAGTTTGTTTGAAATCTTTCCAATTAAAAAAAAAAAAGAAACACACACAACAACAAAAAAAATCACTTGTACATAAGTATTTACATCCTTTGCCATGACACACAAAATTTAGCTAAGGAGCATCCTGTTTCCACTGATCATCCTTGAAATGTTTCTACAACTTGATTGGAGTCCATCCATGGTAAATGCAGTTGATTAGACATAATTTGGAAATTGATGATTTGAAATTGTCTGTAGACCTCAGAGACAGGATTGTATCGAGGCGCAGATCTAGGGAAGGGTACAGAAAAAATTCTGCAGCATTGAAAGTCCCAATGAACACAATGGCCTCCATCATCCATTAATGGAAGAAGTTTGGAACCACCAGGACTCTTCCTAGAGCTGGCCGCCCGGCCAAACTGAGCGATCGGGGGAGAAGGGCCTTAGTCAGGGAGGTGAAGAACCCGATGGCCACTCTGACAGAGCTCCAGCGTTTCTCTGTGGAGAGAGAAGAACCTTCCAGAAGAACAACCATCTCTGCAGCACTCCACCAATCAGGCCTGTATGGTAGAGTGGCCAGACGGCACATGACAGCCCGTCTGGAGTTTGCCAAAAGGCACCTGAAGGACCCTCAGACCATGAGAAACCAAAATTCTCTGGTCTGATGAAACAAATATTGAACTCTTTGGCCTGAATGGCAATCATCATGTCTGGAGGAAACCAGGCACCTCTCATCACCTGGCCAATACCATCCCTACAGTGAAGCAAGGTGGTGGGAGCATCATGCTGTGGGGATGTAGGAACTGGGAGACTAGTCGGGATCGAGAGAAAGATGAATGCAGCAATGTACAGAGACATCCTTGATGAAAACCTGCTCCAGAGCGCTCCAGTTCATCTTCTAACAGCACAACGACCCCAAGCACACAGCCAAGATAACAAAGGAGTGGCTACAGGACAACTCTGTGAATGTCCTTGAGTGGCCCAGCCAGAGCCCAGAACATTTCTGGAGAGATGAAAATGGCTGTGCATCAACGCTCTCCATCCAACCTGATGGAGCTTAAGAGGTTCTGCAAAGAAGAATGGGACTTCTTACACATTGCCATTATGGGGTATTGTTTGTAGAATTGAGGAAAAAAATAATGAATTTAATACATTTTGGAATAAGGCTGTAACATAACAAAATGTGGAAAAAGTGCTCTGAATACTTTCCGGATACACAGTATTAGGGGTTCAAGCACGTAGCGCTGAAACCCTATTGTAATTGTTACATTTTCCAAGGATCACCATTCTCCCTTAAATCTGATCGGGCAGACCAAACCGTAAGTCGTAGTTCTCACATCGCCTACAACGTCACCAAGACTCGCCCAGATCGGACTACAGCGGGGGGCACTACAGCGGTCAAAAGTACTAAATGGCTCATAACTTCTAAACTGTTAGGCATTGGGATCCTTGGCTCAAGATGGACATGTTCATCTTTCAGGAGCCATTTTCAAGTAACTTTGGATATTTTGAAAACCTTACTTTTGCTAAACCTACTCCTAGGTTTTTTTGCCTGATCGGAACCCAACCACTGCAGAAATATTCTCTGGAGAGAGAATATCAATAATTATAAGGAAAAAAAAAATCGAAATTTCATTTCCCAGTCGATAAGGAGAGCCAAAATGTTCAATGTGACCGGGGTCACTTTTACTAAAAAGGCTATAACTCATGAACGGAACAAGATATTTTCACCAAAATCGGGACACATGTGCATGAGCTCATTCTGAGGTCACATTAAAAAACAATGATTGGCCACTTGGTGGCGCTATAACGCTAAAACCACCAAACCATTAGTCCGATTGACTTGAAAATTGGCATGCAATGTCTTTGTCCAGGGTGCCATGATAGTCTATGAGGACACTGGCATAACTAAAAAAAATCATCGGCATGATGGAAGTTTCGAGTCAGATCTTCTCAGTCACCTCCTAAGACTCCTGAATTCTAGCCGAGTCCAACATGCCAGGTTTCGCCTTATGGAGCAACGGTGTGAGTCTGATCGAGGTGAAACCACCACAGAAATTCGAAAACATAGGTCTATAAACTATAATAACCAAATATCAATAGGAAGTGGCAAAAAAATTCAATCAATGTTGCCCATGGGTCATTTTTATGTGTCTATAATGTCAAAACAAAATGAGATATTTACACCAAATTTGACCACCATATGTATGGGCACACTTCGAGGACACCTAAATAAATTGGTAGAGATTGGGCAAGAGGTGGTGCTCGCAGCTATATTTATTATTATTATTTAATATCTATTTTTTCAAAAGTTACCTGATTACCAAAGAGACAGCAGCGTTGAAGAGCTTTGAGAGACATGAACTGTGAAGAAAACACAGAAAATTCAAGGTTAATATCACTTGTAAACAGAATAGTTTTATTGTGCATCAAGCTGTAATTATGTCAAATTACACAGAAAGTGTGAACATATTATTATATATTAATCATTACAAAATGCTAGCTATGAAATTAGTCTTGGCTAAAGACAGAGTTTTGCCATTTTATTCCAAAACAAGTTTAAAATGCAACTTCCAAAATGACAGAAGGTGATTTATGTATACACCTTAATGAACAGAGTCCAAAGGCAATACATGAAATATGTAGGAATGCGTTTATAGGTGTAAGTGGGGCACAAACAAATTATGATAATTATAACTTCTGCAACATCTGGACTAAAAGAGCCCCATTGCTCTCAGCAAAGTCAGGCTGTTTTCTGTCGTCTTTGCTTCTAGAATTTGGAAGAATGTATTTGAATATTAAAAAACTTCCCGTTGCGCTACCCTTGCTATGAATTATCAAAGCTCAGCAGGAGGTAGATCTAATCAACCACTGTCTTCCTCCATCAGTCCGACTGTCTTCAAAGCTGCTTGGCGAGAAAACAGGGCAGGAAGTTTGTCGCAGTAAAAAAGCATGACGTTTTCAGAGCAACGAGACCTGAATGAACGCAGGACAGAGGCCCATGTGGTTTTCACTGACCTGAGTACAACTTCACTGTAAGAACAAAGAGTTGCCATCATGAATTGGATGCTGGAATGGAGACATATCGAATATTCTTCGCTTTAATCAGGCTTTCTCAGAAGATCCGTCAGAGGTAAACAATTATTTTTTTTGAAGTACACCATCGCTTGCGTCAGATGAGGGCTATACGGACGCATCCCAGCATTTTCTCGGAAGAGGAATTAAGATTTGCTCTATGAAGCCATTTGCATACAGGCAATTTTCAAATCCATTTGTGAATAAATACGAAGCCAGACATTTGCCAGCTGCTTCTTTCATCAATTCCCTAATAAACCCACGGAAAGCTGGAAAGGGGGCAGAAAAAAGGATCTTATTAAGGCTTTGTATTAGTCAGATATTAAAACCCAATCTTTAATGCGAGCCAAGGGGCATTTCACACTCGACGTGTAAATTTCCCATGAATCACTGAGGGCATCACTTCACACGCCGGCTAAGGGAAACCCCCCTCGAGGGAAACAAGTCAACTCTTTCATTTCGCAACTCCTTTTCTCTCTCCCCGCCACCGCTGTCTTCTTTTTTCTTCCACTTTCATCAGTCTGGTGTCACTTGAAAGGCAGCAGAGAGAAACAGAAGAGGAGAACTCTGGGTAGCAGAGCTTCCTTTAGAAGATGCGCTGTGTGAATGCATGAGTTAACCAAGCGAATCGGCCAGTAATCCGCTAAGGATACAGGCAGGTGCAGGTGCCACCTTTTTTAACTGGGAAAAGGGAGGCAGGAACGGGTGCCCAATCCCATAATGCACGCTGCTTCCTGCACCCGCAGCAGACACAGTCGGCTGTCGATTGTCTGCGCGCCCTTTTGTACTCATCTTTTTGGCCCTGTGGACGTCTGACTGCAGGACTGGCAGTCACGGTGTGCGGAGCGGGAAAATGCGATAGAGGCGTCTGTGTGAAATTCCTTTCATGGGGGACTAGGTTGCACATTTCCCCCTCTTTTTCTGGAAGCCACAGCTAATTTTACGCACCCTTATCTGGCCCCTTTTCGCTGGCAAGGCGCCTGCTTCTGCATGGGTCGGAGGCACTGGGCCATTTGCCACGCTCAAAGATGGAGCGAGATGCTCCTTGGGGTCTCTCCCTGCTCAGAGGATGTGGGGTGGCTCTCCTCCTGTTTCCATGGCAGCGCCTGGCTTTATTAGAATCCCATTCCAGATGCGGCACAACAGCCTTCTGTCCCTGCCCCCTCCGTGCTCGAGCCATCTTTCCCCCCTGCCTGCCCTGACTGTTTTCCAACGGTTAAGAAACTTGTCAAAAGTGAGGGATGGCGCGGTGCGTTGATAAATGAAGCGTAATGGGATAACCGCCGCGCGATTTCACACTCCGATAGCCCGTGGCACTGCCACTACTCAAGGCAACCCGTTCCCGGTGCCACGTGGGGGGAAAGTGCCCGTGACCGAGTCTTTCCTGTCACCAATATCCCTCTGGCCTCAACCTCTGCAATAAGATTCGACACCTCTGCCATGGTGGTGGTGCAAAATTCATAAATGGCTCCCTTTGAATTCATAAGTGTGGATTTGAATTGAATTGGCCACAACAGACACTGGAATTTGAGTTGAAGAGAGAGGAATTTTACTGAATTGTAATTCTAAGAAATTCAACACAGGTAATGTATTCTGAGAAATTAAGTGTTTGTCCACCCTGGTCTACAAAAAATTATCAAATAATAATTAAGAAAATATTTATTAAAATTAAAAAATTAAATATAAAATTATTCAAATATAAGAAAATATACTGTATACTGTATCAGTAGATGCATATATATATATATATAGTATTGAAGTATTAAAATATGAAAATATAAATATAAAAAATATTGTATAAATAATATTTAATCAAATATATAGTAAAATAAAAATTATTTTATAGAATTTTTTTATATTAAAACTAATTTATTTATTAAGTCAACTATTGATTAGACATCTAATATAGATCTATCTATCTATCTATCTATCTATCTATCTATCTATCTATCTATCTATCTATCTATCTATCTATCTATCTATCTATCTATCTATCTATCTATCTATCTATCTATCTATCTGTCTGTCTATCTATTATCCATCCATCCATCTATCTATTTGTCCGTCCATCCGTCTATCATCCATCCATCCATCTATCTATCCATTTATCCATCTATCTATCTGTCTCTCTTTCTCATCCCATCCATCCATCCATCCATCCATCCATCCATCCATCTATCCATCTTTCTCTCTCTCTTTCATCCCATCCATCTATCCGTCTGTCTGTCTGTCTGTCTCTCTCTCATCCCATCCATCCGTCCGTCCGTCCGTCCGTCCGTCCGTCCGTCCGTCCGTCCGTCCGTCCGTCCGTCCGTCCCTCTCTCTCTCTCTCTCTCTCTCTCTCTCTCTCTCTCTCTCTCTCTCTCTCTCATCCCATCCATCCATCCATCCATCCATCCATCCATCCATCTGTCTGTAATGCTTATAAACATTCAGACTTGTAAATTGTACATTTTTCACAACTTTTAAACAAGGTTGTGTCAAGTCAATATTTGTGATAGTTGGTTGTGAATGCTTATCTTGTTAGAAATGAACGATATATATATTTTTTAATTTCAATTATTTTTAATTCTACTTTGCATAAAAATTTTAGTTGCAGTCAGAACAGATAGCCTCGTGGACAGCACGATTTTGAGTCCTGGCTCGCAGACCTTTCCCGAACCCGTACCCCTCTATCTCTCCCACCTTGCTTCATTTCCACTTTAAACTATCATATCACAATAAATGCAAAAATGACCAAAAAACAAAACAAAACAAAAAAACATCTGAATTGCAATTCCGCATCCTGTTTGCTATTCAATTGAACTTGGATGCCATTCTCAATTCAATTCAAAATGGTGCACAACCCTTTAAAATGGACAGCATTGTTCACCAGTGAAAGGGAGAAACGTACGACTCTGTTGAGGGCATCCGGATCTTCCCGTTTTCTGACGTCTTAAGTACTTTCCAGTCCAAATATGTGTTACATCCTGAGCTGAAAATCAAGAGCAATGTAAAATGAGATGATTTAGCAAGCTATTATAGGCTATTATTTTTGTTAGACAGCCCTCTGGGTGTGGGGTGCCAAAACGTGGGCCTGACACCCATTAGCCAAACTCATCCATGTGCATGTCACGGTCAATAAGACCCCACTAAAATGTCATAGCCTTAATAGCTACTTACTGCCAGAGCACACACAGGACCCATCTCACGGTCCTCTTATCACGATGGTTCGCAGACGTTCCATGCAGCTTAGCAGGAGATAATAGCTTTCCAAGCATCACGATTCAGCGCCTGGAAAAGAAAGGCCAAATTATTTTTCTCTGTTCATGGGTACGGTTAGCATGCTGGTCTTTCCCGCTTCCTTACAGTATTGTACAGAAAGGACAGCGTAGGGAATAGGGATGCAGTGATGGATGATGGCTAGAATACTAAACAATCCGCTGGGTATTACAAAAGCCTGTCTTACAGGCGGAGCTAAATTTGTTTGTATTGCCAGCTCAAATGCTAAGGATTAGCGAGAATGTGAGGAGAATTCTTAAGTTAGCAGATGTGAGGCGACCTTGTCACACACAGGAAGGACGGCCGTTTGCAACAGGGAGACTACGGTTATAGACATAACGCATTCATGCGAGAATATCAGGCTTGTATTGATGAGGGCGATGAAGCTTTGCCACTGCTAATGAGCGATGTGTGAGAGAACTGAAAATGTGGAGGCAGTAATGTAGCCAAGCTACACCTTTGTTATTCTTCTGGAAGGTGATTTTAATAGCAAACTTAAACATAATACAGACAATAACGTTCCTGCAGCTCAAACAGAAAAGCAAGGTGCTAGCAATGCCAAGGTTATGGGTTTGTGGTCTATAGGAATGCATGCACTGATGCAATGCAAATGAATGTATGGCACTATATCATTTACATTATAATTTATATTATAATCTTTATTTGTTTTAGAGATACACACACACGCACGCACGCACGCACACACACACATATATATATATATATGTATTTATCTCAACAACAAAAAAAGGAAACCACTTGAGAAATGTCTCGGTTACGTATGTAACCCTTGTTCTCCCACTTAGAAATCATGGAGGGGTCTGAAATTGTCATCGTAGGTGCATGTCCACTGTGAGAGACATAATCTAAAAAAAAAAAATCCAGAAATCACAATGTATGATTTTTTAACTATTTATTTGTATGATACAGCTGCAAATAAGTATTTGAACACCTGAGAAAATCAATGTTAATATTTGGTACAGTAGCCTTTGTTTGCAATTACAGAGGTCAAACGTTTCCTGTAGTTTTTCACCAGGTTTGCACACACTGCAGGACACACTGTTGGAAGACCCAGCCTCGACCCATCTTCAATGCTCTAACTGAGGGAAGGAGGTTGTTCCCTAAAATCTTGCAATACATGGCCCTGGTCATCCTCTCCTTAATACAGTGCAGTCGCCCTGTCCCATGTGCAGAAAAACACCCCCAAAGCATGATGCTACCACCCCCATGCTTCACAGTAAGACTCATCATTCTTCTTCCTCCAAACACGTTTAGTGGAATTATGACCAAAAAGTTCTATTTTGGTCTCATCTGACCACATGACTTTCTCCCATGACTCCTCTGGATCATCCAAATGGTCATTGGCAAACTTAAAACGGGCCTTGACATGTGCTGGTTTAAGCAGGGGAACCCTCCGTGCCATGAATGATTTCAAACCATGACGTCTTAGTGTATTACCAACAGTAACCTTGGAAACGGTGGTCCCAGCTCTTTTCAGGTCATTGACCAGCTCCTCCCGTGTAGTTCTGGGCTGATTTCTCACCTTTCTTAGGATCATTGAGACCCCACGAGGTGAGATCTTGCATGGAGCCCCAGTCCGAGGGAGATTGACAGTCATGTTTAGCTTCTTCCATTTTCTAATGATTGCTCCAACAGTGGACCTTTTTTCACCAAGCTGCTTGGCAATTTCCCCGTAGCCCTTTCCAGACTTGTGGAGCTGTACAATTTTGTCTCTAGTGTCTTTGGACAGCTCTTTGGTCTTGGCCATGTTAGTAGTTGGATTCTTACTGATTGTATGGGGTGGACAGGTGTCTTTATGCAGCTAACGACCTCAAACAGGTGCATCTAATTTAGGATAATAAATGGAGTGGAGGTGGACATTTTAAAGGCAGACTAACAGGTCTTTGAGGGTCAGAATTCTAGCTGATAGACAGGTGTTCAAATACAGGGAGTGCAGAATTATTAGGCAAGTTGTATTTTTGAGGATTAATTTTACAACATTAATAATTAAACAACAACCATGTTGTCAATGAACACAAAAAACTCATTAATATCAAAGCTGAATATTTTTGGAAGGGGTTTTTAGTTTTAGCTATTTTAGGGGGATATCTGTGTGTGCAGGTGACTATTACTGTGCATAATTATTAGGCAACTTAACAAAAAACAAATTTATACCCATTTCAATTATTTATTTTTACCAGTGAAACCAATATAACATCTCAACATTCACAAATATACATTTCTGACATTCAAAAACCAAACAAAAACAAATCAGTGACCAATATAGCCACATTTCTTTGCAAGGACACTCAAAAGCCTGCCATCCATGGATTCTGTCAGTGTTTTGATCTGTTCACCATCAACATTGCGTGCAGCAGCAACCACAGCCTCCCAGACACTGTTCAGAGAGGTGTACTGTTTTCCCTCCTTGTAAATCGCACATTTGATGATGGACCACAGGTTCTCAATGGGGTTCAGATCAGGTGAACAAGGAGGCCATATCATTAGATTTTCTTCTTTTATACCCTTTCTTGCCAGCCACGCTGTGGAGTACTTGGACGCGTGTGATGGAGCATTGTCCTGCATGAAAATCATGTTTTTCTTGAAGGATGCAGACTTCTTCCTGTACCACTGCTTGAAGAAGGTGTCTTCCAGAAACTGGCAGTAGGACTGGGAGTTGAGCTTGACTCCATCCTCAACCCGAAAAGGCCCCACAAGCTCATCTTTGATGATACCAGCCCAAACCAGTACTCCACCTCCACCTTGCTGGCGTCTGAGTCGGACTGGAGCTCTCTGCCCTTTACCAATCCAGCCACGGGCCCATCCATCTGGCCCATCAAGACTCACTCTCATTTCATCAGTCCATAAAACCTTAGAAAAACCAGTCTTGAGATATTTCTTGGCCCAGTCTTGACGTTTCAGCTTGTGTGTCTTGTTCAGTGGTGGTCGACTTTCTGCCTTTCTTACCTTGGCCATGTCTCTGAGTATTGCACACCTTGTGCTTTTGGGCACTCCAGTGATGTTGCAGCTCTGAAATATGGCCAAACTGGTGGCAAGTGGCATCTTGGCAGCTGCACGCTTGACTTTTCTCAGTTCACGGGCAGTTATTTTGCGCCTTGGTTTTTCCACACGCTTCTTGCGACCCTGTTGACTATTTTGAATGAAACGCTTGATTGTTCGATGATCACGCTTCAGAAGCTTGGCTATTTTAAGACTGCTGCATCCCTCTGCAATATATCTCACTATTTTTGACTTTTCTGAGCCTGTCAAGTCCTTCTTTTGACCCATTTTGCCAAAGGAAAGGAAGTTGCCTAATAATTATGCACACCTGATATAGGGTGTTGATGTCATTAGACCACACCCCTTCTCATTACAGAGATGCACATCACCTAATATGCTTAATTGGTAGTAGGCTTTCCAGCCTATACAGCTTGGAGTAAGACAACATGCATAACGAGGATGATGTGGTCAAAATACTCATTTGCCTAATAATTCTGCACTCCCTGTACTTATTTGCAGCTGTATCATACAAATAAATAGTTAAAAAATCATACATTGTGATTTCTGGATTTTTTTTTTAGATTATGTCTCTCACAGTGGACATGCACCTACGATGCCAATTTCAGACCCTCCATGATTTCCAAGTGGGAGAACTTGCAAAATAGCAGGGTGTTCAAATACTTTTTTTCCTCACTGTGTTTATATATAAAATTAAGATACCACTTAATATTTTATATATTTATATATATATAAAATATTTTAGTGCTGTCAATACAATTATATATTTACTAACTTTTGTAAGATGCGATTAATTGGTTTGACAGCACTAATATAAAAAATATGTAATAAAATATGCATACAAGTCAATTGAAGGACAATTAAACCGTATAATGTATAATGCAACCCAAAATCTGCGAAAAACTACCTCTGCCTTGTGCCCACAAAATTTGGTGGCAAGTTTAGTTTTAAAGCGTGTCATCTCAACAAGTATCTGCCTCATATTGCCTCCGCGAGTAATAGAAGCAGCCGAATGAGTTCTCGGCATTTATGTGCAAGAGTGACACTGGAAAATGCATAATTCATTTTCATTTTTGAGAAATAAATTGGGGAGGGTGGGGAGGGGGAGGCTCTGCTCCAATATCTCAACAAACGCCTCTCTCTGAGACAGCTGGATGCACGTGGCTGGGTAATAACATTAAATTGGTTCTGTCAGGTAATTTCTACAAGTGTTAGCCACACTGGAGGCTGGGGTGCACCGCAATCAGAAGAGAAGGAATCTAGGAGGGGGGGAACCGCATCACGGCTCATCCTAAACTGCTCTGCGGCCGCCTCTCTCCTCGCCGCCTGGCCTCCATGAAGGTAATTGCAATCTGGGCTTGACGCTGTAAATATTGACCCTCTTGACCTGTTTCTCTGATGGGATTCTAACTGGGGACGTTACTTTTGTGGGTGTGTAGGAATGTGTGCGCGTTAGAGACAGAAACACTGAAACTGAACGGTCAGATGGTACCGAATATATGCGTGTATATACATCTATATTGAGCAGGCATAGCATTATGACCACTGACAGCTGAAGTGAATAACACTGATTATCTCTTCATCACAGCACCTGTTAGTGGGTGGGATATATTAGGCAGCAAGTTAACTTTTTTATTCCCAAAGTGTGTTAGAAGCAGGAAAAATGGGCAAGCGTAAGGATTTGAGCGAGTTTGACAAGGGCCAAATTGCGATGGCTAGACGACTGGGTCAGAGCATCTCCAAAACTGCAGCTCTTGTGGGGTGTTCCCGGTCTGCAGTGGTCAGTCTCTATCAAAAGTGCTCCAAGGAAGGAACAGTGGAGAACCGGCGACAGGGTCATGGGCAGCCAAAGCTCATTGATGCACGTGGGGAGCGAAGGCTGACCCGTGTGGTCCAAACAGACGAGCTACTGGAGCTCAAATTGCTCAGGAAGTTAATGCTGGTTCTGATAGAAAGGTGTCAGAATACACAGTGCATCACAGTTTGTTGCATATGGGGCTGCATAGCAGCAGACCAGTCAGGGTGCCCATGCTGACCCCTGTCCACTCTTTCAGCAGATAATGCGCCCTGCCAAAAGGACAAATGGTTCAGGAATGATTTGAGGAGCACAACAATACATTTGAGGTGTTGACTTGGCCTCCAAATTCCCCAGATCTCAATCCAATCGAGCATCTGTGGGATGTGCTGAACAAACAAGTCCGATCCATGAAGGCCCCACCTCGCAACTTACAGGACTTAAAGGATCTGCTGCTAACATCTTGGTGCCAGATACCACAGCACACTTTATATATTGTCTAAACTTTACATGCATAAGCTCATAATACATTATCTTTCATTACAGAATTGAGGTTTACTTACTGCAATGGAACATCAGTTTTCATCTTAAGGTTGTTTATGAGAATGACAATAACATTACGCAATTAAGTTCACAATCACTCACATTCACATAAAGAGTTTAAAAAAATAGTTTAACAAGGACAACAACAACAACAACAAAAAAACAACAACCTGTGCCTCTATCGACAGTTTGTATATTTACAAACATTTATGTTAATGAAATTTGACCATTTAGCTTAGGTAATATTATATGATGTATATCTGTAACTGAAAAACAATTAACATAAATGCATGCTTAAATATATAAACACAGTGAATTGGTATATATATATATATATATATATATATATATATATATATATATATATATATATATATATATATATATATATATATATATATATATATATATAATATATATATATATATATATATATATATATATATACACACACACACAGGTGCTGGTCATATAATTAGAATATCATCAAACAGTTGATTAATTTCACTAATTCCATTCAAAAAGTGAAACTTGTATATTATATTCATTCATTACACACAGACTGATATATTTCAAATGTTTATTTCTTTTAATTTTGATGATTATAACTGACAACTAAGGAAAATCCCAAATTCAGTATCTCAGAAAATGTGATTATTGTGAAAAGGTTCAATATTGAAGACACCTGGTGCCACACTCTAATCAGCTAATTAACTAAAACACCTGCAAAGTTCTTTAAATGCTCTCTCAGTCTATGTCATAAAGGTAAGGTTGTCAGCTGGAAAATGTGACATAAAATCCAAAAAATATTTTAAATAAATAAATATAATTATATTATGTTTAATATAACTATTATAATATAATTAATAAAGTGTATATATATATTTTTATAATTTTTACCTTTTTGACATTTGAATGCATGCATATAACACATGCACATGATTATCGGATGAAGGATGAAGCGGTCTAGTCTGGTCCTACCAGACTCTTGTACGTCATTTGTACAGAGAGTCTGGCCACTCTCCATTGACAAGCCTTAACTTCCTTGAAAGCGGGTACTCTGTTGAAGGTTAAAACTACTGGATCTGCCCAGAGCCACTCTGGATCTGCCATAACCAATAGCTAACGTTTGGTCGTGATGCATGTCATCTCAAACTAGCGCATGACATCAACGTCATCGTTCTCAGCCACTCCCTCTGTTCGCTGATTGGACCGGTTAAAATTTGACCGTAGAAAACCAGAGAATATACCGCAATCCCAGACGGAGTACTGAAGGAAAATGAAAATTGAGCTGAAGTACGTAGGAGGGCGGAGCCAGGCTAGAACCATCCCAAGTCTCTCCGACACCTTCATATTGAACCTTGACCCCCGTTCCTTGACTTATCTTGCAGACTTCTGTTGCTCTTTGCCCTACTAATAAAGCCATGCAATGACGTTTGAGCTGAAACTAGTTGCTCTTTTAGGAAGTTTATAATGTTGCACTGACACCAGCGTCTCCTATAACTCTTGATCTATGGGCTCTGTAAGGTCATTTCATCCCCGTGGCAACACCAACGTCACGCTGTTCCTTGACTCACAGCTTAGACAAATGCCACTGACCGCTACTGCTCTCAAACAAACAATCGGTTCTCTTGGCGAGCGGTCCTTCCCGTCGCTAATGTCAGCCTCACAAACACTAACTCTTACTGACCCAAACACCAACGCAAAAACAAAACAAAAGGCCATCAATGCAATCACATCGCTTGAGATGCGTCTGCGGATGGTGGGAAGGTTCAGTCTCATCGCTTTGTTCTTACTCTTAAGATTTTAAGATTAGTGGGGTTTGATAAGACAAGCAACCAATCAGAATATCTTAGCAACCATATAGTACTGCCCTAGTTCGGCACGTGCGAGCACCACTCACATTTTCATTCAGATGATGTAAAAATCGAGTCTCTAGTGCTGTGTCTCTTTTCCTTTCCTCTCCCAGGCTGATATTTTGGGGTCTGGGGCCATCTACAGATCTAACAAAGTGGAGATGAAGCAAATGGGCTGCAGTGAAGCACACAGGCTAAAAGGCTGCCGGTCCAATTAGATTTTAATCATGTCACTGGTTTGATATCAGCACTGGGAAGTCCAATGCTTTTTAGTGAAGCGGTTCATTTGTCTCAATCAATCAGTTCAAAAAACCAATTCATCACTCACAAGTTCTTAGAAGTCTCATGCTGTCTTTAGTTAGTGGTGTTTGCTGAAACAAATGTGCTATTGCTTGCTCATACTTATGAAAAGAGGTCTAAAAACATGCTACTGTATTCTGCTGTCTTTGTTTATGAGTCTTACTCTTTTTTTTTGAGTACTAAGTATTTGATTCAGCATCTCTGCCATCATGAGCTTGTAGCCTGAATTGATGAGATCAAAAGACTGAACTGTAAAATAATGACAAGAACATTTTCAACAAATGATTCTTATGAATTGAATGGATCTTGTCAATCAGATCCTTTGATTCAGTCTGACAAATCCTTCACTGAATCAGTCAGATCAGCCTTTATTTTATGGCTTTAATTCAGCGCCGCCTCTGTGAATGCTTTAATCTGTTAACATGGGTGGCGGAAAAAATATGCGCGGCTTACGCCCTGCTAACGCGTGCAGTGTGAAACCGGCCTAAGGATTTGAGCAGCTCTTGTGGGGTGTTCCCGGTCTGCAGTGGTCAGTGTCTACCAAAAGTGCTCCAAGGAAGGAACAGTGGTGAATCGGCGACAGGCTCATGGGCAGTGTTGGGAATAACCGCGCTATAGATAAACGGCTTACTAACGGAAATATTTTTTTCAGTAACGAGTAATCAAACGGATTACTGTTTCTTCCGTTACAACGCCGTTAGCGTTACCGAAAATAAAATGTGGCGTTACTATAATTGAGCTCACTGAAGCGGTTTTCATCCGAACAGGCTCTCTGTCAGTCGGACCTGCAACGTGTGTGTGTGGGTGTGTGTGTGTGTGTGTGTGTGTGTGTGTGTGTGTGTGTGTGTGTGTGTGTGTGTGTGTGCATGCCAGCCACGCGTGTTGAGGGGCGGGTTGGGTGGTATACATAACTGATGATGATTGGTGGATGGGAGACAAGGTTGAGGTTGATAGGTTGAGTTCACACACACACACACACACACACCTATGATGCACACGCATATGCACAGTCAACAATGGCAAGTCCAACGACTTCAAAACTGGAAGTATAAGCGCTACTTTTCCCTCGTTGAGGTGAAAGGTCAGAATGTTTATGTAACGTGCAGCTTATGCCCAGGAAGAAAGAGTCTCTCCACGTCGGTGGCCAGTAATTCTAATCTAATGAAGCCTCACATCATCACAGCCACAACATTAGTGGCTAAAAACCCAGGTGATAACGTGAGCTCCACTACCAGAGGAGTAGTACTGATAATATTTACACAATATTTACACTATAGTAGGCCTACTGATAATATTTACAATAATATATTGAATTTGATAGGTGTCTCTCACATTGTCCCACAGCAACATTACAATAGTGTACATTAATGTATGTTTTATAATAATAATTTATTCTATTTAGTGTCCAATTCATTCAACATATTCAATA
Source organism: Romanogobio albipinnatus (assembly GCA_023566225.1). NCBI lineage: Eukaryota > Metazoa > Chordata > Actinopteri > Cypriniformes > Gobionidae > Romanogobio > Romanogobio albipinnatus. The sequence continues at coordinate 6,139,967 of CM042254.1, read as the reverse complement.
TTGGGGGCATCCAAGTTATTTGACATATTTGAAAAAAAAAAAAAAGTAACTCAGTAGTTACTTTCTCTGGTAATTAGTTACTTTTATAATGATGTAACTCAGTTACTAACTCAGTTACTATTTGTAAGAAGTAACTAGTAACTATAACTAATTACTTTTTTAAAGTAACGTGCCCAAGGGTCATGGGCGGCCAAAGCTCATTGATGCACGTGTGGAGCGAAGGCTGGCCTGTGTGGTCCGATCAAACAGACGAGCTACTGGAGCTCAAATTGCTCAAGAAGTTAATGCTGGTTCTGACAGAAAGGTGTCAGAATACACAGTGCATAGACCAGTCAGGGTGCCCATGCTGACCCCTGTCCAACGCCGAATGCACAAACAGTGGCACATGAGCATCAGAACTGGACCACGGAGCAATGGCAGAAGGTGGCCTGGTCTGATGAATCACGTTTTCTTTTACATCACGTCGATGGCCGGGTGCGTGTGCGTCGCTTACCTGGGCAGCACATGGCTCCAGGATGCACTCATACCCATTTTCTACCAAGGCAGTGCTAGTGCTAGTTCGGAGCGAGAGCCTAGTTTCAAATCGGTTCTTTGTGTTTCCACACCCAAAGCACCAGCTCCGAGCCAGGAAAAGTGGTTCTTAAGTAGCACCAAAACATTGCTGGGCTAGAAGTAAGAACCAATTACGTCAGGCGCTGGGGGCGGGGTCAACAAGACGAAGTCAAACTTGAGATCCGCCATATTTGAAATAGCAGCTAATGGAGCTAACGGCTGCTGCTCGTTTGTAATCTCCGTCTATACAAATTACGGCGAACTGCATGAATGCGTTGGATTCGCTGTGTTTCCGTTGTGTTTTGATGCCGATGTAGGATCATAAAGCCATGTGAATCAATAGTAACGCAACGTTTGCATTGTTGATGGAAGGCTTGTTCGCAGCGGTGCTGTGCAGACCGATCGCCGTATGACAACGAGAGCACACATCTCCTTATGCTTTTGATTCACTCATGCGGTTTTTTGATATCAGGCGTGGATCGGTCTGCGCAGCGCCAATGCATCTCGAACAAGCCTGGTGTGTTTGTGTTTCCCACTGCCTCGCTGAGAAAGATGAGACGTATACAGTGGCGTAAGACCTGGCTCTGTTGTGGCTCTCAGCACGTTAAAAGCAAACGGTTCTTAGAAGGCTCCTCATCAGTCGAACCAACTATGAACTAGGGGTGGTGAAAAAAATCGATTATCGATTAATCGCGAGTATGTTATGGACGAGCATGAATCGATCATTAAATGTTCAAAAATCGATTTTTTTATTTATCTAAACCTGACTCTACCACCGTGTGTGTGTGTGTGTGTGTGTGTGTGTGTGTGTGTGTGTGTTCATTAGATGAATGTAAATCTGTCGTTAATGCTGAGATGATTCTGAGGGAACACTCTAGAAATCCTCCCTCCTCTGGAGCTCAGGCACATTAGCGCGTTAGCACGGCTCAGATTCGCGCACAAACACCGAATAAACGCCTTCAACCCGCAGGTTTATGAGCGCTTCAGATGAGCGAGCGCGACACACATCGACGCGCACATTCGCGGGAATTAAGGCGATCCTGAGGACGCGATGAGCGGATCTCACACACACACACACACACAGCCGGACTGATGCTGGAAACGCTCCGCTGCACCGACCCGCGGCTCCCGCTCACGGAACCGAACGGGCCTCGACACTCCTTCGACACGAACCCGTTTTTCTTCTGTCGTTTTTTCCCCTTTTGTCTTTCTCACGTCAGGAAACGAACGAGAGGAGCTCGAGCGTTCCACGCGTTCCCGCCCCCCTCACGCGCGCACCGCATCCATCACTCTTGACATTTTGTCACTGTGTTCTACAGTACAGTATATAAGCTGAAGCTACAGTAAGTTGTTCAAAAATGTTCATTTTGTCTTCTTAATGATTAAATTGGACAATTTTCTTCTAGAAAGACAAGGTGTTTGGAGAAAAAACTTCTTCTTTACCTTGACATGTTTCGACTGCAACCTGCAGTCTTCCTCCACCTGAACACGTTGTCTTTCTAGAAGAAAATTGTCCAATTTCTACAGTATGTTGGTTCTGATCTACTTCCTAAAGGAAATAAGCCTTTCATTTATTTGTTATTGTTTAGTTCAACTTGATGAGTCACAACACAATGTGATGTATTCATTTCTGTGTAACTACACGACACTACACGACAAGTGCTTTGAGTTGTTGTTACTCAATAAAAGAGTTAAGTAATTCAGTAGCTGACTTTTTTTTATACTGCAATCACTTTGTAGTGTATTTTCGTTTACTGTTGTGAAATGGAAAATCAATAATCGCTAATCGAGAATCGTTAATAATCGAAAATCGACTGTAATCGAATCGGGACTTCAATAATCGTAATCGAATCGAATCGGGAAATCAGACAGATTAACCACCCCTACTATGAACTGAGACTGGCACTATCTCTGAAATAGCACCCGGTTCATTTTGGTGGAAAAGGGGTATATGGGAAGAAAGCAAGCCGAGAAACCTTGGGTCCTGCCATCCATGTGGATGTTACTTTGACACGTACCACCTACCTAAACATTGTTGCAGACCATGTACACCCTTTCATGGAAACGGCTCTTCCAGCAGGATAATGGCACAAAGCAAAAATGGTTCAGGAATAGTTTGAGAAGCACAACGAGTTTGAGGTGTTGACTTGGCCTCCAAATTCCCCAGATCTCAATCCAATCGAGCATCTGTGGGATGAGCAGAACAAACAAGTCCGATCCATGGAGACCCGACCTCGCAACTTGGAGGACTTAAAGGATCTGCTGCTAACATCTTGGTGCCAGATACCACAGCACACTTTCAGGGGTCTAGTGGAGTCCATGCCTCGACGGGTCAGGGCTGTTTTAATAATAATAATAATAATAATAATAATAATAACAATAATAATAATAATAATGTATTAAACATATTTATTATTATTACCTTATAGCAACCATTGTGGCTGTGACTTCCATGAGCAAGCACCACTCACATTTTCCTCAACATTAAAAAAAAAAAAATAATTTAATTATACATATTGTTTTCAAACAAGATTTATAAATTGTTTTAAATATTGAGTTTGTGGCTTATGATTCAAGCCACTCAACGTTTTACTCCCAAACTAAATCCTTGTGAATTGGTTTGACAGAATCATTAAAAAGAAGAAAAAGTAGCCGTGTAAACCTAGTTCTGGTTTAATCTGTGTTTTTTTTGCACGAGTCTAAAATAAGCACCTCATTAACTGCTTTGACGTGCCCTCTCAATGCTTTCTCAGGTGAATCTGAAATCAATCGTTCTTTCGGGTCAAAAGGCATTATCTCTACACCCAATGCAATTTCAGCAGCCGAGGCGAAGGCAAAAGTTTCAGGCTTGAAGAGCTTATTAGCGTTTAATTTCCTCTCCAGACACAATGAAGCTCTTTCTACGGCTGTGGAGGAGCAAATAGTTCCCGTAACATGGCATTGTTATAAAACTACGGCCTACAATCTAGATAATGGTCAGCGCTTTGTCCTTTCTCATCTGAACTCGGACCGCTTTTGTGCCACAGGTAGAAGCAGGTGCAAAGAAGCTAATTCCTTTTCTATCCCCTTCCACACTCTTCCCCTCCTCATAGACAGACAATCAATACTTTATCAGCCGCCAGACAGCTAAAGCTACAGCCGCGCCACTAGAGAAGCAATTAGCCGCCTTAACAAAGACGGACGCTTGTCTCCGTCCCAAACAAAAGAAAGCGACGGCCGGGAGAGAGAAAACAAACTCCACATCAAGGTGTTTTTGTCACTTTGCATTTGGATGCCAAGTGCCTCACGCCGGCCCCTAATGGATATTGAATAGACAGGCGCACATTAGGAAACCACAGCAAACAAACAAATAGTCCTTATCGGGGCAGGCTATTCATTTGAAAAGCAACGTGGGGAACCCTGAGGGGACCCTTGAAGAGAAAACAAGAGAGGGACCGAACGAGAGCACAAGAGAGAGAGACACTTCTTTGTTCGACTCATCCCCGGAGTATTCACCACCGTTATACGTTTTTCCCGCTACGATCATTCAAAGCTAATTGGGTGACAGGAGTTCTGAGTCGGCAATATCGCATGTTTGCTTTGACACAAAGGCGAAACTCAGCAGGGCAAGATGGCGCGTAAACAAGCATGACAGTCGCTCCTGACGCTCTACCATTCATTTGTTAATTAAGACGGATGACTCATTACGGTCTCGTAGGCTACGTGCGCTATGGGGAGAGACGCTTCGCACCGGTGTCAGTTGTATAATTGATGCCAGAGCTTGCCAGAGATCTGACGCGCTCTTCCCTCACATGTTTCCAACGAGACGAGGGCCTTTCATTCACTGATGACACACAGGAGGCAGCGTGGGTAAGCCTGCGGCAGAACATACACTAGCCTACGCACTTCAAAAAGGGCATCATATACTGTACAGCGCCGACACACACGAGTCATTTCACACGCCGCTTCCAAAAAAAATAAAATCTGTCTCCAAGGGCAAGCCAGATTCTAGATTCAACCTCAGACGGTGTGTCCAAGAACCACACGGTCTGTTCACGGTCCGCCTGTTCGCACAAAAATGGCTGGCACTGTCTGAAAATAAATCAAGTATTCAGCAAGGATGTATTACATTGATCTGAAGTGACAGTAAAGTCAATATAAATGTTTCAAAAGATCATTTCAAATAAATCAAAGAATCCTGAGGGAAAATGTATCACGGTTTCTGGCAAGCAGCACAGCTGTTTTTAGCATTGATGATGATAATCAGAAATGTTTCTTGATCATCAAATCTTCATATTAGAATGATTTCTGAAGGATCATGTGACACTGAAGACTGGGGTAATGATGCTGAAAATCCAGCTTTCATCACAGGAATACACTACATTTTGACAAACATAGTGATATAGAACAGTTATTTTAAATTTGACTAATATTACTGTATTTTTATCTAATGAACAGCCTTGATGTGCACAAGAGACAACCTCAACTTTTGGACGATAGTATAAATGATCTGGACGAGCGTGTACAGTTTTTAAGCATGATTTCAGCTAAAGAAACACAATATATGGTACCATTGCTTGCAGAAATTATGGGAACACTTTAAGGTGACTATAGTAAGTCACTAACTGTAAACCAAACCCTAATTCTATAGTAAGTACATGTAGTTAATTAATAGTACTAAGTATTTATTTGAGTAAGTACAATGTAACCAACGTCACCTTAAAATAAAGTGTAGCCAAATGTATTCCTTAAATCATTAAAAACTATTTTGGAAAAGTTACACAGATTTCAGACTTTACCCATTCAATTAGACAGAAGCTGTTCTTATATAATGTTGAAATAGCTGCCTGTGGGTGTTAATAATATGGCTGCAGAATTAACTGACTTGCTTTAAAGTACTCATCAATTTAATCAGACAGAAACTTTGATCACAGTCTACTCTACACCAATTTTCTGTATACTGCATACTCAAACGTGATGCGTAACCCGAGAATGAACCTCATTGGTTCTTGCTGAAGCTCAAACGTGATGCGTAACACGTGAATGAACCTCATTGGTTCTTGCTGAAGCTCAAACGTGCTGCGGAACCCGAGAATGAACCTCATTGGTTCTTGCTGAAGCTCAAACGTGATGCGTAACACGTGAATGAACCTCATTGGTTCTTGCTGAAGCTCAAACGTGATGCGTAACACGTGAATGAACCTCATTGGTTCTTGCTGAAGCTCAAACGTGATGCGTAACACGTGAATTAACCTCATTGGTTCTTGCTGAAGCTCAAACGTGCTGCGTAACACGAGAATGAACCTCATTGGTTCTTGCTGAAGCTCAAACGTGCTGCGTAACACGAGAATGAACCTCATTGGTTCTTGCTGAAGCTCAAACGTGATGCGTAACACGTGAATTAACCTCATTGGTTCTTGCTGAAGCTCAAACGTGATGCGTAACACGAGAATGAACCTCATTGGTTCTTGAAGAAGCTCAAACGTGCTGCGTAACACGTGAATTAACCTCATTGGTTCTTGCTGAAGCTCAAACGTGATGCGTAACACGTGAATTAACCTCATTGGTTCTTGCTGAAGCTCAAACGTGCTGCATAACACGAGAATGAACCTCATTGGTTCTTGCTGAAGCTCAAACGTGATGCGTAACACGAGAATGAACCTCATTGGATCTTGCAAAAGCTCAAACGTGATGCGTAACCCGAGAATGAACCTCATTGGTTCTTGCTGAAGCTCAAACGTGATGCGTAACACGTGAATGAACCTCATTGGTTCTTGCTGAAGCTCAAACGTGCTGCGTAACACGTGAATTAACCTCATTGGTTCTTGCTGAAGCTCAAACGTGATGCGTAACACGAGAATGAACCTCATTGGTTCTTGAAGAAGCTCAAACGTGCTGCGTAACACGTGAATTAACCTCATTGGTTCTTGCTGAAGCTCAAACGTGATGCGTAACACGTGAATTAACCTCATTGGTTCTTGCTGAAGCTCAAACGTGATGCGTAACACGAGAATGAACCTCATTGGATCTTGCAAAAGCTCAAACGTGATGCGTAACACGAGAATGAACCTCATTGGTTCTTGCTGAAGCTCAAACGTGATGCATAACACGAGAATGAACCTCATTGGTTCTTGCTGAAGCTCAAACGTGATGCATAACACGAGAATGAACCTCATTGGTTCTTGCTGAAGCTCAAACGTGATGCGTAACACGAGAATGAACCTCATTGGTTCTTGCTGAAGCTCAAACGTGATGCGTAACACGAGAATGAACCTCATTGGTTCTTGCTGAAGCTCAAACGTGATGCGTAACACGAGAATGAACCTCATTGGTTCTTGCAGAAGCTCAAACGTGATGCGTAACACGTGAATTAACCTCATTGGTTCTTGCTGAAGCTCAAACGTGCTGCATAACACGTGAATTAACCTCATTGGTTCTTGCTGAAGCTCAAACGTGATGCGTAACACGAGAATGAACCTCATTGGTTCTTGCTGAAGCTCAAACGTGATGCGTAACACGTGAATTAACGTCATTGGTTCTTGCTGAAGCTCAAACGTGCTGCATAACACGTGAATTAACCTCATTGGTTCTTGCTGAAGCTCAAACGTGATGCGTAACACGAGAATGAACCTCATTGGTTCTTGCTGAAGCTCAAACGTGATGCATAACACGTGAATTAACCTCATTGGTTCTTGCTGAAGCTCAAACGTGATGCGTAACACGAGAATGAACCTCATTGGTTCTTGCTGAAGCTCAAACGTGATGCGTAACACGAGAATGAACCTCATTGGTTCTTGCTGAAGCTCAAACGTGATGCGTAACACGAGAATGAACCTCATTGGTTCTTGCTGAAGCTCAAACGTGATGCGTAACACGTTAATTAACCTCATTGGTTCTTGCTGAAGCTCAAACGTGATGCGTAACACGAGAATGAACCTCATTGGTTCTTGCTGAAGCTCAAACGTGATGCGTAACACGAGAATGAACCTCATTGGTTCTTGCTGAAGCTCAAACGTGATGCGTAACACGTGAATTAACCTCATTGGTTCTTGCTGAAGCTCAAACGTGATGCGTAACACGAGAATGAACCTCATTGGTTCTTGCTGAAGCTCAAACGTGATGCGTAACACGAGAATGAACCTCATTGGTTCTTGCTGAAGCTCAAACGTGATGCGTAACACGAGAATGAACCTCATTGGTTCTTGCTGAAGATCAAACGTGATGCGTAACACGAGAATGAACCTCATTGGTTCTTGCTGAAGCTCAAACGTGATGCGTAACACGTGTATTAACCTCATTGGTTCTTGCTGAAGCTCAAACGTGATGCGTAACACGAGAATGAACCTCATTGGTTCTTGCTGAAGCTCAAACGTGATGCGTAACACGAGAATGAACCTCATTGGTTCTTGCTGAAGATCAAACGTGATGCGTAACACGTGAATTAACCTCATTGGTTCTTGCTGAAGCTCAAACGTGATGCGTAACACGAGAATGAACCTCATTGGTTCTTGCTGAAGCTCAAACGTGATGCGTAACACGTGAATTAACCTCATTGGTTCTTGCTGAAGCTCAAACGTGATGCGTAACACGAGAATGAACCTCATTGGTTCTTGCTGAAGCTCAAACGTGATGCGTAACACGAGAATGAACCGCATTGGTTCTTGCTGAAGCTCAAACGTGATGCGTAACACGAGAATGAACCTCATTGGTTCTTGCTGAAGATCAAACGTGATGCGTAACACGAGAATGAACCTCATTGGTTCTTGCAGAAGCTCAAACGTGATGCGTAACACGTGAATGAATCTCATTGGTTCTTGCTGAAGCTCAAACGTGATGCATAACACGAGAATGAACCTCATTGGTTCTTGCTGAAGCTCAAACGTGATGCGTAACACGAGAATGAACCTCATTGGTTCTTGCTGAAGCTCAAACGTGATGCGTAACACGAGAATGAACCTCATTGGATCTTGCAAAAGCTCAAACGTGATGCGTAACACGAGAATGAACCTCATTGGTTCTTGCTGAAGCTCAAACGTGATGCGTAACACGAGAATGAACCTCATTGGTTCTTGCTGAAGCTCAAACGTGATGCATAACACGAGAATGAACCTCATTGGTTCTTGCTGAAGCTCAAACGTGATGCGTAACACGAGAATGAACCTCATTGGTTCTTGCAGAAGCTCAAACGTGATGCGTAACACGAGAATGAACCTCATTGGTTCTTGCTGAAGCTCAAATGTGATGCGTAACACGAGAATGAACCTCATTGGTTCTTGCAGAAGCTCAAACGTGATGCGTAACACGTGAATTAATCTCATTGGTTCTTGCTGAAGCTCAAACGTGATGCGTAACACGTGAATTAACCTCATTGGTTCTTGCTGAAGCTCAAACGTGCTGCATAACACGTGAATTAACCTCATTGGTTCTTGCTGAAGCTCAAACGTGATGCGTAACACGAGAATGAACCTCATTGGTTCTTGCTGAAGCTCAAACGTGATGCGTAACACGAGAATGAACCTCATTGGTTCTTGCTGAAGCTCAAACGTGCTGCATAACACGTGAATTAACCTCATTGGTTCTTGCTGAAGCTCAAACGTGATGCGTAACACGAGAATGAACCTCATTGGTTCTTGCTGAAGCTCAAACGTGATGCGTAACACGAGAATGAACCTCATTGGTTCTTGCTGAAGATCAAACGTGATGCGTAACACGAGAATGAACCTCATTGGTTCTTGCTGAAGCTCAAACGTGATGCGTAACACGTGAATTAACCTCATTGGTTCTTGCTGAAGCTCAAACGTAATGCGTAACACGTGAATTAACCTCATTGGTTCTTGCTGAAGCTCAAACGTGATGCGTAACACGAGAATGAACCTCATTGGTTCTTGCTGAAGCTCAAACGTGATGCGTAACACGAGAATGAACCTCATTGGTTCTTGCTGAAGCTCAAACGTGATGCGTAACACGAGAATGAACCTCATTGGTTCTTGCTGAAGCTCAAACGTGCTGCGTAACACGAGAATGAACCTCATTGGTTCTTGCTGAAGCTCAAACGTGATGCATAACACGAGAATGAACCTCATTGGTTCTTGCTGAAGCTCAAACGTGATGCGTAACACGAGAATGAACCTCATTGGTTCTTGCTGAAGCTCAAACGTGATGCGTAACACGAGAATGAACCTCATTGGTTCTTGCTGAAGCTCAAACGTGCTGCGTAACACGAGAATGAACCTCATTGGTTCTTGCTGAAGCTCAAACGTGATGCGTAACACGAGAATGAACCTCATTGGTTCTTGCTGAAGCTCAAACGTGATGCGTAACACGAGAATGAACCTCATTGGATCTTGCAAAAGCTTAAACGTGATGCGTAACACGAGAATGAACCTCATTGGTTCTTGCTGAAGCTCAAACGTGATGCATAACACGAGAATGAACCTCATTGGTTCTTGCTGAAGCTCAAACGTGATGCGTAACACGAGAATGAACCTCATTGGTTCTTGCTGAAGCTCAAACGTGATGCGTAACACGAGAATGAACCTCATTGGATCTTGCAAAAGCTTAAACGTGATGCGTAACACGAGAATGAACCTCATTGGTTCTTGCTGAAGCTCAAACGTGATGCATAACACGAGAATGAACCTCATTGGTTCTTGCTGAAGCTCAAACGTGATGCATAACACGAGAATGAACCTCATTGGTTCTTGCTGAAGCTCAAACGTGATGCGTAACACGAGAATGAACCTCATTGGTTCTTGCTGAAGCTCAAACGTGATGCATAACACGAGAATGAACCTCATTGGTTCTTGCAGAAGCTCAAACGTGATGCGTAACACGAGAATGAACCTCATTGGTTCTTGCAGAAGCTCAAACGTGATGCGTAACACGAGAATGAACCTCATTGGTTCTTGCAGAAGCTCAAACGTGATGCGTAACACGAGAATGAACCTCATTGGTTCTTGCTGAAGCGCAAACGTGATGCGTAACTCGAGAATGAACCTCATTGGTTCTTGCTGAAGCTCAAACGTGATGCGTAACTCGAGAATGAACCTCATTGGTTCTTGCAGAAGCTCAAACGTGATGCGTAACACGAGAATGAACCTCATTGGTTCTTGCTGGAGCTTAAACGTACTGCGTAACCCGAGAATGAACCTCATTGGTTCTTGCTGAAGCTCAAACGTGATGCGTAACACGAGAATGAACCTCATTGGTTCTTGCTGGAGCTTAAACGTACTGCGTAACCCGAGAATGAACCTCATTGGTTCTTGCTGAAGCTCAAACGTGATGCGTAACACGAGAATGAACCTGATTGGTTCTTGCTGAAGCTCAAACGTGATGCTTAACACGAGAATGAACCTCATTGGTTCTTGCTGAAGCTCAAACGTGATGCGTAACACGAGAATGAACCTCATTGGTTCTTGCTGAAGCTCAAACGTGATGCTTAACACGAGAACGAACCTCATTGGTTCTTGCACGTCAATCAAACATGCTTGAGCTTCCGTTTACCACAAATGGTGTGTGAGTTGTTGAATGTTTACATGTGAAAAAAAAGTAAATTCAATCTGTTCATCATATAAAGTGATCGAGTGTCTTCAGAAAATTTTTGCTAAATTGCTTAATTCATATGGATTAGTTTTACGATCCCTTTATGAACTTTTTGAAGCGTCAAGTGGTAGTTGCGTAGTTGTTAATGGAGGGACAGAAAGCTCTCAGATTTCATCAAAAAGATCTTCATTTGTGTTCAGAAGAAGAACGGAAGTCTTACGGGTTTGGAACAACATGAGGGTGAGTAAATAATGACAGAATTTTCAGTTATGGGTGAATTATTCCTTTACTTAAAGTGTTACCAGAAGTTTTTTTACAAATCAGTCAGATGGTCTGTTCTTCTCTCAGAATTCGCTTCAATGAGCAACAGACTTTATGCCGATTGTTAAATGTCAACATGAGATTAGATTCCTGCTTTTTTTAAAACAAGTCAAACTCTGGTGTTCTAGAGACACGGAGCACTTTGGCGTCCTCGGTCGACTGCGCGTGGCACTCGCTGAGCAGTGGGAGTTAGTTTTTAATGGAAAGCGAACAGTGGGAGAGAATCTCCCGTTTGAACACAGGAGCCCCCGCACTACACACACACACACACACATGGCCGATGAGTAACGTGAATGCGAGCGCTGGGTGAATGGCTACTGCTTTATGAATTCAACATCCTCCTCAACACGTGCACATATGACAGGTTGAGGATGTGCAGCAGGCAGAACAGCGGGAATCACTCTCTTTCTCTCACTGTCAATCATAACATATCTCCCCATCTTTCTCCTTCTACCCCTCAGTGCACAATCCATCCCAGAATCCCTTGCTTTCATTACCAGAGGCAAGATGCCCTGCTCACCCGCTGTCTGTTTGGTCCTCACCTCTCTCTGAAGTGACCAAGACCTGCATCACATTCACATCACACATTCGACATTTAGAACCAATGAAATCCTGCTAAACACGTCGAGTTCCCTGCATCCCCTACATGAAGTGAGGCTAGAAATACCAGCATTTCCTTTAAAGGAATCATTCACACAATATCCAGTTGTTTCAGGATGTTATGATTTGTTTTTGAGAACAATTTATGGGTAATATTTTCTGGAATTTATAGCCTAATGAACTAGCCTGACGTCGTCATACTCAATTCTAGTCAGAATTTGAGTCTGATACTGCTCCGTTGGGCTGTGATTATGGGGCGTGTTTAAACCGAACCAGGAAAGACCTCAATTGGATAGACCTACAACCAATCAGAGCAACGGAGCGACGCATAACGTTAGTTGTCAAATGTCAACAGAACTCAACTGCACTGTGTTGCCAAGTCCGCGGGTTGAAGCGACCCCAATTATGTGATATACAGACCCAGGAATGCGAAATTTAGCAGGCAGTCCAGCCAAAATAACACATATTTTACCCCCCAAAATGCCATTTTTCCCGGAGAACCCCCCCACCCGGAAAGCTATTGGGCTTGTTTTTAGCTAGTTTTGAGTCACGTTAGAAGAAGAAGATGAGTGTAAACGATCTTTGCCGGTGTTGTAAAAAAGAATTTAAGGATACACAGAGTACGTACCAACCCCATCATCATTTCTGAGAGAAATAGTAAAGGTGAATGCATTTACGAAAAAGTTCTCCATTTAGGATTAGAACAAATTCAACCCAAGCGCCTTTGATGACGAGGATGATTACGTTACTGTTTATCATCTGTCCATCATCGTCTAAAGCCCGCCCTGACAATTTCATTGGTCCGAACAGTTTCTGTTCGGGCATAATTACTTCTCTACGGATCAAGTCCAGACCGAACTGCCCGTGCAAAAAAATTTGTGGGCGGGGCTAAATTCATCTGGCATCCAGGCTACTAATGAACACTAATTTAAAATATGCTTTTGTTCATTTTTAATTCATGCTTGCCCTTAAGAGTTAATTTGTTACTGTACTGAACACTGACAGGTGAAGTGACTAACACTGATTATCTTTTCATCACGGCACCTGTTAGTGGGTGGGACATACAGTTTTAGGCAATTTTTGTCCTCAAAGTTGATGTGTTAGAAGCAGGAAAAATTGGCAAGCGTAAGGATTTGAGCGAGGGCCAAATTGTGATGGCTAGACGACTGGGTCAGAGCATCTCCAAAACTGCAGCTCTTGTGGGGTGTTCCCGGTCTGCAGTGGTCAGTGTCTATCAAAAGTGCTCTATCAAAAATCTATCGAAGGAACAGTGGTGAACCGGCGACAGGCTCATGGGCGGCCAAAGCTCATTGATGCACGTGGGGAGCGAAGGCTGGCGCGTGTGGTCCGATCAAACAGACGAGCTACTGGAGCTCAAATTTGCTCAAGAAGTTAATGCTGGCATCTTGGGCACGTGAGCATCAGAACTGGACCACGGAGCAATGGAAGGAGGTGGCCTGGTCTTATGAATCACATTTTCTTTTACATCACGTGGATGGCTGGGTGCACTTACTTGTTACTTTGACACGTCCCACCTACCTAAGCATTGTTGCAGACCATGTACTCCCTTTCATGGAAACGGTATTCCTGGTGGCTGTGGCTCTTCCAGCAGATAATGAGCCCTGCCACAAAGCAAAAATGGTTCAGGAATGGTTTGAGAAGCACGAGTTTGAGGTGTTGACTCGGCCTCCAAAATCCCCAGATCTCAATCCAATCGAGCATCTGTGGGATGTGCTGAACAAACAAGTCCGATCCATGGAGGCCCCACCTCGCAATTTACAGGACTTAAAGGATCTGCTGCTAACATCTTGGTGCCAGATACCACAGCACACCTTCAGGGGTCTAGTGGAGTCCATGCCTCGACGGGTCAGGGCTGTTTCGGCAGCAAAAGGGGGACCAACACAATTTAAGGAAGGTGGTCATAATGTGAGCCTGATCGGTGTATATAATTTCATATAATAATTATTTAATTTCTTATATATATTATTTTGATTCATAAATATATTATTTAATTCAAATTTTTCAACAAAAAACATATTGCATATTATACATAATTTATTATAACTTGAATATATTCTTTAAATCTAACCCATAAGTTATCCCTAAAATCAGAGGAAATGATGGTGAATAACACTGATGTAGAAGCACCAACCCCTCGATGTAATCCTAAACTTGACATCAACTGTAAACTTGTCCCTCAAATCTGATTGGTTGATTGGAATGTTGTTCCAGGAACAAAAAAAAGTTAACTATACACACCCTACAGACTGGCAAGGACAACCGTTGATATGCAAAGTATGAAATAATATGGAATTTCACTGTAAATCTGTTCATGTGTATAAAATGACTGACTTCATAATCTCCCTACCAATGTTTAAACCCAATCTAGGCCCAGCATTTCCTCTCTTTTTTTTTACTCCTTTAAGTGTGCATACAGTATGTGTCTTTACATGCGTAACGTTATATACGCTCCACCGTTCTGCCTCCATATGTCCCCGCTCGCGTTTATCCCTCTCTCCATCTCAGTGACATCCCTGTCTCATGTTATCTCTCTCCCACACACATTCTGTCTTTTAAAAGCTGTGTATCTATCGCTCTCACACCCCTTTCAGCTCGTCCATTCATTCCGTCTATCTCCCCTTGTCTCTTCCCGTCTCTCTGATAGACTAAGCGCAAAAAAGCAACTACTTTTCCACCAATATCTCCGGTTCCATCTACTTTTCCACCCCCTTTTCTTCTCCATCTCAAAACCCAGACAGATGTCTCATCCCTTTTTTCTGAGATCTTTGACAGCTAAGACGAATCGCCCAACGAATAGAATGCGCTCATCGGTTAAAATGATGAAATAAAACAACAAAAAAACATTGGAATTATGTGTCTGCAGTCAGGCCGCATCTGAGCGAGTACGATTACTGTGATATCAGAGTGTGTCCTCTACGAAATGGGTTTTACAGGATTTCATTTGCTCTATATGAGGGAATCAGGTGCAGAATAGGACATCTACTTTACTGGTGTGATAGACATGGAGACATGTGACCCAGGGCAACACATATTACACACAAACACACACACACACACACTAGTTATCATGTGGCAGCTGCGAGGAAGTTTGACACGTCTGCCATTTCTCTTTGTTATCCAGACAATCGGAGCGGAGCAGAATGTTTCTTCTCTCTCCGCTCTATATAAAGCTTTGGGCTGCAGTGTCTGTCAGAGGGATACTAAGTTTTCGACAGAGGAACTTACTGTACGTTTCAAAGTGAAACTTTAGAGGAAAAGAACTCCTGGGGTTGGGGATGTTGAGAATTACATATCTGACTTTATTTGGTCTTGGGTATACAATACATTACACTTCCATCATATACCATATATTACTATTAAAGATAGAACAATTTCTTTGCCACTCGCATCATTTTCTCTAACACTTACCCCGTTTTCCATTACCGACCAAACAGAAAGTCTTGCCAGTTGCATCCGCACATAACCAGGGATAGGAGAAGGTATTTTAACATTGAAAAATGATGAAAAATGATCATATTTATAAGTATGCATGTACAAAACCATGTTCTGTGGCGTGATTTTGTTCATTAAGAAACGGTTGAAGATCATTTTTTAGTGATAAAGTTGGCTAATTTAGCTGGTTTATTACTGCCAAAAAATATTTTCCTACTTAGTGTTTTGGTCTTGTTTTCCAGTATTATAAACATTGTTAAATTAGGATATGTTTACTTGAGAAGCAAAAAAAAAAAAAATGTATCAAACATTTTGCTTAAAAAAAAAAAAAAGGGACAACAAGATTAAAATTGGCAGATATTTTTTAATTAAGCAAAAACTCACTTAATTTTGATACATTTTTCAAAAAGCAAGTAATTTTGCTAAATGTATCTTGACATAAGAATGTTTCGTTTTTTTTGTACTGGAAAAGACAAAAAATACTGAGCTATAAAATCATTCTTCACCATTTTCTGTGGTGGCACAAGATTGATCAAATCCAGCCAAAGCATCAATTACAAATCAAGTCACTCTTCATTTTGTTGCATTAGAGCTATAAAAGCGTACTGTGTTTGTCACTATGTGATAAAACGTGAAACAGATATGAATCCAACACAACCAGACCATTTATTTCCATTCAAAATCAATTTTGATAAATCCAAGCCCCAAGACAACTTGGAAAAACAGCAAAATAGTTCCTTTCCTTACAAATATTTACCACCCCAAATACCATTCTTAATAAAAGCAATAAAAGCCACCAGTGTCATCCAAAACATAACTTAAAATGACCAAATTCTGCAAGATAATATGTTCTAGGTTATTGCCATGCGGTTGTTAAGGTGTTCTGGTGGTTGCCAAGGTGTTGCTAGGTAGTTACCTCATGGATCTAGATCTGGCTCTCTCTCTGTACGTCCTACAATGCAAGTCTAGGGGATCTGATCAAAAGTCCATAAGCAGTGATGAAAGAGTACACAGTGAATTATTGCTGTATTTACTGGGGCACGAGCCTTTGTAAAGTTTTGCTGTGCCCCATTAAAATGCTCCTGATAAATCATTTTCTGATGAGGTAGGTTACAGTAGATGGATACGTCTGAAAATAGGCTTTTCTATTCATTGAACGTAATTCATTTACATTTATTTAAAACTTGAAGGCTGACTGTAACACAAGCTGAAGTGAAAATATCCTGCACGTCCTCTTCAATTATACGCCTTGGCCCCGCCCCCCGCTGTGCTCCTCCCCCTTCACTTTTCCCCATTTAATCCCGGACTTGTATGGAATTACATTTGTTTAAAAAAAAATGAACGAAACTTTATGAAATGGAACGAAACTTTATAAAACTGAACGAAACTTTTTCAGAAACTATCAAAAATATCCATTACAAAAGAAGAAAAATTTGTCGCACAAATTTAACAGGATATTCAAATATGCTTCATTCTTTGTTAATGTTTTTCAAAGATTCGTTTTCGCAAATCGGTATTCTGAATGCATTGCCACAGATTTTGCTTACGCTGTACATGGATACAACTTTAATCGATGTCATTGGTTACTTCAGTAACACAGAACTTCAAACTGCCTTGAAGAACAAGCGGAGGAGGAAGACGAAGAAGATGATGCCGCCGCCGCTCCATGTCTCTCCTGAGAGCTCATCTTTACAAACTAATAAACTCAATTGTTTAGAAATTCTTTACAAACTTGTATAAACTTAATGCAAAGCAATGCGAAGGTTTTCCAATGTGTGCGCCACTGAGTGACGTCTATACTTCCAGGTCAGAGAGCACCTGTCCATCGAAAGCTCACTATCCAATCAGAGTAGATCACTGTTAAGCCCGCCCCCACGAGATGTTTGTGTCAAAACGTAAGTGAAAAACTGCGAAGCGTAAGCGAAATCTGTGGCAATGCATTCAGAATACCAATTTGCGAAAACGAATCTTTGAAAAACATTAACAAAGAATGAAGCATATTTGAATATCCTGTTAAATTTGTGCGACTGAGTTCATTTTTTTCATTTTCAATGTGTTTTTCTTCTTTTGTAATGGATATTTTTGATAGTTTCTGAAAAAGTTTCGTTCATTTTTTTTTTTAAACAAATCTAATTCCATAGACTTGCAGACAGTCAGACAGGCGATTAATCAAAAAACGATGTAGCTGAAGAGAGGTACTAGTAAGCTAACACTTATTGATAATGAATAGTTTGTATTATTTAGTTGAATGAGGGCATCCCGTATTCCAGATGTAATTTACTTATTGTAAGTAAGATTTGATCGAAAATGTTAGCTCGTTAACTGCTAAAAGAATGTTTGCTTAACTCTTCTAATTTGACATTGTTTAACTGAGGCTTGGTTTAGTCATCATCGGTGAAAGCGTTTTGTAGTGATTGGTTCATTTAGGAGGCTAGTTAGTTAGTTTCCTCACGAAAAAGCTAGTTTTTTTAAAATATAGATTGATTTTCATGGTCAAGTCAAGTGTCAAATAAAATGTAAAATTGCATTGATTAAGTTAATGTTAGTAATAGTTTAAAAGTGACCTTGGTAAAATAGATTTCCAATGTATAAAGATTAGAGCTATTGATTTAACACATTCATTTAGTGCGATTCCTTTTGGGGGAACAAAAAGTTACAATTAACGGTTTTAACACACCCTGTCCCAGCCCAAACCAGTATGTCACATTACAAGTTTAGTTATGAACATTTCGTTTTGCCCCTGGACAAAAATGCCCCATATAGGTTTTTGTCTTATATTTATATATATCATTTGATATAATTTTATCGTATGTCAGCAAAGTCGTATGATAGCAATATCACACGAGCAAGAGTGCGTTTTTTCTCAAATATCTGCACAATTGAAAATGTGATGTTACAACAGTTAAATAAACAAGAACATGTGGACTTGCCATCACCAACTGGTAACTGGTTTTAGTTTCATATTTAGAGTACAATTTCAATTTAACTCATGTTCATGCCACCTCTGAACTGCATTTAACAGTTAAATATACCTAAATGCAGATGCTGCTTCTGAAAAAGAAATGTCATATGGCCACATTGAAGTTTGTGTAATAAATTCTATTTTGAATCAAAATATTGATTTTGTAATGTCTATTCAATGCTTTTCTCATTTAACACAATGGCTTTAAAATATCTTTTGGGGGGAAATTTTTCAGCCAAAATCAATGTGCGATTTCAGATTAATTTGATTAATTAATCGACTGATCATGTAATTAATTAGATGAAAATTCGGAATCGCTTGACAGACCTAATGAAAATATGGTAACCAAGAATTTATAATATTGTCTGTTTTTGCTCAATTTCAGCAAAAAAAATTGTGCGTCTCTGAACAACACACAGCAGTGTTTCATTACTGATTTCAAGGGATCAGGAACTGAGAAATCTCATTTTCCTTGAGCTTTTGACATATAAGAGGTCATCATACCATAAGAATATGCTGTAAGTTTCAGATCTGAAAACTTCCTTGTTATTCCAATAAAAGCTGTTATTGACATCAGGCCCTGCAAACAACAGGTTTTTCAATGTCAAAGGGAGACAAGCACCGCCTCAGCAGAAGAAGATCAACTCCTACTTCATCCCTGTCTGTTTAGCCCTGCACACCGATTCGTGCATGACATGTAATAGAATAGGTAGCCTAAATAACATAGGCCTCCGTGGTGCTAAACCAGATCGAGCTACAAAGCAATAAACATGACTGTGGCGACGTTGGCGAGCGAGAGACGTGGGAGGAGCGAGCGAGACCGGTGCGTGATTGAGAATGAGCGTCACCTGCGAGTCCTCAGGCATATAAGGACGAGCGACACCAGTGAAGGACGAGAGAGGACCAGGCCTGGACTTTACGTTGTTTTGTTTAAGTTGTGTTATGTGTGTGTGCACGGCTGTCGTCCACGAGGGGTTGCCCCTTTTACTTTCATTTTGTTCATTTATTTTATTTACGTCTTTAAATGTTCGCCGGTTCCCGCCTCCTTCTTCCCATAGCAACGAACTGTTTACAATGACGTTGAGGATTACAAAATATTGTGCAGTGCCTGGGCTGGACAGTAATGCAACATGTAAGTAACTGTTTTAATTCTAATGCCTGATCTGAAATGTGATGATTCATGTAGGCAGATGTTCTTTGTCTGTGTCAGTAAATCAGACCAGTGACTAAACATCAACTTGCGTTGTTTCTCTTAGTAGGATGAAAATAATCAGTTATTTAACAGTGATTAAATTCTATAAAGAGAGCGATCAAAGAAAGCTCCCTTTGCAATCGTTGGAGCAACGCGTGCTGAACCTGTCAATCAAACAGAGAGAGTTTATCAGTGATTCGTTTATCAGTGACACCCGTTTTATTCAACCAATCTCTTAAAGGTCCCATGGCATGACATTTTCATTTTATGAGGATTTTTAACATTAATACGAGTTCCCCCAGCCTGTATATGGTCCCCAAGTGGCTAGAAATGTTGATAGGTGTAAAACGAGTTCTGTGTGTTCTGCTCTGCCTTTGAGAAAATGAAAGCTCAGATGGGCCGATCTGGAATCTTCCCTGTATGTCGTCATACGGGGAAAGGTTACCTCCCCTTCCTCTGCTTTGCCCGCCCAGAGAATTTGGAGTGAATGGATTCAGTTTATGTCAGCACAGGCTTTACAAACAGACTTTTACCATATGGATTCGACAGCACCGCGACAAACAGTGAGTAACAGTGTTCATTAATGATCTGTGATCAGTGATTTCTGATGTGTAGCTTATCATTCAAGTTCACGCAGACTTTCTTTCTAAATGGTTTAATACTGTCAGTCCCGCCGATGGCCGTCTTGATGCCCTAAGCGTCATGCATCATTGTATCTAGCCAGTGACTAAAACGATAAACTTCACATCGTTTCTGTTATAGCATGAAACAAATACATTATTTAAATGATTAAACTACATAGAGCGATCAAAGAACACTCTCTTTCTAATGTTTGGATCTGTCAATCACACGTCGCGAGTAGGCTATATCTGCTATACCTTTCATCTCGACGGCTCTGATGGTAAAAAAAAAACATAGTAAAAGTATTCGAGAGTGGTTCCACATGTTACAAAGTTCGTAGAATTAGGAGGAAGAAGACAGGGTCGGCGTGACTGGGACTCTCAGATACAAACAAAATAAACTCGCACTCACAGCGCTCTCAGCAACTCGGTACAATAAAACTTTCTCAGCTATCTTTCTCCAGCTCTCAGTCTCTCTGGTCCATGAGTGCCCAGTCCGTCTCTCTCTCTGGACTGGCAGTGTTTGCAGAGTCAGACGGTGCCTCGCTAAACCACGCCCCCTCTGCCACATAATCTAATACTCATTTCAAATGCAAAGATGTCAGCCAATCACAACAGTGGGCGTTTTCACTGAAGTCTCACATCAGACACGCCCCATCAAACAGAGCATTCAAGCCAGAGGGCTAATATCAATATAGAAAAAAATATTTTTATTTCTAAATTATGACATTTTTTATGTTAAAACCATACTAATAATATAAGTACACCTCCGGAAACATTATAAAATAAAATAAAAAAAATCCATGCCATGGGACCTTTTACTATATCACGTTTGCACTGTTAGTGAAGATGAAAGCATTTGTTAGTGTACAGAAACTGAGTTGCAATGACGGGATCAATGCTTTCATGAGCTCAACATGTGTGTGATCGGCTACAATGTTCATCTCTGCAACCTTTCATGCGATGATATAATATAATGCCATAGATGTAAATATAATGCCAATAGACGCTTTTCACCATTAGTTAACCATGAGAGCTGTAATAGAAAAAACACGCTAAATGAGAGAGTAATACTTAGCTATTTCTAATGGAAAGACGGTAGCCAATCACAGCAGTGGGCGTTTACACTGAAGTCTCACAGCAGACACGCCCCTTAAAACAGAGCGTTCAGAGAAGAGGGCTAAAATCAGGGTAGGAAAAATGCCTATGACAATTTTTGATGTAAAAAGTATTCTAACATGGAAACATCATAAAACAATAAAACAACGGAGTTAACAAATCGAGTGAGTCATTGATTCAGTGACTCATTCATAAAGATGGTCACTTGCTTCATTCCTGAATGAATCAGCTGTTTGATTGAATCAGTTGGCGGTTTTAGTTTAATATTTAGAGTACAATTTCAATTTAACTCATGTTCATGCCACCTCTGAACTGCATTTAACAGTTAAATATACCTAAATGCAGATGAAGCTTCTGAAAAAGAAAATGCTATATGGCCTGAATCAAAATATTTCTTTTCTCATTTAACAAAATGGTTTTAAAATATCTTTTGGGGGTAATTTTTCTGCCAAAATTGATGTGCGATTTCAGATTAATTAATCGACTGATCATGTAATTAATTAGATGAACATTTGGAATCGCTTGACAGACCTAATGAAAATATGGAGTTTGTCACGTCCATCATCCAAACATTTGATTCCTAAAAAATGTCACCATGTCAAGCCCTTTACAGTAAATTTAAATGTAAAATTAAACCAATCAAATGATCAGATGACTCTGAGTAAATTCCATTAACAGTTTAAGTAATTTAGTATTTTGACAAAACTGTGTAAAACATGTCTATTTTTGTTCGAGAAGTGAGCAACTTCTGAGAAAACCATCATTCAATGCTGAAATGAGCAACAATTCCATTCAGTCAGAGTGTTTTAATCAGTCCAGATGACAGTCGGGTTAAAGCAATGTGTCTGTGTGAAGCAAACATTCATTCATGTCATTTCATGGATCAAAACCACCACGCAGACGGGCTCCATTAATCAGCATTAACTCGCATCGAGTT
This sequence comes from Romanogobio albipinnatus, assembly GCA_023566225.1. Classification (NCBI taxonomy): domain Eukaryota; kingdom Metazoa; phylum Chordata; class Actinopteri; order Cypriniformes; family Gobionidae; genus Romanogobio; species Romanogobio albipinnatus. The sequence goes on along the minus strand of CM042254.1, from coordinate 6,117,690 downwards.
GCTTTGACGTGACAGATCTCACTTGATGGGTCTCCTCTCACTTGTAATTCAACACTGCGACTTACGCCTGGACTGCAACTGAGCTTTCGAAAAAAGAAAAAATCTAGTAAGAACCTCTGAGGAGCTGGCCCTCAGACAGGATGTGACTAGCTTACAGTTCCAGCTTTTAGACCTCGAGATTTCTCTGTGGATTGACAAAACGCTCCCTGCCAGGCAAACGCATGCATCCGTGGGTGGCAGGGGAGGAAGGGACGGGCTCAGACAGGGACATGTGGACGCTCAGTCTATGTGTCATCCCTTTTTTCACCGGGTGAGATGGAGAGAGAGCTTCGAAGGACGGTGGTGACACATGGGCGAGCTGCTTTATTAAAATTCTGCCCACGGTGTTGCCCCTGACACTGACTCAGAGCCACAGTCTACCCCCTCCACCTGCTCCCACAGAGGTCGATCGGCTAATGACGTGGCCACCGGCCCCAAATGTCACTGAATTCAGCCGATAAAAAGACAAGGTGAGTTTTGTGGCTTTTCAATTAGCAGATAGATAGGATGGATGGATGGATGGATGGATATATATATATATATATATATATATATATATATATATATATATATATATATATATATATATATATATATATATATATATATATATATATATATATATATATATATATGTGGATGAATGGATAATAGAGGGATGGGTGGGTGGAGAGTCAAATGGAAGGATGGATGGAGAGTTGGATGGATGGATGCATGGGTAGGTATTTTGATGGATGTATGGATTGAGAGTCAGATAGATGATGGCTAGATGGAGAGATAGATAGGTAGTTGGATAAATAAAAAGATAGATGGATAGATGTATATATATAAATAATTTAAAAATAAAAACAATTAAAATAAATATACGAAAAAAAGAACTACATTTAACAGTTAAATATACCTAAATGCCACTTCAGATGCAGCTTCTGAAAAAGAAAATGTTATATGGCCACATTGTAATCCTAAAGTGATAGTTCACCCAAAAATGAAAATGAAACATGATTTACTCACCCTCAAGTCATCCTAGGTGTATATGACATTCTTCTTTCAGACGAATAAAATTGGAGTTATATTAAAACATATCCTGGCTCTTCCAAACTTTATAATGGCAGCCCAAAATTTGAAGCCCAAAAAAGTGCATCCATCCATTACAAAAGTGCTCCACACGGCTCGGGGGTGGGGTGGGGGTTAATAAAGGCATTCTGAAGTGAATCGATGGGTTTGTGTAAGGAAAATATCCATATTTAAAACTTTATAAAGTAAAATATCAAGCCTTCTATATTCAACTTACAAAGAAAATGTAAATGTAAAACAAAAATGTAACGCTGTTTAAAACATTTGCCCTCATTGAGTCGATAAAAAGACGAGGTGAGTTTTGTGGCTGGATGGATGGATGGATGGGTGGGTGGATGGGTGGGTGGATGGATGGGTCGGTGGATGGATGGATGGATGGATGGGTGGGTGGGTCGGTGGATGGATGGGTGGGTGGGTGGATGGATCGGATGGATGGATGGATCGGATGGATGGATGGGTGGGTCGGTGGATGGATGGGTGGGTGGATGGATCGGGTGGATGGATGGGTGGGTGGATTGGGTGGATGGATGGGTGGGTGGATGGATGGATCGGGTGGATGGATGGATGGGTGGGTCGGTGGATGGATGGGTGGGTGGATGGATGGGTGGGTGGGTGGATGGATCGGGTGGATGGATGGCATGGATAGATGGGTGGGTGGGTGATGGAAAGATAGGTAGTTGGATAAATAAAAAAGTTAGATGGATAGAGTGATGGATAGATAGATAGACAGATAGAAATAATTTTAAAATAAAAACAATTAAAATAAATATGCAGAGAATTTTTTTTTTTTTCCTGCATGTCATGTAACCATAACCCGATACAAGAAAACTGTGGAACATGCAAATGTGTTATTAAATTATTAAAATATATTAACTTAAAGGGGTGATGAATTGAGAAATCAACTTTCCCTTGAGCCTTTGATATATAAAAGTGAATTGTGATATAAGAATATCCTGCAAGTTTCAGAGCTGAAAACGTCCTTGTTAGTCAAAGAAAAGCTTTTATTGACACCAGACCCAGAAAACGAGAGATCTCAGAATACGTCGACCACTGATGTCATAGAATGCAGAAGCACCGCCTCAAGCCCGCCCACCGACTCGTGGAGCGAAACAGGTCGCAACAGAGCAATAAACTCACGTGCATAAGACATTGCACGTTTGTTCGCTTAATTTCACCACAGAATCGATTGTAAACAAGATACACGTCAAGACTGGATTTGCAGACATATTGAGATTAAAACACAATGCTGTGCCTCCTATATTGGATCCGACAGGAACGGTGAAACACACTTATATGAGTAAAACATGTTTTTTATATGTGTTAGTATTGAATTGTTACAGATCGTTTGATACGTTGTCACAGGCTGGAGAAGGTGTTATTGGTTCATTTGTGATCAGACTCGGACTTGTAACACCAGGGCTCACAAAGCCCAAAATCTCGGGGCTATGTGCTTTTCAGACAGGCTATCAAAAAGTATCATCGGCCTGCCGACGGCTATCTTAAATAGTGAAATAACATTCCTTTCTAGCGTGCGCGTGTGTGTGTGTTTGTGTGTGTGTGTGTAGGGGTCGCTGCTATTCACCGATCGGCGGGCCAAGTAATACAAAAATAACATTCCAATCGAGGGCCAAGTAATACAAAAATAACATTCCAATCGATCGCTGGTGGATGAGAGATGAATCATTGTGTTTGTTTGATAAAGGCATTTTGCGAGTCCTGCGAGTGATTCCCCAGAAACTTTCAAAACAATCCCCACATTTACTGAGGGGAGCTGAAGCTCATTAAATATGCAAATCTTATCCAATCCTAGCCGTCGGCGTTTACTTCCAAGTTTTCAGTGCGGCACGGCCATCAAAACCGAGCGTTTTTCAGAGAGCCTCAAAACCAAGGTAGAAAATAGCCTATTACTTATTCATTATGATGTTTCTGAATGTGATAACCACGCGAACGTCATAAGTTGACCTCAGACAACAGTATAAAAAAATTTAAAAAGCCAGTTCATGACACCTTTAAAATCTTAGGGAGATTGAGAGGTTTGCCTGACAAAAAAAGTTTGAGATTCAGTCGGAAAAAAAACATCTGTAGAAAAGCCGAAAAGGCACTAGTCATTTTCTTTTTCCATCATCCAGAATCCTAAAACAACACAGCAATTATTCAAAATAGGGGAAAAACACCTGTGAAAAAATCATTGCGTACAATTCCTTCATATTAACACAGTACACTGGGCCCTATTTTGACAGACTTTGCCATTGGGTAACAAAGCAAACAAATCAGAAATCTTGCTAACACAGTTTTGCAATGCCATGTAACACTGAAGCAATAAAGGAAATAATGCAAATTACAGTTTGAAAAAGAAGTGTTACCTTTGGATACATCACTCTCGTGACACGTTGACACGTTTTGGTCAAAAAGTCTCCTCAAAAGTGGGTTGTTTTAGCAGGGCATGTCTACTTTTATTTTTTCAAAGGAGCATTATGAGAAATACAAAGATGATACCTACTTAAAATATGTCCAAAAATGCCATTAAATCGCAATAAAATGTTCCTCTGGACAGACAATTTTCTCACAGAGTCCAGGCCAAATGCAAATTCTCCATAATGTGGAAAGTAATTTGAAAATAGCAACATCGAACTGCATCATTAATGCATCCCGGTGCTCTTAATTCTCATCCGTTAGTTAATAATCCCACAACAAGCCTCAGCAGATTCCGAAAATTAAGTGGAAGGGATTTTTCAAATTTCTTGTTTTAATGAAACGCCGCTTCTCAAATAAGTCTGGCACTCTATTGATGGCAGCCAAAAGCCTGCATTTGTATTCCCGCACACACATCGGTTCCTCTCATGAATCAATTTCAAACAGAGAATACGCTGTGAAATTAAATAGCCTTTAGCGAGATGCTACACCCCTGAAATTATTCAAACAGACAGTTGAGAATTGTTATGGTTATGGAGAAGTGGGGGTGGCACTATTAGATATCCAATCTTATAACCAACTGTGCGGAAAGCTGGAAACACTCTTCATTAAAAGACTATTGTGGGAAGATTGTTTGCAATGCACTGACCTCTGCGTCTCGAGGAATCAAAGGACTTTTGTCCGATTTCAAACCGCAATTTCCTGCCTGTGCCCTCAAAAAGCGCAGGGCGCTCGTTCATGATCGAATACGCATTGACGATTTTTCGTCGAGTTTTGATTTACAATGTCTGTTATTTCAGTTCTTGCTTTAGACGCACAGAACACATAAAAGAGTCTCCTCACATCTTTTATACATCACCTTGCTGCTCACGATATGCGGGCTGCACGTTCTTTACCACAGTTTCATGAGAAAGATGGTCTATTATATTCACTATCATCAGAAAGGCACCACAGCATCGTTTTACTAAAGAAAAAAAATCCAATATCTCTATACGCTGTAATACAGACAACATGACCGGCTTTTACAGGAGTGTGATGGTGTATGGCCTTTTTCAGCAGATGATGTTTGAATTGCTCCATCAGGACAGGATCATGACACCGGTCTGCCATCTAGTGGAGGAGTCTGACATCAGCTCACACTGAGCACAACATCTCTGCCACTTCACCTGCTGCACAGCTACTATATTTACATACAAGTGCTCCTCAGATTCAGCTCTGGAGGGCCACTGCACTGCAAGGTTTAGCTCCAGCCCTAATCAAAGACACCTGAAGACGCTCATCACGGTCTTCAGAGTTACAGGTCGAGAGTTTGATCAGGGCCGGATTTAAGGAACACTAGAGAGCTGCACGACTGAGGTCTCAATGCTCCCTCAAAAGGGTTTCTGTCATTTTAAGAAATAATTTGAAGGAATTTCTATCCATCTTTCCACCGACTATTTATTTTTGACTATCTATCCATCCATCTATTTATCTATCTGACTGTCTATTCATCTATCCATCCTTCCACCCAACTATCCATTATCCATCCATCATCTCACTTCATCTATTTATCCACCCATCCATCCATCCGACTACCCATTTATCTATCTATCTATCCATCCACCTGACAATCTATTTATCTCTCACTGTCTATTTATCTATCATCTATCCATCCGACTATTCATCTATCCATCCATCTCACTATATATCCATCCTGCACCTGACTATCCATTTTCTATCCATTCATTCATCATCTCACTATCCATCCATCCACCCATGGACTATCTATTAATCAATCCATCCTTTTGTCTATCTATCTATCTATCTATCTATCTATCTATCTATCTATCTATCTATCTATCTATCTATCTATCTATCTATCTATCTATCTATCTATCTATCTATCTATCTATCTATCTATCTATCTATCTATCTATCTATCTATCTATCTATCTATCTATCTATCTATCTATCTATCTATCTATCTATCTATCTATCTATCTATCTATCTATCCATCCATCCATCCATCCATCCATCCATCCATCCATCCATCCATCCATCCATCCATCCATCCATCCATCCATCCATCCATCCATCCATCCATCCATCCATCCATCCATCCATCCATCCATCCATCCATCCATCCATCCATCCATCCATCCATCCATCCATCCATCCATCCATCCATCCATCCATCCATCCATCCATCCATCCATCCATCCATCCATCCGACTATCTATCTATCCATCCATCCATCCATCCATCCATCCATCTATCTATCTATCCGACTATCTATCCATCCATCCATCCATCTATCCATCCGACTATCTATCCATCCATCCATCCATCCATCCATCCATCCATCCATCCATCCATCTATCTATCTATCCGACTATCTATCTATCCATCCATCCATCCATCCATCCATCCATCCATCCATCCATTTAAAATGATAATTGATGATAAATCCTGCACCTCTGTGGCCTCTTAATAAATTGCAGTTAACACTGATTTTGATAATTAAACAGGAATCATCTTAATCACTTGAGTACGTGTTAGTCTAGACTAGAGGACATTGTTCCTGTTCTCTGTCTTTGTAAACTCTGAAGGTCTTTTGTAAGTCATCTTTTGTTTGTTCCAATCTAACAGCTTGTTTTTTCCTCTGTCCTCTTCTACCTGTTTCTACCTCTGATTTTGCTAAACCCTTCGTCTCCCTTCCCTCTCTCGCTTCTGATATCCATCTACCGCTCTCAACCTCTGCCTTATTTCTATCATTTGTTCATCTGTCCTCTCATCCTCTCTTTTTCGCTCTCAGAGGTCAGACATCTTGCTAGCAGGCTGTAAGCGAGAGCTGTTGATTGGGTTTAAGATGTGGAGCAGAGAGGGTTCAGGAGAGAGAAAGCCAGAGAACTCAAAGCCTGCCGATGCATGAAGTGGGTAGAGACATATCTTTAGAGGACAGATAAAGAGAAATAAAGCAAAACTCCCAGAGGAACGTGTTATTGCTCATACGTTGCTTTTCGCAGCACAGGAGACCTAAAGGCTTCTGCTTTTGTTTTGATGTGAAAAAAGCAGAGCAGAAAAACACATTTAAGTCTCAACTTTGCCTCTCTTTTTCTCTTAAAATTCTGGAGACAATATTCAATATTCGACACACAATACAAAAAAAAAAATTAATATGCACCGCAGAGATTATTTGCTCTTGAGTTCACATCGAGAAATTTGATTCTAGGCTGACACTGTTGAGATCTACTCTAGAAGAAAAACTAAAGAAGCAGGATATAAAGTCTCCATTTAATCTCATTGCTGGGACAAACAATTATGATATATTTAAAAAAAGAACGAAAAATTTCCAGCAGAAAAAGAGAGAGAAAGAAAACAAGGCTTGAGGAAACGAGACGTGATCTAGGACATTAAATCTCTTTGCAGAGGAACCGCTCGCATTGGAAGCTTTAAAGAGACGCATGCATAAAACATCACAAATTTATTGCACAAGTGCTTTTAGTGCTCCAAGGCATTAAAGAACACATGTATTACAACGGGAGGTGTAAATACGTTACTTGCAACAAGAAGAAAGCGTAAAGTGACAGGCGAAATGATGGAATGGGAGGATGAAGACAAACTAGCTGTAATGCAGTTTATTCCCAGCGAGCAATATCTACTTAGAGTTGTTTTTAGTTCAGCGTACATCATTCACTCAGTGTAACCCCACACACTTATGCAACAGATTCGATTTTAGGCTGTTAACGGAGCACCATCGGCCCTCCCCGCCCCGCGTCTGCCCTGTTCTGTGATGAGAATCAGAACACAAGGCGGGAAAAACTTTCTACAGAGGGAAATAAACGTCTCGGCATCTCCCGAGGCCTTGCTTAGTTTTCCCACAGATAAAAGCGGGGGGAAAAAACTGCAAACAAACATTCCACTGAAAACAGCCATAATTATCTCGGCGTAAAGGCAGTTCACACACTGCTGGGGAGGTGTCTATGTGGATATGTCTATTTTGAGCTTCTATCAGCTTAATGAGAGGACTGCTGCCAATGCAGACAAACTAATGCTAAACACTGAATTTAAGCCCTCGAGATCTCTCTGCCAAGGACATGCGTGTTAAAAATAAGTGTCAGGTGAGCGCAAATCGCAAAACAGCAGTTTGCCACTTTTGCAGGTTACCATATGTGCATGCTAGTTATGTAGTGCCATTTATGTGAAATATGTCACCCTGCAAATAAGTGGCGAGACACCAAATTTAAAAGTTTACAAAACAGGTTTGCTTCTAGTCGGAGTTAGTGAGTTACCTGAATTATTTAGATCGATGTTAATAACATGGAGGCTCTTATTTTTCAGGTAAAATATCTAAGAATCCTTAAGGCCAATTTAGTTCTGGCAGGATCACTATTGTCAAAGGTGAATGACAATTTGGATTGGTGGTATGGTTCTGTTCTGGGCAAGAACTCGCTGCCCATCCATGCAGCCCAGTGGCGGCGTTTCATAAAAACCTAGGGTATGGCATGATTCCTTCTGGCCATACAACAACAAAATGTGGACAAAAATCTACCATGCTTAAAGAATGGGCCGAGTCCACAGACATGCACAGACTTAAAGGGTTAGTTCACCCAAAAATGAAAATTGTGTCATTAATTACTCCGCCTCATGTTGTTCGACACCCGTAAGACATTCGTTCATCTTCGGAACACAAATGAAGATATTTTTGTTGAAAGCTGATGGCTGAGAAAGGCCTCAGATAGGCCTCCATTGGCATCAGTACATTCACACTCCCAAGACTAAAAACGTCATTACAAAGTCCATCTCACTACAGTGGCTCTACAATAATTTTACGAAGCGACGAGAATAGTTTTTGTGCGCAAAAACTTCCGTGTATGCCTCGGACGTGAACTCACGAAGCACCACGACGCATGCGCAAGAATATTACGCAGATCCGGCATTCGGACACATGACCCAGAAGCGAGGAGAAGATTTGTTTACAAGCAGAGGAAGACGCGCCGTATCTAAGCTGTTGAATTCTACATTGATCGTGCTTTAGGTCTCGGCGTAGTGCTCAAAATGGGGCTAAAGTGTGCATTTCATGGATTCCCGAACGCCGACGCTACGTCATATTCTTGCGCATGCGTCGTGGTGCTTCGTGAGTTCACGGCCGAGGCCAAAACGGAAGACAAGAACAAGTTGAATAAAGTCGTTATTTAGATTTTTTTTTGCGCACAAAAACTATTGTCGTCGCTTCGTAAAATTATTGTAGAGCCACTGTAGTGAGATGGACTTTGTAATGACGTTTTTAGTGCCTTTTATGGGTCTTGGGAGTGTAAATGTACTGAATGCCAATGGAGGCCTATCTGAGGCCTTTCTCAGCCATCAGCTTTCAACAAAAATATCTTCATTTGTGTTCCGAAGATGAACGGAGATCTTACGGGTGTGGAACGACATGAGGGTGAGTAATTAATGACATAATTTTCATTTTTGGGTGAACTAACCCTTTAACAACGAAAGAAAATCAATGCAAATTCTGAAACAGTCCCGTGTCCTAACCAGATGTTAGGCTGCTTTTCAAAGCTGCAGTTTCTGCAAGGCCAACTCAAGCAACAGAACTAACGAGCAGCATCATGAGCTGTTTATTTCCCCTGTTTTGTCTGAATGCCAGGGTATGGCAACTGCCATACTCTACCATATGTAAACGCCGCCTAGCATGGATCAGAGCAGGGAGAGCAGCAATAACTTCCCTAAGGTTAACCAGAACAAAACCAACATAAATGTATTGCAGATATCATTAATGTTCTTAATGACAATAATTTAATGAAACAACATAATTCAAGAAAAAATTAGGAATATCAGAAGGCCAAATCCTGACATGGAACGAGAAGAGGAGCTGGGGATGAAGGAGGGTAATGAGCTCCTGAGCAACGTGATAAAGCTGCTGATAAAACTGAAGCGACCTTATATATAGAGATGCTGTGATAGGCGTCATATTCCTATAGATCAGGGGAGTCCAAACTTTTTTTAAAGGGGGCCAGATTCGATGTTGTGGACATACCCGGGGGCCGATCCCTTTTCTATTATATATATATATATATATATATATATATATATATATATATATATATATATATATATATATATATATATATATATATATATATATATTAGGGCTGTCAAAAATATTAGTTGTTTGTTGTTAATTACGTCAATTTTTTGCGCAGTGTGACAAATTATTCAGGTCAGGAAAGTGGTTGGGAGCTAGAGGCGAGATGGAGCAAGGTGAGCCTATTGACGGATTCAAATATAAAAAGAATGATGATGGTACAGTTAACAAGTACAAGGTTATTAGCAAGATTTGTAACAAGGAGTTTCAATTTCACCGGAGCTGTTCAAGCTTGAGGTACCATGTCAACGCCAAACATGCGTTTGCTGGACCGTCAGGTTGGGCAAGTGGTTTGCGCCAGACCACGCTGAATGTTCGCAGGCCATTAACAAAATCAACCTCAGATAATTTGACCAACACAATAGCAAAATGGATTGCAAAGGATTGTAGACCCATTAGCATTGTAGAAGACTCAGGTTTCCTTGATGTTTTGCAAGTGGCGTCTCAAGACTCATTCCATAAAACCACCGTCAAGAGCCACAGTTATGACGAAAATCCACGAGCTCTATGAAAACGAAAAACAAAAAAGGAAAGAGGTCTTGGCTCAAGTAAATCATATCGCCCTGACAGGAGACCATTGGACATCAGTGAGTAACAACAATTACCTCGGAGTAACTGCACATTTCATCAGTGACACGTGGGAACTGAAGTCTTTTGCGCTGACTATATTAAAAACTGAGGAGCGTCATTTTGCGGAGGCTTGTAAAGAACAGTTCCTTGTCTGTTGCGCGTAAGTGGGACATCGAGGGCAAGACGACAACCATTGGGACTGACAGTGCACGCAACATGGTTGCCGCAATTCGACTTACACGCTATGAACACATGAACTGTGTCGCTCACATGGTGCAGAGAAGTGTCACAGTGAGTCTTGCTGACAGCAGCTTTGTAAATGCTTTGGCCAATTATTTGGCTGTGTTAATAAACAGACATAATATGAAAATTATGTATCTGTGTCCTGTTATTTATCTTTTGGTATGCATTAAAAAAAAAAAATTGGTTAGGATTCAGGTGTAATTGCAAATAGTGATTAATCCTGATTAATCCACTGAAAATTCTGATTAATTTGATTAAAATTTTTAATCATTTGACAGCCCTAATATTAGGGATGCAACAATACAGTTAGTCCATGGTTCAATACATACCTCGGTTTTTAACCACGGTTTTCGGTTCGGTTTGGTTCTGATGGCTAGTCACATCAGTTTTTTGCTATTCTATTCTTAAGCGACAGGAACAGCAAAAGGTTAAGGAGAAAAAATACTATTTTTTTTATTGCAATACTCTTTCTTTATTTTACTTCAAAGAATTGAAAAACCTTACTTAAACTTAAAACTTTACTTAAAAAAAAACCTTGCACACATTCCTAGTGTATTGTATAATATAAAATAAATATATATAAAGATTTACACTGGCAGCTCAGAGCTGTACAGCAGCATTTAAGTATGAAATTGAATGAATAAACGTAAAAATAAAACACTACGCTTACTGCGCTAATACTGTCAAATACACACAAGGTTAACATAAACACAGTCGGTTATGTCTAAAGAGAAAGTAATATCGCGTGTGTCTGTATATCAGATGCACGCAGGTCTTAAATTGACAGCAGCGCAGCCTATAGTGAACACGCTGTCCTTAAAGGGACAGTTCACCTCTAAAATAATGTAATTATTTACTCACTCTAATATTGTTCCAAACCTGTATTCATTTCTCGATGACAGAATTTTCATTTTTGAGTGAACTATCCCTTTAATGTTAATACAACAGCAAAAGACAAAGAGAAAATCTCTCTCTGCTCTTGACTGAATCAATGAATGTTTTATAGTGAAGTCCGGTAATCACGTGTTTGACAGGCGTTTAGTGCGCGCGCTCGGAAAAGAGCATGTTAAAATGTTAGCAAAGCTTTAAAACGCATGCAAATAATGAACTTTCGTGAATGTGAATAATTATAGTGTTCCATGAGTATAACTCTAACACTAACATGTGATGTGAATGTATGTCGCGTTGTTCAGCATATTGAGATGGAGGCAACTGATAGAATTTGTAGAAAAATAATTAATTAAACGCAAAACCGAAAACAACGCAATTCACAAGCGCGTATTGAACCGTGAATGCCGTACCGAACAGTTCAATATTATATTGAGAATTGTGGCATCCCTAATATATATAATGTTTTGTTTGACATGACAGATTTGACAAAAGCTTGAGCTGACCGTAGAGTAGCTTGAGATAGGACACAGGAAATGTATAGTAAAACTTTCATCAACCAAAAAGTTTTAATGGGTGAAATGTAAATATTATTACTGAGTTAGAACTCTATTCTTATTTAAGTTTAATAAGTGATCTATTTAGATCACCACAGGTAAAACCACACTACAAAAAACACTTTTCTTACTTGGTATTTATGTCTTTTTTCCAGTCCAAATATCTAAAAATTCTTAAATCAAGATGCTTTTACTAAGGAAAATTACATATTTTTTCTTGCTTCCTGGGGGGGGAAAATGAATGAGTTTTAGCTTGAAAAAAATTAAATTATTTGCCAATGAATTAGAAAAATAATCGGTAACACTTTATTTTAGGGTTTAATTCTCGCTATTAACTAGTTGCTTATTACAATGCATATTACTAGGATATTGGCTGTTTATTAGTACTTATAAAGCACATATTAATGCCTTATTCTGCATGACCTTATTCTACATCCCTTAATCCTACCCAATACTGAAACTTAAATGCTACAAAAAAATCTTACTAACTATTAATAAGCAGCCAATTAGGAGTTTATTTAGGCAAAAGTCATAGTTAATAGTGAATATGTGTTCCCCATAATAAAGTGTTACCAAATAATGTTGTTTCTGTTTGGGACAGAAACAAGATTCCAAACAGAAACATTATTTTTCTTACCCCATTGGCAGATATATTTGCTTGTTTTAACCAAAAACTCACTTCAATTTCATTTTATTTTCCATAAAATAAGAAAAAATATCTAATGTCATTTAACGTATCTAGAAAATGCATCTTGATTTAAGAATTTGTAGATATATTTATACTAGAAACAAGACAAAAATACTAAATGACAGCATTTTTTGCAGTGCACACAAGGCAAAAAGTAAAAAAATAATTCTATATCTAGAATGGCTTTAAGGTATTTAGTCTATAAACATAAATACAAATGCACAAAACTGCAAGTTTATGACAAAAATAGTCTGCAATTTGGCCTTTATTACTCATTTAATACATGTCTACATTACAAATTAAATAAAATTAGATATTAACATTTCTGACAAATTACCACCGTTCAGGTAGTGTTACCGCAGTAAATCCATGATAAATGTTGGTGAATTGTTGTTTGAAAAGTATTTTAATTGAATCGGCACAGTGTTTCTCCTGATTTGCACGTTAGTGTTGTTGATTAAGTCAGCGCTGTTTAACTGGATTTAAATTAAATCAAATCACAGAGAGATTCGCAGCTAGTACCGGAGACCTCAGCGCCGAACTCCAACTCTTCTCACGGGCTGTTTAGTGAGCGCGTGATCGAGACACTCAGCAGGTAAACACTTTTTATTTTTTTTATTGCAGATGTACAGGTAAACACATTTGTTCAGAATCAGAGCTCGCAGTTGCGCAGAGAACAAGTAGCGCTGTTTCGTTCCGCTTTTGCCGCTGTTTCCCTGGCCTAAAATCTAGTACTTCCACCTTGCGCTGACATTGTGAAACTGCACGATTTGTAAATTATCCATGGCGGGCCACATATAATATATTTTAATAGACAAGCTGCTTTAATTTGGACACCCCTGCTATAGATAGACACGGATCAGCTGACCTGAGCTTGACTAACATGACCTGCCAGAACTAATGCTTGATTTGTACGTTAATGGAACACGCGACTATATTTGAAAATAAGCTCATTTTCCAACTGCCCTAGAGTTCAACAGTTTTACCGTTTTTCGAATCCATTCAGCCGATCTCCGGGTCTGGTGGTAGCACTTTTAGCATAGCTTAGCATAGATCATTGAATCTGATTAGACCGTTAGCATCTCGCTCAAAAAAAATGACCAAAGTTTCAATATTTTTCCTATTTAAAACTTGAATTTTCTTGAGTTACTAGCGGTGTAACGGTACACGTATTCGTACCGAACCGTTTCGGTACAGGGCTTTCGGTTCGGTGCACACGTGAGGTTTCCGAATGCAATCTTTAACAATTAACAGTCGGCTTGTTTTGAGCACGGAACACACTTCAATCCTAGTTCTCACACGAAAATATTAAGTATTCAGTCCATTTTATCACAAAATTCAAACGATAAATGCCGTTTTGATGCTCTTTAATGTGGCGTGACTGATCCCTGATCACAGTTCAAGCGGCTGCACGACACGTGTGAACGCGATTCATCTGTGAACACGATCGATCATCTCTCCCTAAAGAATAAACATGATCGAACATCTGAAGGTTGACGATACATTACAACTTACTGTCATGTATCATATGTGGTGTAATCGCTCAATCAGTGTTTGAACGGAGGAAAGACCTCAATATAACAGCTTGTGAACAATGTCATGAAGCATCACATTTACCTCAGAAGTCATTCAGTGTCCACAGCTGTGAGTTCACTAGAGAAATCCACTCTTTTACTAAATATATGCACTATATTAGCCTATATATTCACAACCCGTTCTCACTCCCAAGGCGTCAAATTCCGAAGCATGGTCAAGTGCTTTCCGCGTCACAATAAAGACGCTAAAGGCACCCCTAGGCGTCACTATATCGACGCGCTGAGTGCTCCATTCATTTCAATGAGAAACCTTCGGCGTCATATACAGACGAGTTGGGCATTGGGAAAGTTATCGTCATGCTGATCATATATTGGGTTATGATTTTGCCATTATGACATGTTGGACTGTGATTCTCAATTTAATCAGCCAGCATCCTTTTTATTTACGCTATGTAGACACGTTTTAACATGTAACCCAACCCTGTTCCATCCCTAAACCTACCCATTCGTGTGGTATAAAACGCAGATATAACAGGCAGAGTCGACTGCATGCACAATTTATTAAAAAAATACAAATATTCCAAGGCCAAGCGATTGATTTGTGTGAAGGAAATCCCCAAAAGCGATCAGCGTCTCCATCCGCAGAAGATCACGAACACACATACAATTTCAAATATTGCCGCCCGTTACGTCAGTTTTCATAGTGAAATTGCATTGGCTCTTGTATGTCTCGTGACCAATTGCGTCATTACGTCAGCTTTGATTGTAAAATGTCATTGGTTCTCGTGTGCCTTGTGACCGAATGCGTCATGCTAAGGAGGCGTGTGTATTATTTGTGTGTGTGTTAACGGAGCGGCGGGATCATCATCTCAGCGATTAAAACATTAAGATCAACTCTGTTCTTTACATGAAGACATCGTGTGACTTCAGAAGACTTGGAATGCAACATGAGTTAATACTTTTATACTGTTGTTGGTAAGTTTTTGCAATAAATACCTGTGACTGTACTTGTATTTGCCTGTTGTGTGTTTTATATTGTTTAGGAGTGGGTAGGTTTAGGGTAGGAGTTGGGTTAGCTGCTCCAAAATATAAAAGTAACCTTTACATATTAATAAAACATGAATAAAATCATGTATGCTTTTACAAATGCAAAGAATAAAATGCGTCTTGATCTGACGCACTCAGCGAGTCAAAATAGTGACGCCTAGGGGTGACTTTAGCGTCTTCGTTGTGACGCGGAAGGCACTTGACCATGCTTCGGATTTTGACGCCTTGGGAGTGAGAATGGGTTGATATTCATTATATTCTACTTAACCTGTTAGTGATGTCTGGATTATTAATGTGTTTAAATAAATCGGTCATGAAAATGACAAACACTGTGTATAAATGATTATAGTTCAACAATGAATTGGAGAAGAAAAAAAAAGTATAATTAGATTTAGAAGTTAATGCAAAAACTGCCTTATGTGAAGTTTACATATTTGCACACAATGTGCTATGCGAGTGTTGATTATTATACCTCAAAATAAATAGCAACTGAATTTAGGCTAATAGTTGGGCTCTGTTGTTAACCTTTAATATTATAGTAATGTGCAAGTAAGGGCTCCCTATATAGTTTACAGCAATATCTTCAATAAAC
Source organism: Romanogobio albipinnatus (assembly GCA_023566225.1). Taxonomy (NCBI): domain Eukaryota; kingdom Metazoa; phylum Chordata; class Actinopteri; order Cypriniformes; family Gobionidae; genus Romanogobio; species Romanogobio albipinnatus. Next base: position 6,101,917 of record CM042254.1, on the reverse strand, counting down.
GTTTAGTTATAATTGAATTAATTTAAGGACAGACACTTTTTTTTCCAGTAAACCACTGTTTAATAAAAATAACTAAAAAGCAATTTTGTAAAACTGCTGTACTGAACCATGACTTCAAAACGTACGTACCGAACCGTCAGTTTTGTGTACCATTACACCCCTAGTAGTTACATCGTGTACTAAGACCAACGGAAAATGAAAAGTTGCGATTTTCTAGGCCGATATGGCAAGGAACTATACTCTCGTTCCTGCGCCTGAAAATAGTCCCCAGCACGCTCCCTGTGCAAGCAGGTTGTCACGTTGGTTATGTTGATGCCTATTTTCAGGCACTGCAAAATATCACTGCGCAATATCATTGACATTTTCTCTTAAACATATACTAGTTAAGAACAAGTGAACATATTTTAATACAGTAATACACAATACACTTATATTGATTCTGCAGTCAATAAAAAAACAAATCTAAATATCCTAAGCAGTGAATAACAGTAAATTGATCTTGAATATAAAATAAAAAGCATTTATGAAACATTATAAAAAATAAAACATTCCACAAATATCCAGTGGACACAGTTTTGTTGGGTGAACAATAACCTCAAACAGCACAGGACATTCACTAACCGTTTGAAACATACTGAAAAGAAGGCCAGAGTTGGTCATTGGCAGTTCCAAACGGATTGGTTGGCATTACATATCTTCCCGGAGGTCGGAAGTCTGGGATGCACTAGTCCATCTGGAAACAAAGTCATGTTTACAAGATAACGGCTTCATAATGGCCAGTTATGAAGAGAAAGGACTGGATTAGCCAAGATGGTGTTTTCCAAGTTAAAGGCATCAAATTGTCAGGTTTGTGGAGTACCTGTTTCTGATCACCCAATTGCAATACAGCCTTTTAGCAGTCAGATATCTGAATAAAGACTGAGTATCCAAGTAATTATTTTTTTATACAGCATTAAACTACACATTAATAATAACAATAATACTACCAGTCAAAAGTATGGAAGCATTACTATTTTTTATGTTTTTGAAAGAAGTCTTTTCTGCTCACCAAGCCAAAATACAGAAAAAAACTGTAATATTGTGAAACATTCTTACAATTTAAAATAACGGTTTTCTATTTTAATGTGAAAATTTTCATCAGCCATTTCTCCAGTCTTCAGTGTCACATGATCCTTCAGAAATCATTCTAATATGATGATTTATTATCAATGTTGGAAACAGTTGTGCTGCTTAATATTTTTTTGGAACCTGTGTGACACTTTTTTCAGGATTCATTGATGAATAAAAAGTTTAAAAATAACAACATTTATTCAAAATAGAAATATTTTATAACAATATAAGTCATTACTACTATTTTTTATCAATTTAACACATCCTTGCTAAATAAAAGTATTAATTTATAAAAAATAAAAAAAATAAAAAACTTTTGAACGGTAGTGTAAAATGTTACAAAAGATTTCTATTATTTTATTTTACATTATTATTGCAACAATATTTCACAATATTACTATTTTTTTCTGTATTTTTGATCAAATAAAGGCAGGCTTGATGAGTATACACATACACACACGTGATAGTAATCAACTGACTACACAATATTTAAGTAATTTAACAACTAAACTAACACTGACTGATCGCTTTAAATGTCAATCAGATCGTCACTTCATGTCTAAGTGGGCGGGTTTTGGCCAGAAGCAGCTTTAAAATGGATCAGATTTTCGCCTGATATTATCAAAAGTGTGGTTGTGTGACCCTGACTTATCATTTCATCTCCCACAACCTCGCTTTCATAGTCATCAGATTAAATGCAGTGTGTTCTGACTAAAGTCTTGCTTGTATAAGACTTCAGGGGAGCCGCTAAGGGGGGGTGGGGGCGGGTGTGGAGTTAGGGTGATTCTAAGGGCCCACACACTTTTGGGGCCCCCAGAGATTGGTTTTATTAATAGTAACAGTACTAGTAGTAATGTGATAGAAATCATAAATGTATAATCTACCAGAGTAACAAATAAAACAAAATTACACCGTTCGCTGCATGATTCCGTCCTGTCCTACGTAGCCAAGAATCACTGAGCGAGATCAGATGGTAAACTGTCGAATTAGAGATGTCTTCGCATTCGACACAGAAGTATAAGTCCAGTCATCAAAACCGAGGCTACCGAGGGCAGAGAGAGAACACGGCCCGACAATTACTCACCCAGTGCTTAAAAAAGAAAGGGTATGTTTATCCGCGGAGCTTTCTTTGCTGTATTGTTAGCGCTAGTTGCATAGCTAACCACTACCAGTCTATTCAATAGCTTATGTTTTTCACCACTGGATATTTTGGCTTTTGTACATGTGATTTATATAGCCTAATGCATTTGACGCCAAATAATCAATAAAAAAAAGAAGTAGGCACTTAAATTTTTCTATTGATAGATATATTTCTCATGTCAGTCTGTGTGTCAAGTAAGCTATTCACAGTGTTGTGGTTCATTTTTGTGCACCTGAGCCAGAAAGATGTTCAATGAAACGGAGATGGAAAAGCGCATCCTGGTTTTTTTTTTCTCAAAGGCATGACATTTTGTAGTCATTTTTAATGTGCACGAATAAAAGGACTATAAATAAAAGAGTTTAAGTTGTTTCCACTGCTGAGGGAAAAATCCAAGCGATCGCGCCGGCGCCTATGTCAGTTCTAGCACTGCAAATTTGACATCGCAGCCTGTTCATTATCAAAATAAAATACAGTCAACCAAACATTTACAAAGTTCTGCTGGCTTTATATTCACAGCATCTGAGTGAGAATTCCAGCACGACGCTTCAGTTAACGGTCATGAAGTGCAAGATGAGATAAGTAGCTAAACTAAACAGCTGTGTTACGATAGAAATTTTAAACAAGCGACAGAAACAATCCGTTTGCAAAGACTGTATCAACCAATGCTCAGCTTTGGATGGGGAAATATGCAGGTCAGGAAGGAGAAGGTGAGGGAGATTAGAAGCAGGTATTGTGCTATTTAACACAGATATTTTTGATCAGATAAAGGCAGGCTTGATGAGTACACACACACACACACACACACACACACACACACACACACTTCTGAAAGTAATCAACTGACTACACAATATTTAAGTAATTTAACAACTAAACTAACACTTATTGATCACTTTAAATGTCAATCAGATCGTCACTTCATGTCTAAGTGGGCGGGTTTTGGCCAGAAGCAGCTTTAAAATGGATCAGATTTTCGCCTGATATAGTCAAAAGTGTGACACTGACTCATTGTTTCATCTCCCACGACCTCGCTTTCATAGTCATCAGATTAAATACATTGCCTTCTGACTAAAGTCTTGCTTGTAAAGTTCTGCGGGCTTTATATTCACAGCTGCTGGGCGCGAATTCCAGCGCGAAGCTTCAGTTAACGGTCATGAAGTGCAAGATGAGATGTGTAGCTAAACTAAACAGCTGTGTTACGGAAGAAGTTTTAAACGAGCGACAGAAACAATCCGTTTGCAAAGACTGTATCAACCAATGCTCAGCTTTGGGAAGGGAAATATGCAGGTCAGGAAGGAGACGGTGAGGGAGATGAGAAGCAGGTATTGTGCTATTTAACAGATATACATATGTGACCCGTCACGGAAACCAGTGACACAAGTCGGCAGCACAACTTTCGAGCAAAATGAGAAAGAATCAGGGTATTTTTTCAAAATTGGTGATTTTCGCTTTTTTGCAGAATCTGTTAGTTGAGATCACGAAGAAGCCTCTCCGTGTTTGAGATAGCAGCATTGGTATATTTAAAAGCGTCCATTTTGAGGTTGAAATCAGCTTGTTTTTCGGAGATTCTAGCACGCAGTAGAGGCGTGTTTCTTTTGTTATTGCCCCCGCCCTCCAAGGGAAGCGTGGCTCAGTGTTGCCAAGTCCGCGGTTGGGCTACTTCAACACTGTTGCCGCGGGCTGTTTTTCATGTCCGCGGGTTGAAGCGACCCCAATTATGTGATATTTAGCCCCGGGAATGCAAATTTTAGTAGGCAACCATGCCAAAAAAACATATTTTACCCCCCCAAATGCGATTTTTACCGGAGAAGCCCCCCTGAAACGCGATTGGGCTTGTTTTGGGCTAGTTTTGAGTAGCAATTGGCTTTATGCACAGCTGCACTACTTCCTGAACTTCAGCCAGCTCCTTTTGTTTCCTGTCTGCCATTATTGGACAAACTGATTAATCCAGGTGTGCCTGACCTCTGTAGTCACAACAACAATAATCAGACACACCTGGATTAATCAGTTTGTCCAATAATGGCAGACAGGAAACAAAGGAGCTGGCTGAAGTTCAGGAAGTAGTGCAGCTGTGCATAAAGCCAATTGTGTGGGTTTTGTTGTGAAAACCTGGCAAGACTGGTGGCTGATCGCGCAGATAACGAGCTAAGCAATAACGAGCAGCTGATGCGAAGTGCAAACCTCCCAGATGATAGAAAGTCTGAAGCAGTAAAGAAGCAACAAGATCATCTTTCCCTTGTGCAGAAAGAGAGGGCTGTGTACAACAACATGACTGAAAATAAACATACATACAGGTCCTTGAAAGTGCTTGAATTTATTTTGTGCAAGAATTTTTGATCCATATTATTCTCTCCGGTCCGATAATGTGTTATTTCGCCAACACTTCGTGGACTATGCTTAATTTACGTTTGTTACTTACATTTACGCGTTACGTTAGGTGTTTCCCGCGTGAGGTACTTTGTGTTGTACGTTGCCATGATGTTCACGCGCGCACAAAACTATACCGTACCTCAGAGTTTCACAGACACACCGTGAAATATTGCAAAAATAGACTGGCTACATGAGCCTAAGCTCTTTTCAATAAAATCCATGCAAAAGTTAATATCAGATCATTTTAGAATACAATATAGGATGTACCGAATATTCTTCAGTTTTATGCAAAACAGAAATATAGTAGGGAGGTTAAGTGACTTTTGACTTCAAGTCATGATGCAAAGGTCCCCTTTGGTATGGAAGTACCTTAGGGCAATAGAAATAAATTTATCTTAAGACACAAGTGAGATCACATTTTGTAAGTTCAGAAAAAGACCCAAATATATCCTATTCATAGGCCTATTCATTCTTTTTCTCACATGAATAGGGTAAAAAATGTAACCTTAAGATATCACCATGAAAATTACTGAGTTGATTACTTATATCAAGACAAACAAAAAAACGTATTCCAAGTCTTTTTTTAAATTGTTTGTTAACATGGACAAACGGTGCATAATCTAACTACAGATGTGCTAATTTGCATAAATACCACAACAGATCTAAACATTGGGTACAGCGTTTTTAAAGGGGTTATTCGCTATAACAACTGCCTCGCTATACATTATCCCTTACTTGAGATTAATGACTTGAATTACATAGCCTACATGGCAGTGTAATGACTACAACAATCCATGTATCCATATCTTAAGACAGCTAACAAGTTATTTGATGCTGCTAGCCATGTTAGCTATCTAATGAAACTATTCTCTAATCCTAAACTTGACATCGTTTCACCTAAAATAGTCGTACAAGAGCTCAACACACATCCAGATGTTCCCAATAAATTGTAGTTGATCACCAGGTATGTTTTATTAATGTATTAATGAATAATCCATGTAGGAAAAACAAAAGGAATTTTTTCTTACCTGAGGGACAGCTTAGTGACAGTTGAGAGTTGACAGTTGAGTGGACCTTGAATTAATGACGGACTGAATCTCTGAATGTTTTAAAAACGCTGTACCCAATGTTTAGATCTGTTGTGGTATTTATGCAAATTAGCACATCTGTAATTCGACTGTTTGTCCATGTTAACAAACAATTGAAAAAAACTTGTAATACATTTTTTGTTTGTCTTGATATAAGTAATCAATTCAGTAATTTCCATGGTGATATCTAAAGGTTAAATTTTTTACCCTATTCATGTGAGAAAAATAATGAATAGGCCTATGAATAGGATATATTTGGGTCTTTTTCTGAACTTTCCCCTAATGGGATTCTTCGGGGCTTTTTTTTTCCTTACTCAGGACATATTGAGGATACAAAATCAGTTGAGTTTGATTCTGTTGCAATTTGTTCACCCTTTTTTCCTAAAACGCCTGGACTAGTAGGCTATGTGCTTGCTTCAATAAAAATTAATACAGTTATGATGAAGCTAACTAGTTACTAGCAACCTAGTTATAATGAAGCTAACTAGTTACTAGCTAGCTAGTTATTAGTTATCTAACATTAAAAACTTGTTTCTATTTAATGATAAAGTCATATGAACCTCAAAGTGTTAACCTGTCACCTCTGACCTTCAACAGCTGCTCCTGGTGCAGATGGGATGTGTTGTTGCAGGAACTGATTTGCTATAGGCTACTCCTGACTGGTCGAAATCTCATGCTACTTAGGACAAATGTAATGTACAGAAGTAGCTGCACTGCTTAAATACAAAATTCAAGTTTTTGAAGGAAAATATAAGTAAAGTCACTCGACACCAAATGTACACTTTGACACCAAATTTGTCATTATAGCGATAACAGAAGCAAAGATATGGGCTCTAGAGTATTTTCGGCGCATTGGCGGCCATTTTTGAAAAAACCTGTTTATTTCTGATACAAAGGGCCCTATTTTAACGATCTGAAACGCAAGTGTCAAAGCGCGAAGCGCAAGTAACTTTGTGGGCGGGTCTCGGCGCTGTTGCTATTTTCCCGGCGGGATAAATGGCTCTTGCGCCCGGCGCAAATCTAAAATGGGTTGGTCTGAAGTAGCTTCATTATTCATAGGTGTGGTTTGGGCGTAACGTGAATAAACCAATCAGAGCGTCATCCAACATTCCCTGTAAAAGCAGGTGCGCAAGTTCCATTATGGATTGCTATTATTATGGCGTATTTACCAGGCGCACGCCAGGAGCGGTTCACAGCCGAGGAGACTGATGTGCTTGTAAGAGCAGTGAAAGACAGAGAAGTTGTGTTGTATGGGGATGGGAGAAACCCACCCAAAATAACAATTTATGATTTGCAAAAATAACTGTTGCATCTGTGTAGATTACATGAGCAAAGTGTATGCGCGTTGTGCATGCTATACATTATGGTCAAGCATGCGCCCTTAAAATAGCATAATGAACAACGCGCAACGCGCCACTGACTTTAGACTAGGTTTTTTCTGGTCAGTGGCGCAATTGTTTAATGGAACAGCAAAATAGCACCAGGGATTGTTTGCGCCGGAACACGCCTCCTTTTTTGCGCTGAACCGCCCAGGGAGCGCAAGTTCATTCACTAGTTTAGCGACGTGCTTCTGTGGAGGGAAAAGCGCGCTTTGCGCGGGTGCAAAATAGGAATGACACATGCGTCGGTGTACAAAGTCAATTGCGCTGGGTGCAAGATAGGGCCCAAAGTGTGATCTCACTTGTGTCTTAGGATAAATGTATTTGTATGACCCTAAGGTACTTCCATACCAAAGGCGACCTTTGCATCATGACTTGATGTCAAAGGCCTATTTTTTGGGCTTAACCTCCCTACTAATATGACAAATAGAATATCAGACCTCTGTCATACGGCCAAAAATAAATGCAAAAAAAAAAAAAAAAAGCTGGACCTGGAAAGTCCTTGAAAGGTTCTTGAATTTGAAGTTAACCAAGCTGTGGGAACCCTGTACAAATAAATAAAATAACAAATAAAATTAGCATCAATATGTACTTTTTGTTTACATAAACATTAAAACAATAACATTAAAAATTATGGCCAGATTTTAAAGGAGTGTCTTGCAACATGTTATCTACAATGCACAAGTTCAAATAGAGTTTTGACAAACAAGGTTTTATAAAAATATAAAACAATATTTCAGCCTCTAAATCATTTTTATAAAAGTCAAAAAAGATAAATTACTGACATTTAAAATGCACATTATCCTTTAATATTAATAGTATGCGGTCCTTACAGGGGGTATGGCTTTTCTAAATGAGATGTAAATGAGCCCTATTGTCACTCCCAGCAGGTGAGAACTGCACAATCTTTAGAGGCCGTTTTCTCACTTTTAAGCTGTTTTGAGTGCCTACCTTCAAATGGTCACAACTTCTCCAAATATTATCAGATTTCCATGTGTTACACATCGTTGGAAAGCTTGGAGACTACACTTTCAGAATCTGTGAATAACTCAAAATGCCCCAGACACCCTACTCCGTGATTGGTCACATATCATTAAATTGCTGACAACGATTTTGGATCACTAAGGCCCAATCCCATTTCTACCCGTGAGCCCTTCCCTTTCCCCTACCCCTTCGTTTTGCGCGTTCATGTGAAGGGGTAGGGGTCTCGATTCTCTTTTGGCTGTAGTGGTAGGAGTAAGGGGAAGGGCCAGATAGCCCTTCAAATTAAGATTTCTCAGGACAACACTTCGAACGAAGGGGTATGAGGAGTTTCCCTCCACCGACTACCGTGCTGCTAGAATGTGTTTAGTGATGGTGCCACTCGGAATCGATCACTTGTGTGTCGCTTGGCTGCCAGTTTCTCCGTAGCTTGCCAAACGCACTATTTGAGTGATGTGAACATATTAATAATAGTTAATATATATATATATATACAGTGAGGAAAATACGTATTTGAACACCCTGCTATTTTGCAAGTTCTCCCACTTGGAAATCATGGAGGGGTCTGAAATTGTCATCGTAGGTGCATGTCCACTGTGAGAGACATAATCTAAAAAAAAATCCAGAAATCACAATGTATGATTTTTTAACTCTTTATTTGTATGATACAGCTGCAAAAAAATATTTGAACACCTGTCTATCAGCTAGAATTCTGACCCTCAAAGACCTGTTAGTCTGCCTTAAAAATGTCCACCTCCACTCCATTTATTAACCTAAATTAGATGCACCTGTTTGAGGTCGTTAGATGCATAAAGACACCTGTCCATCCCAAACAATCAGTAAGAATCCAACTACTAACATGGCCAAGACCAAAGAGCTGTCCAAAGACACTAGAGACAAAATTGTACACCTCCACAAGGCTGGAAAGGGCTACGGGGAAATTGCCAAGCAGCTTGGTGAAAAAAGGTCCACTGTTGGAGCAATCATTAGAAAATGGAAGAAGCTAAACATGACTGTCAATCTCCCTCGGACTGGGGCTCCATGCAAGATCTCACCTCGTGGGGTCTCAATGATCCTAAGAAAGGTGATAAATCAGCCCAGAACTACACGGGAAGAGCTGGTCAATGACCTGAAAAGGGCTGGGACCACCGTTTCCAAGGTTACTGTTGGTAATACACTTAGACGTCATGGTGTGAAATCATGCATGGCACGGAAGGTTCCCCTGCTTAAACCAGTACATGTCAAGGCCCGTCTTAAGTTTGCCAATGACCATTTGGATGATCCAGAGGAGTCATGGGAGAAAGTCATGTGGTCAGATGAGACCAAAATAGAACTTTTTGCTCATAATTCCACTAAACGTGTTTGGAGGAAGAAGAATGATGAGTACCATCCCAAGAACACCATCCCTACTGTGAAGCATGGGGGTGGTAGCATCATGCTTTGGGGGTGTTTTTCTGCACATGGGACAGGGTGACTGCACTGTATTAAGGAGAGGATGACCAGGGCCATGTATTATGAGATTTTGGGGAACAACCTCCTTCCCTCGGTTAGAGCATTGAAGATGGGTCGAGGCTGGGTCTTCCAACATGACAATGACCTGAAGCACACAGCCAGGATAACCAAGGAGTGGCTCTGTAAGAAGCATATCAAGGCTCTGGCGTGGCCTAGCCAGTCTCCAGACCTAAACCCAATAGAGAATCTTTGGAGGGAGCTCAAACTCCATGTTTCTCAGCGACAGGCCAGAAACCTGACTGAGCTAGAGAAGATCTGTGTGGAGGAGTGGGCCAAAATCCCTCCTGCAGTGTGTGCAAACCTGCTGAAAAACTACAGGAAACGTTTGACCTCTGTAATTGCAAACAAAGGCTACTGTACCAAATATTAACATTGATTTTCTCAGGTGTTCAAATACTTATTTGCAGCTGTATCATACAAATAAATAGTTAAAAAATCATACATTGTGATTTCTGGATTTTTTTTTTAGATTATGTCTTTCACAGTGGACATGCACCTACGATGACAATTTCAGACCCCTCCATGATTTCCAAGTGGGAGAACTTGCAAAATAGCAGGGTGTTCAAATACGTATTTTCCTCACGGTATATATTATATATATATATATATATATATATATATATATATATATATATATATATATATATATATATATATATGGTCATCCTTCATAACACAGTCGATATTTACATCACGTATCATCTGTAAACTCTTGCGTTACCAAGGCAACGACTGACTTGACGTATAACGTATGAACATTATCACAGCACCACAGTAGATAACGAAACCATATCCGTACCGGCCGGCTCGGATCAGCACGGAATGGAACGGTTAATAAACAAAGAGAACAGTTTGGCCCAATGGAAAAGCGGCTTCACTAGTCTTGTATGTTCTGTATCATTTTGTATCATCTTAGGAAACTCTAAGGCTCATACGTTTTTGAACTGAAAACGAACACCGTTTTATTAAGACAACATACAGCGCAAAACTCTGTTGGGAGTGAGTAATTTGTTAAACGTGCTTGCGCCTGATATAGCCTACGCACTTCACTGCAGTTCATACTGGTTAAATGTCACAGGACACTAATAAAATAAATGGGGTATGATGACGTGTAATGGTACAGTAGTGGTGTCCCATTTCTTAGGGGAATATTTTCACCCCTATGCCTTGCCACTCTGTTTCAAGGGGCAAGGGGAACGGGAAGGTGTAGAGGTATAAAATAGAATTGGGATTGGGCCTATATGTTGGCCTGTATGTTTGGTACGGTACTCATATTCTTTCATAGCGCCCACAATTGCTAGCGGCGCTAGCTGCTAATCATACGTTTGACATATGAGAAAAGGCAAAGACGAATCAAATCCTTGGCAGAGAACTGCAAAATACTGTGCCAGTATTTATTGTCTCAAGACGAGCCTCTTCTCTGAATGAAGATACAGTGTTAATGAAAGAGTGGCCGCCTGTCTTCACAGGGACGCCATTGCCTTTCATCTCTTTTGTTCTTTTGACTTTGACTGAAAAAATATAAATTTGAAGTGTGGAACTTGCATAATTCAAAGGCCAGCTAATGCTTTTGTTGAGAGAGGCTAGTGCCTTTCATCCCTCAGCGTCTCAGAGCTGCCGTCATGAAACCTGGAGCCGGCGCTGCTGAGCCGCATCCGCGCAGCACACAGAGCTGAGAGCCAGATCTGCTCTCACTTCACAATGTGCAATAAGACAGATGAGAGAAGAAAGCAAGTGAAAGCGAGAGCAATAGCTGTGCTGCATTTGATTGGAGTTGGCAAGTCTATGATCCAAAGTGGAGCCTTTCATATATTACAGCTTTTTAAACGAATATGATTACAAAGATGATGATATGGGTACGCTAAGAAATAATACTGGAATGATAAATAATGCTGAAAATAACCAAAGATTTGATGGATTATAGTAGCTCTTCTTGTTTACATACTAACAACAACTCACAAAGTTTAAAACAAATCTGTTTTTCTATAATACAATTTTTTTTTAAATCAAGCTTTTCACTTGATTATTCCTTTAAGCTAATACAGTATGAATTAAATCACATTTAAAATTGTATTAAATTATATGAATGATAAGTGCAAAAATATTAACCATGAATTAATAATTGATTAAAAATGGCATATGATTTAAATATGATTGCAATGGTTTACCAGTTGCTGATGATATTGCTGTCATAATACAATGTGTAATTCATGTGACCACTCATGTGATGCTACCAGTAGTTTCAGGCAAGACTTTGCCCTACAGAAAACATTAAATGAAGCACAAAACTATTTCAAACTATGACTTTCATCACAGCAAACTCCCACAATCAATCTCTAAATAATATATATATATATATATATATTGTGTGGCTTGCGGAGATGTTCAGCCACACACTGATTGCATCACTTGCCCACCGTGACACCGCAGTATAATTATAGTAATACAAATAATTTAGTTCATTTAGAAAACAGACACTACAATTAAAAACCTGCTAGCTCAATTCAGCATGAGGATAACGCGACAAAAGCAAAGTGTTGGGGAAAGTTACTTTTAAAAGTAATGAATGACAATATTGCGTTACTCCCATAAAGTAACTAATTGCATTACTTAGTTACTTTTTATGGAAAGTAATGTGTTACGTTACTTTTGCATTATTTTTTTTTTTTAATCTGGGCTTGCTTGTTTGTTTTTTGATAACACCACAAAGTTATATTTTTGGCAAATGTAAATGCCCTTTTCACACCAAAAGTTAAATGAATAAGCCTCAAGCTGAAAGAAATGTGAATCCACGCATGTACAGTAGAGGTCGCAGTTTAAATAAAACCTTTCAGCTGTTTTGCCATTCTGGATTGAAAAAAGATGCAGGAGAAGAAAGTTCAATATGCTTATTAAAATGTAAAAAAATTAAACACAAATGAGATGTTTATCTAAAGTCAATTTTGCTTAGTATGGTTGAAGTGGATCATCGAAGGTCAGCAGCAAAGACATTGGTTAATAAAGTGAGATTAAATACATTAAGTGTATTTGTGTAATTTAATACATTTAATTATTGCAGGTTTGCATAATATACAGAGGCGGACAGTAGTAAAAGTATTTTAACTTTCCGAGTGATTTTATTTTTCAAGTATATGTAGGGTAGAGTGGGGGAAAACGCCCCCCTTAAGGGAAATGTGACATTACAGTGAAACAAAACATAAATGTGACTTGAATTGCCATCCCGGTTTTGAGTGACTATGGCAGGAGTTATTCACCAAATATTAAAATTGCGCAGCCTTTAATAATAATTAATTAGTATTTTGACTGAAAATATTTTTGTACAAAGGGGGCGTTTTGGGGTAAAACGCCCCCCAAGTTGGGGTAAAATGCCCCCTTTCTTACCAACCAGTTTGCTTCATAGATCAACAGCAAAATGAGCAGACTATAGTTTTTAATCTCTCAAAGTAAAAGGCAAGTAATGTATCAACATGTATATAAATTAATATTTATTTAATATCACTATTTATGTAGTGAAATATATTCAATAAATGCATTAAAAGCCACTATGTTTTATCATTGGGTCACCTAACCACCTTCCATCAGTGAGCTAACTGTGCTATCAAGCTAGCCTAATGCTCACTTGAGGTAATTTTTTTTTTATTTTGTTTTTTATTTTATCAAATATTTTGATTTTACCACCTAGTTATACTGCATTAAGTGTAAAACAAAGGATTTGATAGACAGAAATATGTTATTATAGTAATTATGATAGAGAGAAACTATGCCCTTTGGGGGGCGTTTTACCCCACAAGCTATGACTTTTTAAAAAAATGTTTAATTTTTAAAATATAATTATATTCCTTATAAATAACATTTCCTCTCAAACTACAGACTTCACTATTCATCTATCATACATCACTGTGATATCCTGCAGACCAATATTCTCTTCAACACTTGTTTACTAATATCTGAAAATTATAGCGCTTGCAATGTAATCCTTTTCTCTTCAAATACGTCGCTGGTGTCAGCTTCTCCAAGGAGATTTGTTTATTCCCGTTGTCAACGAAGTGCATAGCAACAGTGAAAATGTATCTTGACTCCCTCTAGTGGTTATTTTGGGAAAAACAGGTGGGGGGCGTTTTACCCCAGAGGGGGCGTTTTCCCCCACTCTACCCTACTTTATTAGTGTCCTTCTTTGGAAAATTTTTACTTCACAACATTCCAAAACATAATATTGTATTTTTTACTGCAATATGTTTCATACTGAATTTCATTTAATAATTACATAAAACATTTTGTACTTTCTTTCTTTTACTCAAGTATGGGGTGACCAGATGAGATTGGCTGAAATTCGGGACGGGACGGGGGGATGATTTTTTATTCAAAGATCAACAGTCTGTCATTAGTCTGTAGTCTGCCACAAATAAACAACATTAAAATCGTGAACTCAAATGTCATTGTGAAAAGAAAAAAAAACAATGACTGTTGTAAGTAACAGTGCGTAAATCAGACCTTTCTGTATAGCCAACCCGATCTCATGGCAATTCGTACATATTTTACGAGGTGGCTAATTCGTACGAATCTGTACGACCTCAGTCGTACGAATTCATACGATTTTTGCTAAATCGTACGTATTTGACGAGTTGCCAAATTCGTACGAATTTGTACGAATGACCTACCTCAAACCCCGCCCCTAAACCTAACCGTCACTGGGGATTAGACAAAACGTACAAATTCGTACGAGTGAGGTCGTACAAATTCGTGCGAATTAACCAACTCTAGCCAACTCGTAAAAATACATACGAATTGGTTGTGAGATAGCGTTGGTATAGCCTAACGCTAAGCTTCAACGAAAATAACGAAATAATTGTGTAGTGAAGTATTTTTTGTACACAGTGCCGTGAACAATCAATGACTTCTTTACGCATCCATCACTGTCCTCCTCGCGGCTGCAGAAACTTGCGCTGTCTTCATCAAGGTTTAAAACAAAAAGGGGACAAAAAGGTCGTATTGTCTTTAATGTCATCGCTTAAGGCTGTGGCAATCCATGGATACTTCCCCACCCACTCCTCCCGGGACCTGCCGAGGCGTTTTTGCTTTTTAGCAGCGTGTTGGGGTTCCGGTAAGCTACACCAGCCATGCCAACGGGATGAATGAAAATTAGCTTATCAATGCATATCAAAATTCACGCCTAGCCAGTATTTTTTTTTTACTTAGAAAAAAGATGCTGCAGCCAATGAGCAGCCGGCGGGGGCTGGTTGCAGGACGACTCAAACTCCGCAGACAGCTTTTAATGTTTATCAGACAATAACTACTCAAGATTTTGCTTTAGTATAATTTCCGGGACAATTACGGCCAGATTCGGGATTCGGGACAACAGTTTAGATTTCGGGACTGTCCCGAATTTTTCGGGACGTCTGGTCACCCTACTCAAGTATGAAAGTACTAAATTTTTTATGTAATTAAGGTGCAGTGTGTGATTTTTTTAGCACCATCTAGCGGTGAGGTTGTGAATTGCATACCCCCCTCCCCCATCGGAGCACATAGAGAAGCTACGGTGGTCGAATTAAGGACAAAGAAGTCATAGTTGGAGAGAGCAGAGAGTAGCTAGCGCTCGGTACACTCTAAAAAAAAAAGGTTCTATATGGCACCAAAAATGGTTCTTCGTTGTGCTATATAACACCATATCTTAACATGTTCTGTATATGCTAGCGGTGCTATATAGCACCTTAGTCAAAGAACCGGTGAAGAACCTCTGAAGAACCACTGAAGCACCACTGAAGCACTAAAATTGGTGCTATATAGCACTTAAAAAGGTTCCCCTATGATTACGAGCCAAGAACAATTTTTGGTGCCATATAGAACCTTTTTTTTTTAGAGTGTAGATCAGTTTATCTGTTTAGGGCTACTGTAGAAACCAACCTGATCTCACAGAATTCCCTGAAATGAACACGGAAACTCAAAACCCGTGGCAGTTTCACAGAATCGCCGAAAATTCTGTGATGGGTCCACGGAAGTGATGCCTATGTAAGTCTATGACAGTAAAAACAGTCCCTCCAGGAAAACGCGATTATGCGATCGCATGATTTAATGCATAATCAGCCAAAGCCCGCATTTTTTCCAAATATGCCGCACTTTCGCCGCGTAAATTGCCTATTTCCGCGTGCAAAATATGCGGGGCTAGCATGATTTCATAATCCCCGCATTTTCGTTGCAAAAAAAGTCATATATATATTAGCAAAAAGTTGAAAAATGTTTGTTTACTTCACACAAGAGCCGCCATTCCCCCCAATTGCCATGGGAACGTTTTGAAGTGACGTAATTACCCGACGCGAACGTCATCAAAAAGCTGCAAACCCCGTGGAGAAACCATAGATATCGGTGAAACCATGATGAAGCACACAAATTCCCATTTGCCAACAAAAATAACAGCAAAAGACCGCGCAAAGCAGTTTCCCGGTGTGTTGACTGATTTTAAAACACTGCATCATGAAGCTTCTAAGCGTTATGAATCAGTGAGTCGATTCAGTGGTTTGGATCGCCAAAGTCACGTATTTCAGCAGTTTGACACGCGATCCGAATCTTGAATCGACTCGCTGATTCATAACACTTTGAAGCTTCATGATGCTGTTTGTTTTTAAATCGGTCATCACTATATAATTCGTTATTTAGGTTTTAGCACAAAAACTATTCTGGTCGCTTCATAAAGTTATTGTAGAACCTGCACTGTAGTGAGATGGACTTTGTAACGATGTCTTTAGTACCTTTTATGGGTCTTGAGAGTGCACAGTGCATTGTGCCAATGGAGGCCTTTCTGAGCCATCGGATTTCAATTTAAATATCTTCATTTGTGTCTGAAGACGAACGGAGGTCTTACGGGTGTCCAACGACACGAGGGGACGTCATTAATGACAGAATTTTCATTTTTGGGTGAACTAACCCTTTAAGAGATTGCACTTTGTGCATTGGAAGCACTCAAATGTCTGTTTTGTAAAGCCACCTCTGTAAAACAGGAAGTTATTTATTCATTTTTTCAGAAGTTGTAGCATATTCCTTTTGTAAAGCTACAGAACTTGTTTGACTCAATGTTTTGTAAATTTGAGCCGTGTGTTTATTAAGGTCTTCAATAAAACAAGATGAGAACTTAAATATTCCCAGCACTTTCTGTGATGTAGTGCTTTTTTCTCTTTCTCATCAAACCGCAGTTTTTGCAAGTTCCCGCAATTTTATTGCATAAATTTCCCGCATTTTCCATTGCATTTTTTAAAGAAAACGTGCCGCATAATCAAGGATTTTTGCCCACAACAATCACACAAAAAGCCGCATTTTTCTGGAAGGCCTGTAAAAAGTAGACATGATTTTATGTAAAGAACGGAGTTGATCTTTACATAATGATCCCGCCGCTCCATGAACACACTCATTCATATCTCATTCAAATAATAATACACACGACTATTTAGCATGACACAATCTGTCACGAGACACACGAGAGCCAATGGCATATTTTATAATCAAAGACGACGTAATGACGCAATTGGTCTCGAGACATACGACAGCCAATGCTGTCAAAGCTGATGTAACGTTTCTTCCGGCGGTAAAATGTGAAATGTGTTTATGATCTTTGGCAGATGGACTCGACGCTGCTGATCGCTTTTGGGGATTTTCTTCACACAAATCAATCGTTTGGCCTCGGAACACTTGGAATATTTGTACTTTTTGAATAAATTGTGCCTGCAGTCGTATCTGCCTGTTTTTTATTATACACAAATGGGTAGGTTTAGGGAAGGGATTGGGTTACGTGTTCAAAACGTGTCTGAATACTGTAAAAAAAATTAAATAATAATAATTGTAAATAAAATTATGCTGGCTGATTAAATCGAGACTCACACTCCATGCCATAATGGCAAAATCATAGTTTCATGATGATAACCATGCCCAACGCGTCTGTATACTGTCATTGACTTACATAGGCATCACTTCCGTGGACCCATCACGGAATTTCTGGCAGTTCCGTGAAACTGCCACGGATTTTGAGTTTCCGTGTTCATTTCACGGAATTCTATGAGATCAGGTCGGTAGAAACATGGCGGTGCAAAATGGCGATTTCACTGTAAGGTGACCCACAGAGCATGGAGATAGAAATTGCTCATTCTAAGGTAATATAACGGTTCATTATGCAAGGTCTTTATACACCACTGAAAACACAGTTATGTGTATTATTGCATTTCTGTCTATAGATCCTCAATAGATCATCGCTGCATTTCACATAAAAAACTGGACTCCAAGCAGCGAAATATGGATTTGCAGTTATCCTTTTGTCTCAATATGTTGAATTCTGTGGTAAAATCATACCCTATAAATTGTATTGCTATGTATTGTATTGACAACTTATCAATTAAATATTTACCATTGTATATTCTGCCTAATTTGATGTTTTTAAATAAACAAGTTTTAGGGCTGGACGATATGACGATATACAGTTGTGGTCAGAATTGGTAAATATTAGGGATGCCACAATTCTCAATATAATATTGAACCGTTCGGTCCGGCATTCACGGTTCAATACGCGCTTGTGAATTGCGTTTTTTTTCGGTTTCGCATTTAAATAATTATTTTTCTACACATTCTATCATTTGCCTCCATCCCAATACTGAACAACGCACACATGTTAGTGGAAGAGTTATAGGCTACTCACGGAACACTACAGTTATTCACAATCACGAAAGTTCATTATTTTTCATGCGGCTTGCCGCTTAAACATTTCATTTGCGTGCTAATGCACATGCGCTTTTCTGAGCGCGCGCACTAAACGCCTGTCAAACACGTGATTACTGGACTAAGTAGTCGTCTTACTGCGCTAATACTGTCAAATACACACAAGGTTAACATAAACACAGTCGGTTATGTCTAAAGAGAAAGTAATATCGCGTGTGTCTGTATATCAGATGCACACAGGTCTTAAATTGACAGCAGCGCAGCCTATAGTGAACACGCTGTCCTTAAAGGGACAGTTCACCTCTAAAATAATGTCATTATTTACTCACTCTAATATTGTTCCAAACCTGTATTCATTTCTCGATGACAGAATTTTCATTTTTGAGTGAACTATCCCTTTAATGTTAATACAACAACAAAAGACAAAGAGAAAATCTCTCTCTGCTCTTGACTGAATCAATGTATATTTTATAGTGAAGTCTATGTAGTGTTTTATTTTTACGTTTATTCATTCAATTTCATACTTAAATGCTGCTGTACAGCTCTGAGCTGCCAGTGTAAATCTTTATATATATTTATTTTATATTATATAATACAATAGGAATGTGTGCAAGGTTTTTTTTAAAGTAAAGTCTTAAGTTTAAGCTACGGTTTTTCAATTCTTTTAAGTAAATTAAAGATAAAGTATTGCAATAAAAATTGTCTTTTTTCTTGCTGTTCCTAAGAATAGCAAAAAACTGATGTGACAAGCCATCAGAACCGAACCGAACCGAAAAACGTGGTTAAAAACGAGGTATGTATTGAACCGTGGACTAACTGTATTGTTGCATCCCTAGTAAATATGATCAAAGATGGCTGTAAAAATAAATCTGCAATGTTTATCCTTTTGATCTTTTATTTAATGATGCGCAAAAATCTAACCTTTTCATTGAAGTAAAATCATTTAAATTGCAATTAAGTTGTAAGGAGCACTATATAGAGTCCAACCTTTCATTTAAACTGAATATCATTTGTTTTACTTGCGTAAAACGAGGGCGTGTTGTGGCAGGAAAGTGACGTCAGTGCATACCCTCTATCCTGAGACTGTATTTTTATTAATTTTGAGTAATACTGAATCTGTTTTGTTTTGTTCAAGTGCCTCTGCACTTACTCATGATTTCTCTCAACATAGGGACAGGAGAGCTGTCAGTCAATATATGGGAAAACAATGTAACTTGTGTTACTTATTTGAAAAAGTAACTCAAATATTTTGTTGTAAACTTAAAAGTATATGCCTTACTTTACTAGTTACTTGAAAAAAGTAATCTGATTATGAAACTCAAGTTACTTGTAATGCGTTACCCCCCAACACAGGTGAGGCGAGCTGACTGACAAGACAAGGCAGAAGATTTGGTTTCAAAGCGAAATGTAAAAGCACCTACTTGGCAATATTTTGGATTTAAACCCAATGCTGATAGGTGCAAACATTAAGGAGGCAATCTGTAAACCTGATCAAGAGTCAGCATCCGGAGGTGACACTTCTAATTTACACACGCACACCTTCAAGCAAGAATGAAGCTTCTAAAATATTGGTTTCTTATTTATTTGGTTACAAAGTGTTTATTTAAAGTGTGTAATTTATTTGTTATTTATATTACAGCACAGTGTAAGCCGTGCCTCCAAGCTGTATTATGAATTTTGTTAATAAACATTCTATGTTTAATATAAGTGATTTTATATTCATTTCTTATTTATTTGGTCCTACAGTGTTTGCTGATTTTCATTTTTTTTTTTATTGAAACATTGTGTAAGTTATTTGTTACGTGTATGCTGTGTATTCATTTTATTAATAAAAGTTCTATGTTTAAAATAAGACAGTTTGTCATTGTATTGTTTTGTTGTGTTTTTCATTAAGAATAATAATGAACCCACCATTCAAGCAATTGCCGCTAAAAAATAAATCCTCACTGTCACATTCCTAATATATATACATTTTTCTCTCTCTCTCTCTTTGTCCTTAGGCCCATAATCGTTAAGTGAAGGTCATGGGGATATTTATTCAAAGGCCAGATTTGTTCTTTTTACTACCTCCAAGAAAAAAATGTAACCAAACTGAAGTGTATTCCCCGAATGTTGAGGTCACCAGTCGCACTTGCTGTGAAATCTCTTTTGTTCTGGCCTACGACAATATATCATCTTCACGCAGTGTAACGGAACGATGACATCACGGTCTGATAATGGTGCCTTTATTGCCACCAAGGTCATCAGAAAACTAGCAATTGGCCCTGACTGAACGCAGTGTGCATGCGGCCTGCCGACAAAGAGCATCACTAATCAGTATTAACCCTCACTGAGATCTCCAATGAGATGAATTGAGAGGATTCTCAAGAACACAGTTCGTTCCTTTGTCTTCAGCTCACCTCACGGTTGGGTTCAGATAGAATATCCACCAGGAGAATAATCACTCTTATTTTGTGACCTTGCGGAGTGATTATATTTCTTGTACCAGAGTTCAGACAATTCACCCATTCCCTCTAATCAATGAGTAAATAAGCTTATTATTTTAATGGATATTTACAGCTATCTTCAGCTCTTCTCTGATACAGTAAATGACAGTGGTATTATTAAAGTCAGTTACGGCTTTGCCCATTTCTGTGACATTTCTGAAGGAAAGTCTAAATAGCTTTTTGGCTGAGCAAAATATTACATTTTGAAAAAGGATTGTGAAGAAAATGTTTTTCTTTAGAATAGAGTGAACTGAGGAATCAATCACAATAATATGTTTCAAGACAGTAAAATAGGGTCAATTTTTATGTCAATTTGATGAAAATCTTGACTTACTCAAAATCATAATCAAGTTTTTTCAGGCCAGTTAACTCTTTCCCCACCAGCTTTTCTTTCGCCAGCATTTTGATCATTTTCACTCAATTTTCATGGGCCCCAGAATATTTTGTTGTATGAATATCTGAACATAAAATATATCAAAAGAAAGAACTGACCTTCTGCTTTTATTCAGGTTTATTCTAGCTTCGTTCATTCTTTTTTACTAACACTTGCATGTGGTAGGTTTCATTAAAAAAGCAACATTTTGAGCAAAAAGCTGAGAAAAACATGTTTTTGTCAAAGACTACATTTGGGTGGGATTCAGAGCGATGTTCAAATCATATATGGAGTAGATGGAGTCCATCAACACCCCCTAATGCTTCACAGTCTTTTAGCTCGTCCTGGGTCGACGTTTCATTCAGTAACATTAGGCAGTTTTGATTTAAATGCTGTTTAAATGTTGATGATTGCGCTTAAAAAAAAAGTCTGTAAAAATAGGGCACAATGTACTGTATAAATATCAAGGAATTTTCCGTATTGTTTTTTTTTACTGGTGTTTTACCTGTATTTTGAATTACACATTGCATTAGTTTGTGTTTTAAAGGTGCACTATGTAACATTTTTTCAGTAAAATATCCAAAAACCACTAGGCCATCCATCCATCGATCCATCTTCTTCCGCTTTATCCGGGCCGGGTCGCGGGGGCAGCAGTCTAAGCAGAGATGCCCAGACTTCCCTCTCCCTAGACATTTCCTCTAGCTCTTCTGGTGGGACACCGAGGCGTTCCCAGGCCAGCCGGGAGACATAGTCCCTCCAGCGTGTCCTTGGTCTTCCCCGGGGCCTCCTCCCGGTTGGACATGCCCGAAACACCTTCCCGGGAAGGGGTTCAGGAGGCATCCGGAACAGATGCCCGAGCCACCTCAGCTGTCCCCTCTCGATGTGGAGGAGCAGCGGCTCTACTCCGAGTTCCTCCCAAGTGACTGAGCTTCTCACCCTATCTCTAAGGGAGCGCCCAGCCACCCTGCGGAGAAAGCTCATTTCGGCCGCCTGTATCCGGGATCTTGTCCTTTCGGTCATGACCCAAAGCTGACCCACTAGGCCATTGTTATATATTTTGTTCAGTTGAGTGCTTACAATATCCCAAATGTTTCGAACTATTTGTAAATCGTGAGAACATTGCTATTTTACCCAAGGAACCAGGACATGTGAGGGAGTCGTCTGTCAATGGCGTCATATCTGCAAATTTACAATTACAAACCTGTTAACTATGTCATGAACTATCTGATATTCTTATTTTCAAATATGTGTAAGTGAATGCGTTTCCTCATTTTCAAGGAGCTGGTGGTCGACTTCAGGAGGAATGAGAGAGAACACCGCCCCATCACCATCGATGGAGCACCGGTGGAGAGAGTCAGCAGCTTCAAATTCCTCGGTGTCCACATCACAGAGGAACTCTCATGGTCCGTCCACACCGAGGCCGTTTTGAAGAAGGCTCATCAGCGCCTTTTCTTCCTGCGACGACTGAGGAGGTTTGGAATGAACCACCACATCCTCACACGCTTCTACAGCAGCACCATAGAGAGCCTGCTGACTGGCTGCATCACCACCTGGTACAGCAACAGTACCGCCTGCAGCCGCAAAGGGTAGTGCGCACGGCCAGCTGCATCATCGGAGGTGAGCTTCCCTCCCTCCAGGACATTTACGCCAGGCGGTGTGTGAAAAGAGCTCAGAGGATCATCAGAGACTCTAGCCACCCGAGCCATGGGCTGCTCTCACTGCTACCATCAGGCAGGCGGTACCGCAGCATCAGAACACGCACCAGCCGACTCCAGAACAGCTTCTTCCCACAAGCAATTAGACTCCTTAACTCTTGATCCATCAGGATCATAACGCATACTGGAAGTGAAGAAAATAAGTATTTGAACACCCTGCTATTTTGCAAGTTCTCCCACTTGGAAATCATGGAGGGGTCTGAAATTGTCATCGTAGGTGCAATGACCATTTGGATGATCCAGAGGAGTCATGGGAGAAAGTCATGTGGTCAGATGAGACCAAAATAGAACTTTTTGGTCATAATTCCACTAAACGTGTTTGGAGGAAGAAGAATGATGAGTACCATCCCAAGAACACCATCCCTACTGTGAAGCATGGGGGTGGTAGCATCATGCTTTGGGGGTGTTTTTCTGCACATGGGACAGGGCGACTGCACTGTATTAAGGAGAGGATGACCGGGGACATGTATTGCGAGATTTTGGGGAACAACCTCCTTCCCTCAGTTAGAGCATTGAAGATGGGTCGAGGCTGGGTCTTCCAACATGACAATGACCCGAAGCACACAGCCAGGATAACCAAGGAGTGGCTCTGTAAGAAGCATATCAAGGTTCTGGCGTGGCCTAGCCAGTCTCCAGACCTAAACCCAATAGAGAATCTTTGGAGGGAGCTCAAACTCCGTGTTTCTCAGCGACAGGCCAGAAACCTGACTGATCTCGAGAAGATCTGTGTGGAGGAGTGGGCCAAAATCCCTCCTGCAGTGTGTGCAAACCTTGTGAAAAACTACAGGAAACGTTTGACCTCTGTAATTGCAAACAAAGGCTACTGTACCAAATATTAACATTGATTTTCTCAGGTGTTCAAATACTTATTTGCAGCTGTATCATACAAATAAATAGTTAAAAAATCATAAATTGTGATTTCTGGATTTTTTTTTTAGATTATGTCTCTCACAGTGGACATGCACCTACGATGACAATTTCAGACCCCTCCATGATTTCCAAGTGGGAGAACTTGCAAAATAGCAGGGTGTTCAAATACTTATTTTCCTCACTGTAGTTAACTATATAATGTGAATCTGATATGAATAAAACACGTAGTCAAATTGTCTGAAAGGATTGTCATTGCCGCTATGGACATCAGTGTGTATTTTTTTGCTAGTAATTATGTGCATTTAAATGTCTGAAACCTAAAATACATATTATGTGGTTGAAAACATTGAATAGTTATGAAATGTGACGAGCGCTGAGCGCGTCTCTCTCTGGCTCGGCACCAGCCAAAGTACGAAAGCACGTTTGAATTTAAGTGGCACCGAAATCTGCGTTCTGATTCGGTCCGGTTACATACCGGTTATATAGGTACCATATTGGCACCGGGTTTTCGATACCCAACCCTACACTTGAGGCCAGGAGTGAGGTTTACATGCACAGCTCTTACTGGCCTACATTACACTCAACCCCCCAAACCTCACTCCCATCCGGGTCGTGGCACCAAATGTAAGCAGTCCTAGACCTGGCCCGTTTGGAATTCGAACTGGGGTCTCCGGCATGGGAGGCGGGCATCTTAACTAGGATGCTAAAAAACCCCAGCCTCTAGCGTCAGCTCTTACTGGCCTACACTGTAAACAATGATCGTGATTTTAACGGTAAAAGACTGTAAAAATGCTACGGTTATAAACAGTTAACAGAAAGTTTCTGTACTATATACGGTGAATAACTGTAATAGATCTAACCTTACATTTAACAGTAAAATACTGTTAACAAACGGTAGTGATGTGAAAAAGAACAAATCGTTGTGTAATTTACACTGAAAAAACGTAAATTGACATTCCCAGAATTCCCTGACACTTCACATTTGATGTATTTTCGTTGAAATAACTATGTTTCTTCTTAGTTTTTTTCTAATCAGTTATGTACATTAGGGTTTTATGTTACATTTAATGTTGATAAATACATTTTTATTGCATTTTTAAAATGTCATGTGTGTCACCATGATGGTGTTTAGTGTTTGCGTGAATGACACTGTGCACCTTCTGTATATTAGTATTGTCCTCCCAAAAACTGCTTGTGATGAGCTTTGATTCATCATGTGACTCTCACCACCACTGTGATAGGTGGTTGTCAGTATATATATATCAGATAAGTACATAACAGATATTAGTATATCAATAAGTTGGTAATTTAACATTATTTCAGTTAATGAAATACAGTTATTTACTGTAAATTTAACTTTTTTAAAATTTAAATTTAAAATTTAATATGTAAAACCTAAAATGTTGCTACCGTATTTTTTACGGTAAAGTTCTGGCAAAATCAGGATAGAAAAATGCCTTTTATTTCTAAATTATGACATTTTAAGACGCAAAAATCATACTAACAATATAAGTACACCTCAGGAAACATTATAAAAATAATAAAATAATCCACGTCATGGGACCTTTAACAGAAACATAACGAGCACTAAGGTTCTGAAGAAGAGCAACAGGCGTCCCATCAGGCACTTGCACAAAGGAGAAACACTCCCAAACAAGAATACAGCTAAATCGATCGAGATCCACCGAAACAAGTTCTCTCACAGGGGAAACCTTGATGAAGAGTCTTGTTATCCAGTCAGTGTGCTGACGCCATGCTTTCCCAGCACAGAACTCCATCAGACGTGTCCTCTCTCCCAGGGCGTCTCCTCTCACAGCATAAATCAAAGCGGCTCTTTAAAAAAGCTGCAGATTGCTCTTGTGCAAACATGGCGGGTCCTGCGGCTTGTCACCGCATCACGCTCCTGTTTGTTCATTAAATATTAACCCCGGCCGTTTGGTGCCTGCTCCCCACTGAAATAGATTTTCATTTTCCGGAGCGTTCGTTTGGCCCAGCTCGGATCCGAGTCCACTGTGAAGGGCATCGCTGAACTAATCAGATCTCAGCGTGTTGCCTGTGGGGAGAAAACTCTGTCCCTCTGCTGTTCAATCTCTTTCTCTTTCATTCCCGACAAGGTCACTCAGCCGATTACACTGCAGGATTTTTTTGACGACCAGCTTCCATCTTCTTTTAAAAGTGACCCATATCCGATATCTGCATTTACACTATAGACTTGGTGAAACAACCCAAGGTAGACGTACTGACCTGGAAAAGCTTAGGCCAAACGGTGGGATTTACAAAGGGCCCAGATTAAATTATAATACAGGTTTTCGCTTTGCGCACCATCTTTAAAGGTCATCTTTAAAACATTGATCTCTTTAGGCAGAGATATAAAGAGGAGAGCCCTTATTGCAGCCTGGGCATTGAAAAGAGTCATGTGATCACGGTTGGTGCCCACCTGAGTTGACGTCATTTGCCACAGTCTCTTTCTCAATGACGTACGACTCCTACAAGGCAGACGCAAATGCACATATCCGATTCATATCAGATGATCAGAGAATGATATATCAGAATTCATGTGCTTTTTTTCCTGCTTACATGTTCGTGGTTTATATCCGATCTGTGCCACATGGGAGAAAAAAAAATCTGAATTGGGTCACTTGAACCATGTAATGCACATGCGGCCTTTGTCAGCAGAGTTGACGTTATAACACACCACAAAATAATCACGTCTGTCAGATTTAAATCTGTATGTTGGTGAATGACAGAGTGTGTAGCATGAATGATCTAGTGCTGCAAAGTAGATTTACATAGATTTACATACACTATCAGCTCAGTTTAAAAAAAACTCAAACCGATCCTGCCACTGATTGCAAGTAAATTGCATATTCTCAAAACTATTATCTTCAAAATCAATATTTTGCATTGCTGACAGCTCCTTCCACGGATCCACCATTAAGTGACAGTGACAATAATATTTGATTGCATCCATTGCAGTAAATAGCTGATCCATTAGAAGTTTGGCTGATATATTCTTTTGTTTTATGCCTGCGGTAAATGCACATCATCAGATGTATCAGACATGTCCATCTTGAGGAATAAAGGTGAATTGCACTTCAATTATAGTTGCACAGAGAAAAAAAAGTGACCCTATACACTTTTTACGAAAATTAATTATAAATCAGACATTATTTTATACATTTATCTTGTTATATTGTTTATAATTAATACATTGAGGAATACTAAAAAGGTAAATGTCTAACTTTAAAAAATAAATGAGGGGGAGGGTAAATATAACGTTCCAGGTCCCAAAAGTCCAGAGGTATATATTTAAGGGTTAAATAGTAATATCACAATATTATTGTTCTTATTGTATTTTTGATCAAATAAATGCAGCCTTGGTGAACATACAGTATGAGACTTCTTTCAAAAACATAAAAAAAACTAATTATTCCAAACTTTTGAGAAGTATTGTAAACAAAGATAAACATTAAAGGTCCCGTTCTTCGTGTTTTTTTGAAGCTTTGATTGTGTTTACAGTGTGCAATATAACATGTGTTCATGTTTCGCGTGTAAAAAAAACAGTATTTTTAACACAATTTACTTATCTGTATACCGCTGTTTTCACTGTCCTAAAAACGGCTGATGACTTCCTTTATTCTATGAAGTCCCTCCTTCAGAAATACGTAACGAGTTCTGATTGTGCCAGCGGTTCCCGTGTTGTGATTTGACCGCAGCTTAGCGAACGTGGCACGGTTCCTGTGTTGTGATTCGACAGCAGCTTAGCGCACGTGGAAAGGTCACGCCTCTTAACGGGAGATATATGCGCTTAATGATCTCTACAGCGTCCCTGGGAAAGCCAAACAAAGGTGATTTGACTCCGGGATGAAAATAACAGCGTCTCGACGACATGGCGACAAACACACTCAAACGCAACAATTCCTTTTCTCCACGCGACACATCCTCTTCTCCACGTGGGACAGCAACAAGACCACGCCCCCTTTTTTCGCGTATTCTTGTGGGCGGAGGTTAGTCTGTTCTACTGTTCTACTGACGTCATTTATGAAGGAAGTACCAGGATGTAGTCCAAGCCAGCCGTTCGCTGTAGGCTTTGAAAGGGAACTTCTGTTAAATAAAATATCTCGCTTGGCATTGAACTTTGAGCTTTATAATTTTACAGGTATTATTTATGCTCTAACAGCAACATTACACACTAACTAAAGTTTGAACAATGGGATCACGAAGAACGGGACCTTTAAGAGTGAAAAATAAATAGATAATTTCAATCATTTTTCAAAAAACTAAAATGTGAATTTCTTATTAACCAGGGAGTTAACAAGTGTGAGTTAAAAGAGTTAACTTGAGATGATATATGAGATGATATTTACATTTACGCATTTAGCAGATGCTTTTATCCAAAGCGACTTACAACTTGGGGGTACATGAAGCGATTTGTCATGAAGAGTCGAGAAGCGCAATAAGAGCCTGAAATCCTGAGACCGTGTACATTGCTCAGTGTAGCACAGGCTAGAGTAGGGAGGGAAGAAGGAAGAGAAAGAGGAAAGGAAAGTGTTTTTTTATTTTTTATTATGAGGTTAAGTGCTCACGGAAGAGCTGAGTTTTAAGTTGACTTTTGAATGATGTCAATGATTCTGCGTTTCGGATGGTGTTGGGAAGATCGTTCCAACAGCTGGGGATTTTTTCCCCCTCTGTGATGGTACCACAAGCCGTCGTTCCTTAGCTGAGCGAAGGCTTCTGGTGGGGTGTGGATTTGTAGAATGGAGTCAAAGTAAGCAGGAGCTGAGCGTGTGGTGGCTCTGTATGCAAGCGTCAGCGCCTTAAACTTGATGCGAGCAGCGAGTGGTAGCCAGTGCAGGGAGATGAAGAGAGGTGTGACGTGGGTCCTTTTGGGCTCGTTGAAGACAAGACGTGCTGCTGCATTCTGGATCATTCGAAGTGTTTGGATCGCACAAGAGGGGAGTCCAACCAGAAGCGCATTGCAGTAGTCAAGTCTAGAAATAACCAGGGCCTGGACAAGAAGCTGTGTTGCGTGCTCTGTTAGGAACGGTCTAATCTTCCTGATGTTGTGGAGTGCAAACCGGCATGAGCGAGCTGTCTTAGAAATGCGTTCTCTGAAGGACAGCTGGTCATCAAATGTTACTCCAAGATTTCTGACTGACTTTGATGGGGAAATCAAGGATGTACCTAACTGGATGGTGAAGTCATGTTGTATGGTGGGACTGGCGGGGAAGATGAGAAACTGTTTTCTCATCCATGCAGAGATGTCAGCCAGACAGCTGGAGATTCGTGCAGCTACTGTGGGGTCGTCTGGGTGAAATGAAAGGTAGAGCTGAGTGTCATCAGCATAGCAGTGGTATGAGAAGCCATGTGCCTGAATGATGGGTCCCAATGAAGTAGTGTAGATGGAGAAGAGGAGAGGACCAAGCACTGAGCCCTGGGGAACCCCAGTGGTCAGTTGATGTGCTTGGGATTCCTCTCCTCTCCAGGCAACCTTGAAAGACCTACCTGTGAGATAGGACTCAAACCAAAGGAGTGGAGTCCCTGTGATGACCAGTGATGAGAGGGTGGACAGAAGAATCTGATGATTGACCGTGTCAAAGGCCGCAGATAGATCGAGCAGGATGAGAACTGATGATTTGGCTCAGCTTTAGCTATCCGCAGGGCTTCAGTGACCGACAGTAGTGCAGTCTCTGTGGAGTGGCCCCTTTTGAAACCTGATTGGTTGATGTCCAGCTGATTATTCTGTGATAGGAAGGATGAAACCTGGTTGAAAACAACTCGTTCAATAGTTTTTGCTATGAATGGTAGGAGAGAAACAGGTCTGTAGTTATCTATGAGTGATGAGTTTAATGTGGGTTTCTTAAGCAGTGGAGTTACCCGAGCCTGCTTGAATGTGGTAGGGAAGATGCCGGTGCAGAGAGATGTGTTGATGATGTGAGTGAGTGCTGGTAGGATTGTAGGAGAGATGGCTTGAAGGAGGTGTGAGGGAATGGGATCAAGAGGACAGGTGGTAGGATGGCTAGAGAGGAGAAGTTCAGATACTTCTGTCTCAGTGAGTGTAGAAAATGAGAAGAGAGGATGTTTGGTTGTCGATGTGGCTGAACTAAAGTCCACAGTGTGCGTGGGTGAGAACTGACTGCTGATGGTTGTTGTTTTGTTTGTGAAGAATTGTGCAAAATCGTCTGGACATAGGGAGGTGGTGGGGGAGGGCAGAGGAGAGAGTTAAATGTTCTGAACAGTGTGCGTGAGTTTGAGGTGTTGTTGACCTTGTTTTGGAAATAAGAAGATTTAGCTGCTTGTACTTCATTTGAGAAGGATGAGAGCAGGGACTGATATTTACCTAGATCGGATGGGTGGTTAGATTTACGCCATGTTCTCTCTGCTGCCCTGAGTATCGTCCGGTGTTCACGAATAACACCAGATAACCAAGGGTTAGAGGGAGTGGCTCGTGCTGGCCTAAAAGAAAGAGGGCAAATACTGTCTAGACAAGAAGTTAAAGTGGAGCATAAAGTGTCAGTTGCAGTGTTGACATCCATAGAGGATAATTGTGAGGATGAGGGAAGGGAGGATGAGACAGCAGAGGAGAGATGAGAAGGAGAAAGTGAGCGCAGGTTTCGCCTGAAGGTAACAGGTGGAGGAACTGGTGGTTCTGATATATGAAGAAAACATATAAATCAAGGTAATTATCACTAGTGAACAGATTATTTTTATTGTGTATCATTTGCAGTCCAGATGTAATGTCAAATTATGCAAAGAGTGTGAAAATATGCCACACTGTAAACCCTAACGCTCAATAATTAATTAGTTTGAGTAGAGCCAACTCAAACTAAACAAATTAGTTCAAACAAATTACCTTTTATTATTGTAGAACTTTTTTTTTTTCTTTTGAGTTCTCAAAACTGACATATTTTATGCAATCTGAACTGTTTCAGTGTTTTGAGTTTTCTGAACTTGTTTCTTTTCATTTAGACAAACTTACATTTAACCAAAACTGGGCTGGGATTTCCCAGCATGCCTAGCCATGACACTCAAAATGGACAGTAAATGCCAAAATTAAAGTCCCTGTAAAGGAAATTCTGAGATTTGTTTCTAAACACATTATAAATGTTAGAAATGTTTTGCTGAAACACGTTAAAGACTGTGAACTGTGTAGTACTGAATTGTGGAGTTTGACCGTTAAACAGTTTTCAATTGTTGCTGTGTTCAGGATTTTTTAGACGGGGCTAAAATGGTGGCTCGATGACGCACTGAAGCCACTGACCATATGGCCCTTCCCACCATAGATATGCCTCCCCCAACACTATCATAACTGTTGATGACGCACTGGAGCCACTGAGCCTGCCCACTCCCCCAACACAATCACTAGAGCACATTCGCATCAGTTCGATCACGAGTTACTGTCAGTACAGTTAGTTACTACAGCCTACAACTTACAAAACAGCTTACAAAACAAAACCGATGATATCAAGAAGAGGTGGATTAAACTTGTGAACAGCTGCCCTGATGGAGAGCTGAGGATCACCACCAACACCTGCCTCTGCAGTGACTTGACACCGGATAGTTTTACAAACTTTCAACTGGGTAACTGGGATTCACTGATAATCCGATGCAGAATGGGGCCGAACCGACTATCTCCTGCGACGGCCTTCATCCTCCCGTCCTGCCTGCATCAGGTGCCGTCGTGTACTATACGCCAGTGTTGTCTTGTGTGCTTACGGCAGCTCTCCCGCGAGTGGGCGTGGTTTCAGCGGCGACAGCGGACACGCTTTTTTATGATTCAAATTTGGCTGGGTGGTTAATAACACATTTGTCTGTGGTGTGACAAACTCAGAACATATTTAATTTTGACTTAGCAGGGACTTTAAGTGTTATATTATGTATTTTTGTGCAAGATTAATGTTAAGTGTGAGATTTAGTAGTGTTTAATGTTTTGTTTTGCTAGTTTAGAAGAGTTTCTGTTATGTTGGGTTTTCTGTAGGGTTTCCATCATGGTGATGAGTGGAGCATGAGAACAGATTAATGCTAAATGTATTATATTGCTGTACTCATTCAGCAAGTGCTATGCTAGTGCTACCAAAGCATTGTGTAACCAATTAGCAAGGTGGCATTTATTGAATTAGCTAAAGCTAGACAAGTTTCCACTACTAAAAATGTGAGACTACATGATTTATGTTAAATGTATGAATTAGCTTACTCAAATATTTC
This sequence comes from Romanogobio albipinnatus, assembly GCA_023566225.1. Taxonomy (NCBI): domain Eukaryota; kingdom Metazoa; phylum Chordata; class Actinopteri; order Cypriniformes; family Gobionidae; genus Romanogobio; species Romanogobio albipinnatus. The sequence goes on along the minus strand of CM042254.1, from coordinate 6,069,993 downwards.
AAGTTCAGAGCAATTAAAATGTATGTTTACACAATACAAATCTGCAAGTTCTGCTCACTTAAACTTGAAATGTCAACTTGCCTCACTTTTTTGCCAACTTATTCAGGTTTACAATGCACTGCAAAAAGTTGGACATTTTATTGCAGATATGGAAACAAAAAAAAATACTAAAATGTACCTAAACTCTAAAAAATATTGCTTTTAGTAAGTCTAGCAGTATGCCATTCTGACCAAGACCTTTTGAAATGTACATACTGTAGAAGAAGAAAAAGGAAATGTATTCCCATGTTCTGTACATTCAGCAAAACTTACAATAAATGCAACAGATTCAATAAAACAAATGACAAATTAGGGTTTGCATGGGTTCAAATCTGCTGTATCACACTATAATGCAGTTATGATTTCTTCCTTTTCCCATCATCAGCGGCCCTCATAGTTTCTTCATCAAGCTTATTACAACCTTCAGGACCAATTAATGGTCACTGGTCTCTTTTTAATGCCAAAAGAGCCTTTCAGTTTGCAGCTTTTACAGAAACGGCTCCCCATCGGGTCCTCACTGATGCTTTTATCTCCACAAACAAAGACTTCCCATTTGAAATTAAGAGAAAAAGCTACAATGAACTTCAGCCTACAAAACTTATTTGTACCGCTCACCGGAACAACAAAGTGAAGAGGCAAACACAAGCTTTGATCATGCTGTTTGATGTGTGTCGGGAGGAGCATGAGATACCATCATCCTCTCTCTCTCACTCCTGACAGCACAGAGGCGTTTGACGGCTTCAACGGGGCCAGATATCTCAACGCTTCACTAACTTCACCTACCTCAAGCTACTATTATCATCAAAGCTGATAAACGATCAGAGTTATGAAAGCTGTCAGGGTGGGTAAACGATCCAAGTTTCTAATATCACATTCTCATCCATTCAAAATTATAATGATGATAATCATAGCAATTCTATGCAGTACTTTTTAAAAGGTAGAATGTATCGTTTTGGTTTTGATAAAATTATAAAACAATAAGAGTAATATAATAAATTTAATACAATATAATCAATAAAATAAAAATAATGTAATTAATATAATATATAAAACAACATTTATAATATATTATTTATGACATTTTATTTAAAAATATGTGGATTATAAAAAATAAAAATGTATATTACAATAAAAGTTTTTTAAATGGTGTAAAAATAAATGATTGCAATGTAATACAATATATGATATATTATATAAGACACCATTTATAGATTATATTATTTATTCAATTGTTTTAAAATATATTACTTATACATAATACAAATCTATAGTAAAAATAAATTATTGTTATAATACAATACAATATAATATAATATATGATTAATGAATATAATCTAATTAATAATATAATATATATAAAACAACATTTATTTTATATTATTTATGAAATTTTATATTTTTTATTATATATATATATATATATATATATATATATATATATATATATATATATATATATATATATATATATATATATATATATATATATATATATATATATATATATATATATATATATATATATATATATACATACAGTATATATAAATAAAATACAATATGATATAAAACCATATTATATTATATATGGAATTTTAAAAATATATTTATAAATAAAATATAGTACAAAAAAGGCATTTGAAATGAAAATAAATGATTGTAATTATAATATAATATAATTAATATAATATATAAAACACCATTTATATTATATTATTTATGACATTTTATTTAAAAATATGATATATATATATAAAATACAAATCTCTATTACAAAAAAGCATTCGAAATTGAGTAAAAATAAATTATTGCAATTTAATACAATATAATACGATATGATACAATATGATATAAAACACCATTTATATTATATTATTTAAAATATATTTATAAATAATAAAAATATAGTACTAAAAAGGGCATTTGAAATCAAGTAAAATAAATGATTGTAATTATACTGTAATATAATTAATATAATATATAAAACACCATTTATACTATATTATTTATGACATTTTATTTAAAAATATATTATTTCTAAATAATAAAATCTATAGTACAAAAAGGCATTTGAAATGTAGTAAAAATAAATGCTTATGGTCCAAATCAGTTTACTTAAAATATAGCACTTCTATGAGTTACTTATATTTTAAATGCAACTTTAAATGTATATAGAAAACTCAATTGAACTAACAGAGTAACGTAGAGCCAATTCTTCATTTGCATTTATATTTATTAATTTAGTAAAAGCTTTTATCCAAATGAGGATAATACAAGCAGAACTGATTAATCCAAGAGAGAAAACAATATCAGAAGTGCTCCAGACAAAACGTCACAAGACAACAGTACATTTCCACAGCTGAGGAGGAAGCAGAGAAGAGATTTAAGTGCAATCAAACTAAAAGTTATAATGCAGGTCTTCAATATTTACGCTTCACTGCCCATCGTGTTTGAGTGTTCAGTCTGCGATAATGACCGTTTGACTGTGCATGATCACTAATTGAGCACTTTTTAGAAAGCCACTGTTTCATTAAAAATAATTGTGTTCAGAACGTCCTTTACTGAAATGGACAAAAAAAGTCTTTTTTTGGCCCAGTAAATTTAGTCATGTAGTCAACATCTCTATCAATTATTGACTCATTCTAATATAGAAATAAATGCTGCTGACATGCTTCAGTACTAATGAGGAAAACGTGTGAAAGTTGCACAACCGTTTTTTCCCCTCGGCCTCCATTCCGGCTGTTCCTGTGCTTCTCTAAAACTCATTTCAGTGAAATTACTTTGACCAATTCAGGTGTGAAAACCTCATTTGGAAGCCTAATTTTTGTTGAGCACTTGTTCTGCTGCTGTTCAGGTCAATGCCTCTGAAGACTCCTGATGTAGTGTGATACGCAAACACACGGATAAAACACACGGATACGCAAACATCCCCAAACCTTGTGTTTGAAATTGAGCCGAAAGTTGTTTAAACGTCTGAACTGCTCGCCTGATGAAAAGGAGCTTTTACTGGGTTACTGCTGTGAGATCTAACAGGGATTTTGTTCATTTGTAGCCACATTTGAACATTCCTTGGTGTTTTAAAACACTTCTTAAAGGAATAGCACTAGAACTGAAGAAATTGTTCAGAGAGAAACATGAGCATTCTGTCATCATGTAGGGTAGAGTGGGGGAAAACGCCCCCATGGGGTAAAATGCCCCCCTACTGTTTATCCCAAAATAACCACTAGATAAAATCCAGATAAGTTTTTGTTGTTGCTATGGACTACGTTGACCAGAGTGATGAAGAAGTTTTCACTGGTGACGTACCTGAGAGAAAACTAGGGATGCACCGAAATGAAAATTCTTGGCCGAAGCCGAATAATAATAAAACGCTTGACCGAAGACCGAATACCGAACACGGTTTTTCATTTTTTTTCCATTTATTTTGCCAATTTCTTTCACCATTGCTTTTTTAATATTTTGTCTTGCTTTTAAAATATTTATTTTTTATTTTTTTACAAACCTACAATTTAAAATATTTATTTAACACTGAACATTTTTAGTATTCCAGCAGACATTATACAAACAAAGCACAATATAACTTAAAAAAATAAATAAATACAATAAAAATGTTTTTATTTGGCCATCTTATCTTTGGCCTATTATGCCTACAGCTATCATAATCAAATCATAATCAAATTTTGTTTGTTTGTTCATGAGAGGTTTTGTAAGCCTGTGTAACTCAGCACTGAATAAAAACAATGGCGGTTTGAGCAGTGAGTGGAGTCTGACTAACTTAAAGGGTTAGTTCACCCAAAATTGAAAATAAAGTCAGTAATTACTCACCCTCATGTTGTTCCAACCATGTAAGACCTTCGTTCATCTTCGGAACATAATTTAGTATATTTTTGATGAAATCTGAGAGCTGTCTCACTCCTCCATACGCTTTCAGAGGGAATGAAACTTGATGGCCCAGAATAGTAAGGAAAAACGTCATTTAAGGAGTCCAAATGACTACAGTGGCTCTGTATTAAGTCTATCATGCGACGAAAATACTTTTTGAGCGGAAAAACAACAAAAATAACGACTATAATTGTTCAATTTGAGCCTCTGACGCCACGACGCATGCGCGAAAACGGCGTTCTTCTTCTACTACTACTAATCTCAGTTTTCGCGCATGCGTCGTGGCGTCAGAGGCTCAAATTGAACAATTATAGTCGTTATTTTTGTTGTTTTTCCGCTCAAAAAGTATTTTCGTCGCATGATAGACTTAATACAGAGCCACTGTAGTCATTTGGACTCCTTAAATGACGTTTTTACTTACTATTCTGGGCCATCAAGTTTCAGTCCCTCTGAAAGCCTATGGAGGAGTGAGACAGCTCTCAGATTTCATCAAAAATATACTAAATTATGTTCCGAAGATGAACGAAGGTCTTACATGGTTGGAACAACATGAGGGTGAGTAATTACTGACTTTATTTTCAATTTTGGGTGAACTAACCCTTTAAAACACACTGGCCATTGCGTACAAGAGATCAACAACTAGGTCACCGCTGCAGAAACGCGTTGTAAATGGATATATGATGGACTGGGTAAACTCAGCCTGATCTGCCGGTGATTTGATTTCGCCCTGCAGGTCAGTCTGGAAACCTGTACATTCATTTCTACTGCTTCTGTTACACTTTTGCGGGAACCAATCAAAGACTGGCTTATCGACCTGGCGCACTATTGGCGGGTTTAACATGATGACGGAGAGAGAAGCCATGGGCCGTTGCCTGATGATCATGCCTCTTGTGGTCTGATTGGTTGAAGGACTATCCAATGGCATACAGAGTCATTTGAATTACGATTATCTGTCCTACTAAGGAGGACTCCTATTTTGATGGGTATTATAGTCTACGGCTAGTGAAAGGGAGAGCTCGCACGCAGTTTATCAGAGTTGATTTGCAGATACAAAGTTTATTGCTTGGACACAGAGCTCTGTGAACAGCCAGCCTCTTTTGCAATTACCTTTTGTGTCTTGCCCTCCTTGTGCAAGGTGTCAATGGTCGTCTTTTGGACAACTGTCAAGTCAGCAGTCTTCCCCATGATTGTGTAGCCTACAGAACTAGACTGAGAGACCATGAGAGACCATTCGTCTGAGAGACCATTCGTCGCATCCTCACACGCTTCTACAGCAGCACCATCGAGAGCCTGCTGACTGGCTGCATCACCACCTGGTACGGCAACAGTACCGCCCGCAGCCGCAAAGCCCTGCAAAGGGTAGTGCGCACGGCCAGCTGCATCATCGGAGGTGAGCTTCCCTCCCTCCAGGACATTTACGCCAGGCGGTGTGTGAAGAGAGCTCAGAGGATCATCAGAGACTCTAGCCACCCGAACCATGGGCTGCTCTCACTGCTGCCATCAGGCAGACGGTACCGCAGCATTAGAACACGCACCAGCCGACTTCAGAACAGCTTCTTCCCACAAGCAATCAGACTACTTAACTCCTGATCCATCAGGATCATAACACACACTGGACAGAATATCACTCCGCACAACCCACTGTAGATACACACACATTATATACACATTTATGTATCATTTATTATTTATCATTTATCATATAGCACCTATTGTACATAATTGGATCTCTACTGTGAATAATAATGTATACTGTACATTGTATATTATTATTATTATTATAGCTTAATGTATACTGTTTAATGTATGTTTAGTGTATATTGTTTAAAGTATATGTATATTGTAAGTATGTGTATATTGGCTAAAGCTGTGAGAACTACACTCACATTGTGTAAATTATTTATTGTTTATTGTAGAGTTTACTGTGCTGTGAGTAATTGTGGGCGCATCAGATGTGTAATCTGTTGTTGCTTAAATGTTGTACATGTCATGTCGTGACTGCTATGTTGCTCGGAACTGCACCAAGAATTTCACCTGCTGTTGCACTTGTGTATATAGCTGTGTGACAATAAAGTGAATTGAATTGAAATTGAATTTAAAGGCCTATGCAGGTGTGTTGGGTTAATTAGCTGATTAGAGTGTGGACCCAGGTGTCTTCAATATTGAACCTTTTCACAATATTCAAATTTTCTGAGATGCTGAATTTGGGATTTTCCTTAGTTGTCAGTTATAATCATCAAAATTAAAATAAATAAACACTTTTTGAATGGAATTAGTGAAATAATTCTAATATATTGTATAATATATTCTAATTATATGACCAGCACCTGTATATATGATATGAGAAGAGCAAGGCCTGTCGTTAGGGAGTTGTTATTTAAGGAAAATAATTTTCAGAATGACGAGCCCGATCACACGACAATGCGTATAAATAATAAGAGTGTGCAATGTCATGGAATGTATACGCCGTGCATATGGTACACAGTTTTTTCGCATGCATATGATACGCACTTTATGGCGTATTATACGCACAAACACCCCCCCACCCCACACACTACCCAAGAGTGTGTCATGAGTACGTATCATATGCACGTGAAAAACTGCATACCATATGCACGCCAAAACTCATTTTGGCATATACATTCCACGACATTGCACACTCGTACTACCGATACGCATTCTCATGTGATTGTGTTGGAGCGACATAGCTTTTTTTTCAAACCTAGGGTGTCTCAATCAGCTCCCTAGTTCAGTAGTCAGGACACTGATCAGGGAATCAGCCCATTGACTTAAGTCCTTATCAGTGCCCTGCCTACTGAACTAGGGAGCTGATTGAGACGCACGCCTAGTCTGTGGGGAAAAACGCCCCCAGGGAGCATCGCTTCCCAGTTCACACTATCATAAATACTGTAGTTATGGGTTGACATTCTTTGTTTTTCCATCAAATGTAATCTAGGTGGTCGAATAAAAATTATTTGGACTTTATATATAAAAAATTACCTCACATTTGCATCAGCTAGCTAGTTAGCCAGCCAGTTAGCATCAGCTAACAATATTTTTCAAAAAGGTTGATTTTCAAAATGGTTTATTAATAATATTCATATTCATCTACTGTTATTTTGACTTGTCTTTTTAATTTTAAGCTATGCTTATACTCTGATTTTGCTGTAAACTTATAAAGCAAATTGCTTTGTCAGGATGGAGTAAAACGCCCCCCTTGGAACAAATGTAATTTTTGTAAAAAATCTAATAACATACCTCATGTGGTTACAAACCTGTTTGACTTTCATGGAACACAAAAGAAATGTTTTGCAGTTCCACTAAAAGCTTTTATCCATAGAGTTCCAAAAATATTTTTTTTAAAAATCAAAAAGTGAATTTTTTTTACACTTCTATATAAGATGAAAAACTTAAAAAACAAACGAATATTAGACAAGTTAGACTGAAATAAGTTTAAGTACTAAAACTAATGCCGAAATAAATAAATGCTACAAAGAAACATAAAACGTGTGCAAAAGCACATAAGAAATTACTCAAATTTAAATGAAAACTGACAGTATAAATGCTAATTTAAAATATAAATAAATACTATAATAGTACTAAAACAACACTAGCTTGAAACTTCCACAAATGCCATTTTGAGATGAACGCAAATGAGATTTAAGAGCTAGAGGAGGGACATATATTCAATAATGAATGAACAATGGCTTCAGTTTCATTCTGCTCCTCCTCACCCAAACCTATCGCATTGCTTCAGATGACTTGCACAAGTCATATAGACTAGTGTTCTCACAATACTGAAATTTCCAACTTCGATATGATCCCTTGAAAGATATCGATTTTTGATACCATGAGGAAAACAGCCACATATACCGCCATACATTTTGGTATTATCTCAATTTTGTTGCAATAGCTTAGAACAGGGAGGCTTTATTTGAATAGTTTAACAAAATTTACCAGAAAAACAGCCCATAATTAAATAAGAACAAATACATAAATTGTAAACTATGGCTCAAATAAATACAATACAATAAAGAGACACATAAAATAAATATGGCTTTTAAGGCCCACTGAAGTGTCTTGAAACACAGCATTATTCAATGTGTTGACATAATTTCCCCTCAAACGGCTCCAGCTGTTAGCAGCTCCTCCCCTTTTTTGAAACAGCCAATAGCTTTTCGTTAATACCACAGTTTGACTAGAGCCTTTCTGTTTGGTAAAGCTAGAGTTTCCTCCTGATCTCTAACCGTTTATCATCATAATCTCTTCTATATCGCTTTGAAATACAGCATTCTGTGCAGAATTGAAATGGGTCCGATATGTTTTGTTCTCTGCGCCGACGCGCGCGGATATGATCCGCTCTGCGCTCTCGTGTCTCTAGTCAACGGCTCTGCTCTAGACTATATGTGTGCGCTGCGGCGGTGCACGTGCAAGTAACGTGAAACCAGACTTCATTCGCCTCAACTGAAAGCATTACATGTCTGAATCCATTCACCATGTAGAAAATAGTAAATGTGTGAACAGTTGACGATTTCAGCTGCTGCTTCAGCGTCTATTTATAGTGTAGGGGGCGGGCGCTTCAGATTCTAGAGAGCATTTGATTGGACAGAAGATGTGATGAGAAGATGAAGTCTGCGATGGTGTCATCAGAATCTGTGATCCATTTTAACGGAAGTAAAAGACTAAGTTTTGAACGCTTGTATCTCCTAAATGCGAATTTTGTCATTGTTTTGGAACACACCAGCTTATTCATAACCTTAAATGGTGCGTTCACTCCAGATGCAAATGAAGCGTTTCGGGCAAGTGATTTACATGTTAAGTCAATGCAAAGACGCGAATAGACATTCTGCAGCGCGAATGACGCGGTTCGACGCTGTTGGCACGAATGACGCGGTTTTGGCACGAATGAGCCGGCACAAATTGAGCGTTTGACGCGTGATTCATGAATCGTGCAAGTTGAAAATTGTTATCCGGGGCCGGGTCGCGGGGGCAACAGTCTAAGCAGAGACGCCCAGACTTCCCTCTCCCTAGCCACTTCCTCCAGCTCTTCCGGGGGAACCCAGAGACGTTCCCAGGCCAGCCAGGAGACATAATCCCTCCAGCGTGTCCTAGGTCTTGCCCGGGGCCTCCTCCCGGTGGGACGTGCCTGGAACACCTCCCTGGGAAGGCGTCCAGGAGGCATCCGATATAGATGCCCGAGCCACCTCAGCTGGCTCCTCTTGATGTGGAGGAGCAGCGGCTCTACTCCGAGCTCCTCCCGAGTGACCGAGCTTCTCACCCTATCTCTAAGGGAGCGCCCAGCCACCCTACGGAGAAAACTCATTTCGGCCGCCTGTATCCGGGATCTTGTCCTTTCGGTCATGACCCACAGCTCATGACCATAGATAAGAGTAGGAACGTAGATCGACCGGTAAATCGAGAGCTTCGCCTTACAGCTCAGCTCCTTCTTTACCACGACAGACCGGTACATCGACTGCATTACTGCAGAAGCTGCACGGATCCGTCTGTCAATCTCCTGTTCCATACTTCCCTCACTCGTGAACAAGACCCCAAGATACCTGAACTCCTCCACCTGAGGCAGGAACTCTCCACCAACCAGAAGTGGGCAATCCACCCTTTTCCGACTGAGAACCATGGCCTCAGACTTGGAGGTGCTGATTCTCATCCCAGCCGCTTCACACTCACCCGCAAACCGTCCCAGTGCACGCTGAAGGTCCTGGTTTGAAGAGTCAGACCTGTTTCCGGTGCATGTTGGACTCCGGCAGGGCTGCCCTTTGTTACCGGTTCTGTTCATAATTTTAGGGCCGAAGAGTGTCCGGTTTGGGGACCATGCGATGTCGTCACTGCTTTTTGCGAACGTTGTTGTGTTGGCCTCCCCAAACCAGGACCTTCAGTGTGAAGCGGCTGGGATGAGAATCAGCACCTCCAAGTCCGAGGCCATGGTTCTCAGTTGGAAAAGGGTGGAAAAATCAAATACTTTGGTGGATATTCGCGGCGCATTAACCAATCAGGAGCTTGCTCTAGTAGTGACAACAATGAGGACAAAATCATATGTGGATACCTGGAGCTGTACGATACATCTTCGTACTTTATAGAAACAGGAATAAAAAGGATCTTGCTTGGAAGAAAGTGAGTGAGGAGGTCGGACAGTCTGGTAAGTTGTAACTCTTTACTCAATTTGAGCTATACATAGGGTGATTTCAGGGTGTCTGGGACCCTTTTTGCCATTGAGATGACTTGGAAAAAGTGTCCCAATCACCCTGAATTCACCCTATTGAGACTACAAGCTAGTTAAAGCCGGCAAATTGAGCTTATTCGCCGTATTTTAAAGCAATATGTCAACCATTTCGCAACGAGACGAGCCGGCTGGCAGAAGCCCATCCCATGACGTGAATTTGCATCTGTTGTGTAGTGAATGTCATGCGCGAATGAAGTGAGTACACTCAAAATGTTCAAGCGTCCAACTTCGCGCAAATAGCGAGATTTATTTGCTTAATTCGTGTCTGGTGTGAACACACCATAAGGCTAACATAGTCATACTAAAAGCTAAAAAACTTCAATTTTGATTTCAGGGGGCCTTTAAGTTTACAGGTTGATCTAACAGTAGGTTAGTATTCAGGTAAGAAATTCAACAGAAATTGAAGTAATCAAATATAAAGTAACACTGGATAGTAAAAATTAAATGCAGATTGATGCTTTCAATTAAAGTTACAAAAGTGATTCAGTCAAGAGAGGCGGACATGCAAGACATCAGCAGGTTTATTAGGCTGCTGTCACTTTAAGAGCTTATGCATGGATCCAATATACAGTTACACATACGTTTTCTCTCAAATACATTCCAAAACGGACTATATTTACTTGAATACTGGGCAAGATGGACATTTTGACATCATTTTGTATGCATTTTGCCCGTTTAAGTGCAATAAGCAATTAAAAAAAGAAGTCAAATTGTTACTCGCAAGCTTTTTGAGAGGCGGCTTTATGTGAGCTCCACTTGCATATTAGTGAAGCGCACAATTTTGGTGAGGCTGAGCACGAAACCTGCGGGAATGAGTAAAATTATGCACAATACCCGCAACCCCGCGCCGAAATTCAGACCGACACTATTCAACCAAAGCGAATGAGATGAGGGAGTGAGAGGAGGCGGGTGTGTGTCGCCCTCGGGGAGAAAAAAAAGAGCGAAAAAGCGCAACAGGTATTGGTGTATCGATACTGCAGAAAAGGAGTAAACACTAATATAGATTATTTTATGATCATTTTATGATGCTTTTTTGTCATTTTTGGAGCTCGAGTCCAAAACCTTGACTTTCTTTGTATGGAAAAGAGCAGCTTGGACATTCAGCTAAATATATATTTTTTTTGCTTCACACAAGAAAGAAATTCATGCAATGAAAAATTTTGGATAAAATATCCAAAATTCCTTGAAACGAGATACATTTATTTAGCAGCAATACCGCATAAGATATTAAGACTTGTTTTCAGAGAATACAGTCAAACCAAAAATTATTCAGACACCAGATATAATGTTTTACTAGGGTGCAGGACACTATAGTTCATTTATATAAGTGAGGATAGCAAAGTAGAAGTAAAAAAAAATTCTACAAGTAAAATTGATAAAAAAATTGGGACCAAATTTATTCAGACACTTTGACCTGCGCATGTTTTTCTTAAGTGTTTTTTCTTTAATTGCTAATGCGACCTTTTACACCACAGACTGAACAAAATGAAGCGTTGCTTGGTCATTGGTTGACCTAAATTGGTATTATCTAATTGTGTACCTAAATTTAAGTTAACTCTGGAGTTCTTGTCATATTTTATTACCACTTTCTAAACAAACTGATAATGTGAGAAAATGCTGAAGGTGTCTGAATACATTTTGGTTTGACTGTATATCTTTAACCGTGTATTTTGTACTGCACTGACTGATTTGTCAAATTGTTCAACAATTGTTCAATTGTTCTGACTTATTTGTCAAATAAGTACAAACAAGAATATGCAAAAATAAATAAACCTGACAGTGCCGTAAATATACTTATATTCAAGATAAAATCTATGAAAACAAATCCTGATAGAATAAGTAATTAGTGTTGCCTCAAGTAAATGATCTTGTTTTAAAGATTTTTAGAATATTAAACAGGAAAATGACAATAACACTCATTAAAAACATTTCATACTCTCTAATGAGGTCTTTTAACAGTGCATTCTCTATTAAACCTAAATCAACAACTGACTATGTAGTAAACATGTTTCCCAAGCTCTTCCCTAATTAGTCTATGCTGATGTGTTTGATATCTTTCTTGGAAGCGCACACTAATGATAAGATGGTAAACCACGAAGAAGAAAACGTTGACAGCTTAGTACAACGGAATGCTGTTTAACCTTTCACTAGACAGATCAGATAATTAACAGAACACACACACACACACACACACACACACTACTGGTCCACAGCCATATTGAAGCGGCTTCGGTGTGAAAGAATCACAGTCTCTCGGCAGGCAGAGAGGGCTTGTGTGATGAAGCGCTCCGATTGGCCGTTGCTATAACAATAGGGGAGGAGAGACAGCCAAGTGGGGGTGGAGACCCAGCATGATTATAAAATCCTTCAGTGAGACACATTTGCTTCCTGTATGTTTTTATTTTTTTATTTATTTTCTGTTATGTTTCCCGCATCTCCTCCTGTCAGAAGGGTCTCTCATGAGCAGAAGTAGAAGGGAGCGCAGCGAGGGGACGCAAGATAAACGCCTGTGCCTGTGTCTACTGCATGCACGCATGCATGCGTGCTGCAGACTAAATAAGACACCTCCAGTTTTGGATTATCTGTCTGCCGGTGCGCTGACTGCCTCCAGACCTGGAGGCCGCCCTCCTCCTCCTCTTTCTCCTCCCTTTCACACTGAAGGAAGAGTAGAGTAGAGACGGTATACTGTTTGCCTCCTGCAGACTCCAACCACTCCTGTGAGTATGTCTGTGTTGTTACATGAACTGTCATGACTTAATGACGTGCTTGAGATGATTCTGACTGTGTATGCACTTAAATGCACTGCTGCTGTTGTTGTTGTTTAGTTCTAGAGCCTTCTGATTGAAACAGCGTTGGGACCTACACCTAGTGCTCGGTTGATGCTGTAAACATGCTCTTTCCCTTCAGGTTTCGCTCTTCTTAGCAAACCCACACGCTGGTGTTAGGCTGACGCGCGCTGACGCAACGTATGCGGCTTCGGGGTCATGTGTGTTCAAAGCCTACACCACTCATGATTCACAGCTGCGTGCACAGGACTATAGATTTGCAGAGAGCGCCCTGAGAACGGCGAGATGCTTTAAAGTGACATAGCAATGTTTACATAACACGCCTGCTTATTGCAGCCTATCTGACAGCACTCGAAGGCACAAATAGAGTCGGTCAATACATTAGTGTGAGGCAGGACCAGTGTGAAGCCACAATGGGCGGCTGGCGGTGGCTCATTAGTGCAGAAAGGAGCTATTAATAAACAAGTCATGCATCACTGGCTGTGGCTGTACTTTTCAAAAATAAAGTTTCTCTATGCTCATCAAGGCCGTTTTGGGCTGTGCAGGGTTCTTGGGTTGGCGTTGTGGTGATTACGAGAGCAAAGAGTACTTGACGAAGGTCTGCAGATAAGCGTTTGGCTTTCTGGATATTCAAAGCAACAGTGTGGTTTCCTACAGAACAAGAGAGTGAAAAGTTGCTTGGAAAACTTTTCGTTTTAAAGAGCACACCACGATTTGGTCTCCTGTCAAAGCATGGATTCACAAACAAACCTCACCTTCGCAACTCTTCCCAAAAGCATTGCTAGCCAACCATGGTCGCAAGTTCCGTCGTTATCAGCACGAGTCTGTGTTTCCCGAAACCATAGTTCCAACAAACATTCGCAAACAGCATCGCAAAGCTGTTCTCGACCTGTGGTCAGAAGCATCGTTTGTTATTTGCATGACATGTAGACTTAACAAACCCTTATCTTGAGCAGAATAAGCATGGCGGATATATACAATCTATATCTTTTATTTCAAATATACAGCATACAAATGTCATTTACGTGTAGGAGTCGTCAAGCACAGTTTTTGAAGAGTGCGCATGTGCTCTAGTACACAAGAACGAGCCTTCGATTGAATCGGGAAATAAAGCAAAATGATTGAGAATTAGTCCTCAGATGACATGTCCGTAAGAAAAAAACGGATTCATTAAAAGAAATTATGACTCCAGCACTTGCGTGACATCCTTAACCAACATGGTTGAACGACAAATTTGCGACAATACGGGTTTCGGGAAACAGTCGTGACCAGCTGATTTCTTCAACGATGCATCGTACTATGGAGGTTAAACAGCGAGTTACGTCGCTGTATGGGAAACGCACCCCAGATTAGGTCTCGAAATGCTCATGTGATCACAAAGATGATCCAGGGAACATGTTCAGCTAATGTTTATTTGCTTGAGGGAAAATGACTTGTATTTACTTTTTGCTAAAATAACTGTGGAATTGAGCAAATGCTGCTTGAGAGACTCGGAATCGAATTTCATAAAGTAGCAACTTCTTCTGGTCTAGGTGGAACTTAATGAGAAACATTGGAGTTCATATTGAGATCTTTGACATTTGATTGCATATGTTGGTATCTTGGCAAATCTAGAGACACACGAGTGTACTGGAGAAAAAGCAAAAGCCTCTATTTCCTCTAGATGCTGTCTAAAAGAGATATTAAAGAGATCTCATGCGTGTGTGTACCTTCCTATGGGCGGAAACCCAGTGGGAGCAATAATAGAAATGGGTATTTTTATCAGTTAGTCATGGTGACCACTCATTTTCCTCATAATTTGCTCCACAAACTTTATTCCATGTGTGGAAGATAACCTTCATTTAATAGACAGAGAATATGAGGTCAAACCTGTGATGTGGTGAAGAAAACGACATTATGTAAGTTTATGACTTCCTTTATGGGGTGAGAATATGACTGATATTATCACCTCGGTCTAGACAGACCGCATTTCCTCTGAGCTAAATTGTGTATTCAGGAGGCACAATTGTGGTTTGTTGGTCTTCTAACTCGGTTAATTTCCTTCCTCGACTGTGAAGACTTGCTTCGAGAAGATGATTGAAGATAATTGTGCAAATGGGCCTAGGAGGACAGCTTTAAATGAGAGGTTTTATTGCTCATTTGAGATAAACGGTGTGTCTCATATAGCGATGGCTGCGAAGGCTGCAGTGACGCACAAAAATGTCCTAAGCAAAACGTATCGTATATCATGTGCTTGGATCCGGTGATGTTAATGGCTCTGTGTAAGTGAGCAAAGTATCAGGAAACAACAAAAGCTCCTTCAAGAATTTCCCTGTGGTTTGTACCCAAGCCGGGATACAATTTCAGACCCCAGTGATTATAAAGAAGTGCTTTTTGCTTTTCTTCTCCACCTTTGAAATGGAAATGATACAAAATTCCCTACCTAGAGACGGAAATAACACATCAGAGAATGAATATTATGCACAAACGCCGCCCAGTATTGTGGATGATTCTCATTAGTCAAAAGAGCTGCGGTGCTTTGATGGCGACAGGAAGATGAGAACAAGGTCGCCCCAACATGGACACCAGGGTACAGGCCTGGGGTGGCGCAGAGCTCTCCGTTCAACCTCTTCACCATCTGCCCTCTCACAATCTCTCGCATCACTGGCACCAGTGCTCACGGCCCTGTGAACTAATAAGCTCTGTTCACTCCGCTAGCGAGCGTTTCTGAGTAACGTTCACACCACCAACAGATTTATCGCTCAAAACAAGATGCTGGATGATGGTGGTGATAAAGTGCAGATGTCAATGAACTTGCTGGCAAGTTTGCAAAAGGAATAGGTTATATATATATATATATATATATATATATATATATATATATATATATATATATATATATATATATATATACACACACACACATACACAATATATATACATACAATATATACATATATTAGTGTTGGCAATCGATAAAAAAAATTAATTAATCAAAAAAAAATTCTGTAATTATTCGCGATTAATCGCAAGTTTTTAATATTTTACGTTTTTTAATATTTTGATATTGTAATAATTCCAGTTACTCTCCAAATTAATGTAGAAACAATTTTACAACACATATTTAAAATATACTGTCTTTATGGCATCTTTTTATGAATGAAGGCCAGTATCACTGATACTAATGTCTCTATGAAACATTAATGCCGTTACATTACAGTATAACTGAAAGCTCCCAATTTCAACATTTATTAGACTTTAAAAAAACAACTTTTACATAAACCCATTATAATAAATGTTATTTTTACCTGTGGCCTTCCCTGTTAGACATATACAGAAATCTAATAGTTATCAAACACCTTTCTTAACTGCATAAATAATAAATTAAATATAGATTAATCATCATTAAAGCTAAAATTTTCTCTGTTCCCGTTGTTCTTTGAGGAACATTAATGACAGGCATCATCAGTGCTCCTGTCACTTTAAGAACGGCCGCTGACGAACATGACGCGGATCTGACGCGCTGTCCCGCGGATCTCATTTCCTCACAACTCTTTAAGTTCATTTAAGACGTTATTCAACTAATTTAAGACTCCTAATATGAGAATACTCAAAATTCTCTGTGTTGTTGTTATTGTTTGTTCAAGAGCAAAAGAGAACTCGATGTGAGCAGGAGACTGACGCGAGTCTGTCTGTGCGTCGAGTGTGTGTGTGTCAGAGTGTCCCTCGATTAGCTCACTTCTCGTGTCTTGTCGCGCTTGGAAGCATTTACATGAATAGGAGCGTGATCATGTAACACTAGGCAAAAATGGATATAAAAAAGGACGTTGCGTTATTTGTGTTAAATATATTTTTTAATGCATTAAGCTGAAAGAATGAATCGCCCCCGTTAACGCGTTAATTTGCCCAACCCTAATATAATATATATATATATACACACACACACACACACACACACACACACACACACACACACACACACACACACACACACACACACACTCACCTAAAGGATTATTAGGAACACCTGTTCAATTTCTCATTAATGCAATTATCTAATCAACCAATCACATGGCAGTTGCTTCAATGCATTTAGGGGTGTGGTCCTGGTCAAGACAATCTCCTGAACTCCAAACTGAATGTCAGAATGGGAAAGAAAGGTGATTTAAGCAATTTTGAGCGTGGCATGGTTGTTGGTGCCAGACGGGCTGGTCTGAGTATTTCACAATCTGCTCAGTTACTGGGATTTTCACGCACAACCATTTCTAGGGTTTACAAAGAATGGTGTGAAAAGGGAAAAACATCCAGTATGCGGCAGTCCTGTGGGCGAAAATGCCTTGTTGATGCTAGAGGTCAGAGGAGAATGAGCCGACTGATTCAAGCTGATAGAAGAGCAACTTTGACTGAAATAACCACTCGTTACAACTGAGGTATGCAGCAAAGCATTTGTGAAGCCACAACACGCACAACCTTGAGGCGGATGGGCTACAACAGCAGAAGACCCCACCGGGTACCACTCATCTCCACTACAAATAGGAAAAAGAGGCTACAATTTGCACAAGCTCACCAAAATTGGACAGTTGAAGACTGGAAAAATGTTGCCTGGTCTGATGAGTCTCGATTTCTGTTGAGACATTCAGATGGTAGAGTCAGAATTTGGCGTAAACAGAATGAGAACATGGATCCATCATGCCTTGTTACCACTGTGCAGGCTGGTGGTGGTGGTGTAATGGTGTGGGGGATGTTTTCTTGGCACACTTTAGGCCCCTTAGTGCCAATTGGGCATCGTTTAAATGCCATTGCCTACCTGAGCATTGTTTCTGACCATCCCTTTATGACCACCATGTATCCATCCTCTGATGGCTACTTCCAGCAGGATAATGCACCATGTCACAAAATGGCCCCCACAGTCACCAGATCTCAACCCAATAGAGCATCTTTGGGATGTGGTGGAACGGGAGCTTCGTGCCCTGGATGTGCATCCCACAAATCTCCATCAACTGCAAAATGCTATCCTATCAATATGGGCCAACATTTCTAAAGAAGGCTTTCAGCACCTTGTTGAATCAATGCCACGTAGAATTAAGGCAGTTCTGAAGGCGAAAGGGGGTCAAACACAGTATTAGTATGGTGTTCCTAATAATCCTTTAGGTGAGTGTATATATATATATATACACGATTAACTAGTCCATCATTAAATATTGAAGTTATTATACATCACATTTGAATTAAGAAAAAATACTTAGAAGCAGTAAAAACAAATATTATAAGATAAGTATTGCATAATTGTAAAGTAAACAGTGTTACATAATACAGTTCTATAAATTTGGCAAGTTTCAAGCATAAGCAACTAAAATCCATATGGCATACGTCCTTGTTCCATACTTTACATGTTTCTTTGCCACACTCACATGTAAATAATGTAGAGCAGAATCTCTACCAGTCCGTATATCTGCATATCCTCACACCGCCAAGCCCAAGTTTGCTCTACACTTAATCAGTCAATTGCTGATATGTAAGCAAGTACTTAAATTCATGTGCAACTGAAATAATGAGTAATTAAGACTCGGCTTTCACCCAATAATTAAAATTCTGTCATTACTCACCCTCATGTCGTTCCAAAACTGTAAGATCTTTGGAACACAAATGAAGATCTTTTTGATGAAATCTGAGAGCTTTCTGTCCCTCCATTGACAGCTACGCAACTACCACTTTGACGCTTCAAAAAGTTAATAAAGGGATCGTAAAACTAATCCATATGAATTGAGCGGTTTAGACCAACTTTTCTGAAGAGACACGATCGCTTTATATGATGAACAGATTGAATTTAAGCTTTTATTCACATATAAACATTCATCAACTCACACATCAGTGAACCAATGAGGATCATTCTCGTGTTACGCATCACGTTTGAGCTTCCACAAGAACCAATGAGGATCATTCTCGTGTTACGCATCACATTTGAGCTTCCACAAGAACCAATAAGGTTCATTATAAACTATAAAGTTCTAAAATAAATAAACAAAAAACTGATACCGATCCTAACAGCTGTAGATTGAAAACAGTGTCAAAACATGAGTAATGTGTCAGTCAAATTAAACATATTTACTGTAATATTTGCATTTTACACATTAAGTCCCACATCTATCCTTCTGTTTTGACTTCTTTTTGGAGATATAAACCTCTCCCCCTTGTAACTCGCACCCTGAACAGTCATGAAGAGAGAGTGCGAGAAATACACTATTGATCTGCACAGACTAATTATGTTGTTTAGGGTCTCTATAGGGCACCGATTGATTTACTAGAAATAACTTATAGGACTGAGTGCTTATTGATCAAGCTTTGCTTCAGAGCTCTGATGACATCACTATAAATCTGTGAGTGATTACAGGAGATGAATGGTGTGCTAGACAAAGAATTAAATCCTTATAATTTAACCCACAGCTGCTACAGATATTTATTACACAGCATATGGCGCCGGGAGACAAAGGTTGTCCATTTAGTGTATTTTAAATTATTACGGGCAAAGGTAATCTACTGTTTATTTTAGAACTGGCTATATATGCATACACCAGCTTAGCATGTCTGTAGTATGCCAGAGCACCTTTTGCTGCAGAACAAAATGTATTCGCAGTAGTTATTCAAATAATAGGAATCATCTGATGGATAGGCTTATTAATGGTGTTTGCCAAGTCAAACATAAAAAAACACACAGAACACTCAGGCTAATGTCTAGCAATGCACCAAAACCCATCTTAAAGCACTCAAGGAAGTTCTTAAAGTGCGAAAAAGAAAAAAACAAATTAAAAATGATGAAGAATAAGCCTACCCTAGCAACTGGAAAGCAAGTAACACAGTAAAAATTACTCAGAATACCCTAGCAACCGCACAGCAATGCACAAACCACTCAGAATGAAATATCAACTGCATAGCAACAAAAAACACTCAGAGCACACTAGCAACACCATAAAAACCATTTGGCTAATCAATTAGGTTTAGCCTAGCAAAGCAACACCAACACATTTACTAGGGCTGCACAATATATCGAAATTATCGAAATATCGCAAATGTACATATCGCAACGGCACGCAATATCTGAATGACTTTAATATGCTACTTCAACATTGTGAAAAGTGTACGTTTTAGGTCGACGCATATAGCAGAGAATAGACTGGGCACACGACTGTTACTTATGTGATTTGCTTGACGATAAAGAGTTATTAAATGCAATAACTTGCGAAAAACAACTTGCAGTCTCGTGCTGTCTGCCTTCTGACACACACACCGAAATGTGCGCACAAGCCGTTCTTTTTTCCGTGTCTTGTTACACACTCAAACTGTCAAATACACACACAGTTATGTCAAAATGGCCGTATTCATGTTAACACAGTCGGTCATGCTTTAAGTGAACAATATCATTTGGGTAAAGAAACAGAATGTGTGTCAATAGGATCCGTGCATTAGCTCTTAAAGTGACAGCCTGCTCATACAGTAAACCTGCTCATACAGTAAACCTGCTCATACAGTAAACCTGCTCATACGGTAAACCTGCTCATACAGTAAACCTGCTCATACGGTAAACCTGCTCATACGGTAAACCTGCTCATACAGTAAACCTGCTCATACAGTAAACCTGCTCATACAGTAAACCTGCTCATACGGTAAACCTGTTCATTCAGTAAACCTGCTCATACAGTAAACCTGCTCTAGGGATGTGACGGTGAGGAAATTTTCCCACCGGTTAATTGATGTGCGACAACACCGGTAATACCGGTATCACCGGCGGAGGCTTTTAAATCTAAAGTAACATGCACACTACCGCTCTGAACTGAAAACGCGCCAGTGCGCGCACACCGTGAATGACAGCTCGTCTGTAAATGCGCGCTCTGTGAGGCCATGGGTGCGTCTCAATCAGTTCCCTAGTTCAGTAGTCAGGGCACTGATCAAGCATTGATCAGTCTATGATTGAGATGCACACCATGAATGAATGACAGTTCGTCCCCTTGTTTATACTCGACGCGCCCGCACGAGTGCGAGGGTGCGCGCGGCAAAAAATAAATGCGCGGAGCCAGGCGAAAGTAAACAATGCGCGCTCTGTGCGGCCGTGCACATTTTACTTTCAGTTTTGAATTAGCGCCAATTCGGCTGCGGGTTGCATGAATTGTGGGTTCATTAGCCTATTATTTTTAATGAAAAACACAACAACAAAACAAATGACAAACTTCCTTAAATAGGCGCTTTTACGTTTCGCTTTGAAACCAAATCTTCCGCGATCATCTCAGTCTGCTCCTCACTCTTAAATCTGATGAATGACTCCTGCCGCTGCCGAGACTCACGGTCGGATCCTGCTTTATTAAGCAGATCCATTCAGTTTTTATTTGTATTGTCTGTTCTCTAACTGAACTAAATTATTTTATTACTATAAAAAAAATCAAAAAGACGGTGGGCGGTGCCACGGTGGGCAAGTGATGTAACCGGTGTTGAGTCTGGACACCGGTAACACCGGCAACACCGACTATCGTAGCAAGCCTAACCTGCTCATACGGTAAACCTGCTCATACAGTAAACCTGCTCATACAGTAAACCTGCTCATACAGTAAACCTGCTCATACGGTAAACCTGCTCATACGGTAAACCTGCTCATACGGTAAACCTGCTCATACGGTAAACCTGGTCATACGATAAACCAGCTAATAAGGTCAATCTGCTAATACGTAAACCTGCTCATACGGTAAACCTGCTCATACGATAAACCAGCTAATAAGGTCAACCTGCTTATACGGTAAACCTGCTCATACGGTAAACCTGCTAATACGGTAAACCTGCTCATATGGTAAACCTGCTCATACGGTAAACCTGCTCATACGGTAAACCTGCTCATACGGTAAACCTGCTCATACGATAAACCTGTTCATACGGTAAACCTGCTCATATGGTAAACCTGCTAATACGGTAAACCTGCTCATACGGTAAACCTGCTCATACAGTAAACCTGCTCATACGATAAACCTGCTCATACGGTAAACCTGCTCATACGGTAAACCTGCTCATACTGTAAACCTGCTCATACGGTAAACCTGCTCATACGATAAACCTGCTAATACAGTAAACCTGCTCATACAGTAAACCTGCTCATACGGTAAACCTGCTAATACAGTAAACCTGCTCATACAGTAAACCTGCTCATACAGTAAACCTGCTCATACGGTAAACCTGCTAATACGGTAAACCTGCTAATACAGTAAACCTGCTCATACAGTAAACCTGCTAATACAGTAAACCTGCTCATACAGTAAACCTACTCATACAGTAAACCTACTCATACAGTAAACCTGCTCATACAGTAAACCTGCTCATACGGTAAACCTGCTAATACAGTAAACCTGCTCATACAGTAAACCTGCTCATACAGTAAACCTGCTCATACAGTAAACCTGCTCATACAGTAAACCTGCTCATACGGTAAACCTGCTCATACGGTAAACCTGCTCATACAGTAAACCTGCTCATACAGTTAACCTGCTCATACAGTAAACCTGCTCATACAGTAAACCTGCTAATACAGTAAACCTGCTCATACGGTAAACCTGCTCATACAGTAAACCTGCTCATACAGTAAACCTGCTCATACGGTAAACCTGCTCATACAGTAAACCTGCTCATACAGTAAACCTGCTCATACGGTAAACCTGTTCATTCAGTAAACCTGCTCATACAGTAAACCTGCTCTAGGGATGTGACGGTGAGGAAATTTTCCCACCGGTTAATTGATGTGTGACAACACCGGTAATACCGGTATCACCGGCGGAGGCTTTTAAATCTAAAGTAACATGCACACTACCGCTCTGAACTGAAAACGCGCCAGTGCGCGCACACCGTGAATGACAGCTCGTCTGTAAATGCGCGCTCTGTGAGGCCATGGGTGCGTCTCAATCAGTTCCCTAGTTCAGTAGTCAGGGCACTGATCAAGCATTGATCAGTCTATGATTGAGATGCACACCATGAATGAATGACAGTTCGTCCCCTTGTTTATACTCGACGCGCCCGCACGAGTGCGAGGGTGCGCGCGGCAAAAAATAAATGCGCGGAGCCAGGCGAAAGTAAACAATGCGCGCTCTGTGCGGCCGTGCACATTTTACTTTCAGTTTTGAATTAGCGCCAATTCGGCTGCGGGTTGCTTGAATTGTGGGTTCATTAGCCTATTATTTTTAATGAAAAACACAACAACAAAACAAATGACAAACTTCCTTAAATAGGCGCTTTTACGTTTCGCTTTGAAACCAAATCTTCCGCGATCATCTCAGTCTGCTCCTCACTCTTAAATCTGATGAATGACTCCTGCCGCTGCCGAGACTCACGGTCGGATCCTGCTTTATTAAGCAGATCCATTCAGTTTTTATTTGTATTGTCTGTTCTCTAACTGAACTAAATTATTTTATTACTATAAAAAAAATCAAAAAGACGGTGGGCGGTGCCACGGTGGGCAAGTGATGTAACCGGTGTTGAGTCTGGACACCGGTAACACCGGCAACACCGACTATCGTAGCAAGCCTAACCTGCTCATACGGTAAACCTGCTCATACAGTAAACCTGCTCATACAGTAAACCTGCTCATACAGTAAACCTGCTCATACGGTAAACCTGCTCATACGGTAAACCTGCTCATACGGTAAACCTGCTCATACGGTAAACCTGGTCATACGATAAACCAGCTAATAAGGTCAATCTGCTAATACGTAAACCTGCTCATACGGTAAACCTGCTCATACGATAAACCAGCTAATAAGGTCAACCTGCTTATACGGTAAACCTGCTCATACGGTAAACCTGCTAATACAGTAAACCTGCTCATATGGTAAACCTGCTCATACGGTAAACCTGCTCATACGGTAAACCTGCTCATACGGTAAACCTGCTCATACGATAAACCTGTTCATACGGTAAACCTGCTCATATGGTAAACCTGCTAATACGGTAAACCTGCTCATACGGTAAACCTGCTCATACGGTAAACCTGCTCATACGGTAAACCTGCTCATACGGTAAACCTGCTCATACTGTAAACCTGCTCATACTGTAAACCTGCTCATACGGTAAACCTGCTCATACGATAAACCTGCTAATACAGTAAACCTGCTCATACAGTAAACCTGCTCATACGGTAAACCTGCTAATACAGTAAACCTGCTCATACAGTAAACCTGCTCATACAGTAAACCTGCTCATACGGTAAACCTGCTAATACAGTAAACCTGCTAATACAGTAAACCTGCTCATACAGTAAACCTGCTAATACAGTAAACCTGCTCATACAGTAAACCTACTCATACAGTAAACCTACTCATACAGTAAACCTGCTCATACGGTAAACCTGCTAATACAGTAAACCTGCTCATACAGTAAACCTGCTCATACGGTAAACCTGCTAATACAGTAAACCTGCTCATACAGTAAACCTGCTCATACAGTAAACCTGCTCATACAGTAAACCTGCTCATACGGTAAACCTGCTAATACAGTAAACCTGCTCATACAGTAAACCTGCTCATACAGTAAACCTGCTCATACGGTAAACCTGCTAATACAGTAAACCTGCTCATACAGTAAACCTGCTCATACGGTAAACCTGCTAATACAGTAAACCTGCTCATACAGTAAACCTGCTCATACAGTAAACCTGCTCATACAGTAAACCTGCTCATACGGTAAACCTGCTAATACAGTAAACCTGCTAATACAGTAAACCTGCTCATACAGTAAACCTGCTCATACGGTAAACCTGCTAATACAGTAAACCTGCTCATACAGTAAACCTGCTCATACAGTAAACCTGCTCATACAGTAAACCTGCTCATACAGTAAACCTGCTCATACGGTAAACCTGCTCATACGGTAAACCTGCTCATACAGTAAACCTGCTCATACAGTTAACCTGCTCATACAGTAAACCTGCTCATACAGTAAACCTGCTAATACAGTAAACCTGCTCATACGGTAAACCTGCTCATACAGTAAACCTGCTCATACAGTTAACCTGCTCATACAGTAAACCTGCTCATACAGTAAACCTGCTCATACAGTTAACCTGCTCATACAGTAAACCTGCTAATACGGTAAACCTGCTCATACAGTTAACCTGCTCATACAGTTAACCTGCTCATACAGTTAACCTGCTCATACAGTAAACCTGCTCATACAGTAAACCTGCTCATACAGTAAACCTGCTCATACAGTTAACCTGCTCATACAGTAAACCTGCTAATACGGTAAACCTGCTCATACAGTTAACCTGCTCATACAGTTAACCTGCTAATACGGTAAACCTGCTCATACAGTAAACCTGCTAATACAGTAAACCTGCTCATACAGTAAACCTGCTCATACAGTAAACCTGCTCATACAGTAAACCTGCTCATACAGTAAACCTGCTCATACAGTAAACCTGCTCATACAGTTAACCTGCTCATACAGTAAACCTGCTAATTCAGTAAACCTGCTAATACAGTAAACCTTATAATACAGTAAACCTTATAATACAGTAAACCTGCTCATACAGTAAACCTGCTCATACAGTAAACCTGCTCATACAGTAAACCTGCTCATACAGTAAACCTGCCGCTGTCTGTCAAACAACAAAAGAAAAAGAGAAAATTGGCTGAATAACCTTTGTGGCTTTATTATGTATCAGTGTATATTTAATTCATGTGAAGACTACTGTTTTTAGTTCTAATTTTTAATAACAAAGATAAATTAAAATAACAAAAATAATCGTCCACCCCTAGTTCAGGTGTCTTTGTTTACCTGGATGTTCTTGATGTTAAGTTTTAGGTTGATATAACTATATATTACCTAGTCAAGCAAAAAGTTTTTGGTATTTAAATATTGGCATTACATTTTTTGTTTGTTTACATTGATGTTAAAATTATATTGTCAGATATATGACATTCATTTTTGCTAAAACACTGCTGGTCACTTTCAGAAGTTGTAGCGATGCTTTCTTTTCCCAGAAAGAATGTGAAACACATAAATGGTATCATTCTCAGTTTTTAAATAATTGTTTTAATATAATTTAAATAGATTTTACACACTTAAAGCAATATCGTATCGCATATCGCATTATTTAACAAGGTATTGCATATCCTTATTTTTCTTCAATATCGCACAGCCCTAACATATACACAAGCGGATTATCAAGATTTGGCTTCAGATGCATGTAATGATTTCCACTTTAATTTCATATATTTGATTTCAGTCTGAAGACGAGTGAAGTTATTTAAGCTGATCCCTGGAATGTGTGGTGACTCATATCATGTTGGGGTGACTCATTAGACCTGTAATAATAGACAAACACTAGTCATGTTAGTCATGGTAAAGTTCCCCATGTGCCTGTTTGTGTTCATTTAACTTCCCTGTTCAAGTCTTTCATTTTGGCACAAACTGTTCTCAGATCAGTGAAGATCTGTGAATATCAGGGTGAGGATGTGCCACCCACAGTGCAAACAGAGCTAGTCACCCAGCAGCTCTGAGCTAGTTAGCCCGTCAACACACTTTCATTTCTATAAATCATATCTCGTTGGGGCCATTTATGGGTCATAACTTCTGTGCAGCCTCTAGCAAACCAGCATGGGACCAGTTCCTTCAACCCAGGACATACTGTCCTCTTAAATCCATATTTCATGGCCAGTCATTTAGCTGTATAGCTCTATTTTCTGTGCTTGAACAGACAGTTTTGGTCTCAGGAAAGAAAAATCACAAATGAAAGCAATTTAATTAAATGAAGATCAAACGGAGATGCTTGCTTTAGTCTCTCCTGAGAAAAGATCCAACGATCTCTCATCTTCTCTAGCGTTTCAGATCTCAACACACCAAAGTCTGTAGTTAAAAGAGATCCCAATATGAACTCAAATAGTTCAAAAATTTGATGAGTATATAATTTATATGAAAATATAATATACAGTAAGCACGTCTCAGTTTCAGAAGTCTCAATATAAACTCAAATATTTCAGACAAAATTATCTTAATCCACAAAAATAATATATTTTAATTAGAGCCCGACCGATTTATCGGTCTGTCGATTTCATCGGCCGATATGAGCCTGTCGCAGATATATCGGCATCGCCGTATATAACGCAGATATGCCACCGATATGAACGCGCACCCAAGCATGTCAAAAGGATTCTTAGGAACGCCTGTTCAATTTCTCATTAATGCAATTATCTAATCAACCAATCACATGGCAGTTGCTTCAATGCATTTAGGGGTGTGGTCCTGGTCAAGACAATCTCCTGAACTCCAAACTGAATGTCAGAATGGGAAAGAAAGGTGATTTAAGCAATTTTGAGCGTGGCATGGTTGTTGGTGCCAGACGGGCCGGTCTGAGTATTTCACAATCTGCTCAGTTACTGGAATTTTCACACACAACCATTTCTAGGGTTTACAAAGAATGGTGTGAAAAGGGAAAAACATCCAGTATGCGGCAGTCCTGTGGGCGAAAATGCCTTGTTGATGCTAGAGGTCAGAGGAGAATGGGCCGACTGATTCAAGCTGATAGAAGAGCAACTATGACTGAAATAACCACTCGTTACAACTGAGGTATGCAGCAAAGCATTTGTGAAGCCACAACACGCACAACCTTGAGGCGGATGGGCTACAACAGCAGAAGACCCCACCGGGTGCCACTCATCTCCACTACAAATAGGAAAAAGAGGCTACAATTTGCACGAGCTCACCAAAATTGGACAGTTGAAGACTGGAAAAATGTTGCCTGGTCTGATGAGTCTCGATTTCTGTTGAGACATTCAGATGGTAGAGTCAGAATTTGGCGTAAACAGAATGAGAACATGGATCCATCATGCCTTGTTACCACTGTGCAGGCTGGTGGTGGTGGTGTAATGGTGTGGGGGATGTTTTCTTGGCACACTTTAGGCCCCTTAGTGCCAATTGGGCATCGTTAAAATGCCACGGCCTACCTGAGCATTGTTTCTGACCATGTCCATCCCTTTATGACCACCATGTACCCATCCTCTGATGGCTACTTCCAGCAGGATAATGCACCATGTCACAAAGCTCGAATCATTTCAAATTGGTTTCTTGAACATGACAATGAGTTCACTGTACTAAAATGGCCCCCACAGTCACCAGATCTCAACCCAATAGAGCATCTTTGGGATGTGGTGGAACGGGAGCTTCGTGTCCTGGATGTGCATCCCACAAATCTCCATCAACTGCAAGATGCTATCCTATCAATATGGGCCAACATTTCTAAAGAATGCTTTCAGCACCTTGTTGAATCAATGCCACGTAGAATTAAGGCAGTTCTGAAGGCGAAAGGGGGTCAAACACAGTATTAGTATGGTGTTCCTAATAATCCTTTAGGTGAGTGTATATTTATACAGTGAAGACTATGAAGTGATATTTTACATTGATTACTATTTCTGTACCTGAAAATCTAGTCTAGACCTATGAAAAACCTGAAAAGAACGGTTTTTCATTTGCATGTTTGTTCTGTTGTGTTTATGTACAATGTATGTATATTATGTACATACTGTATTACATAAACAGCACCAGTCAAAAGTTTGGACACCAATGGGAAAGTGTGTTCAAACTTTTGAGTGGCACTGTACTATAATATACACAAAGAATATCGGTATCGGAATTGCTTTACTCCTTAATATCGGTATCGGCTCCCAAAAACCCATATCATTTTAATATAAGGTTATATAATATTGTTTGTCTGCAATCAAAAGTCAGTGTTTAATATTATAAACTCAAACATTTCTCTTCAGTTTCTTCAAAGACAACATTATCTTAGTCCACAAATATAATTAATAAAATAATATAATTATTATATATTAATTATAGTGATATATATTATATTAATTATATTCTATACACAAATGAAATATATTTAATACAAGATTATATAACTTACAGTACATACAAATATAATACACAGTAATCATGCATCTCTAGTTTCAGAGGTCTGCAAAAGTCAATGATCTGAATATAAACTCAAACTTTTCTCTTTAATGTCTTTAAAGACAATTATATAAATCCACAAATTTATAACATAACATAACATAAAATATGATATAACTTACATAAAAATATAATATACAGTAATCATGCAGCTCCAGTTTCAGAAGTCAGCAATCAATAGTCAGTAATCTCAATATAAACTCAAACTTTTCTCATCAGATTCTGTTTTCTGAGCTAATATCCTCATACGTTTATAGCTTTAGACTTTAAAAAGAAACCGAGCAGTTTTCATAAAGTCAAGAGAAACACAGATACATAAAACATCACCCAAAACCCTATAAAAGCTCCCCGAGTTATGAAAGAGCATAAAGCGATCACCCATAGACGGGTCAAATAAAGTCTCTGCAGTAAGAGCGATAGCTCAGCAAAAGCACTAACGTTCACGTGTGCCTCAGACTAGCTCATTCCCAGTAATGTTTACAGTAGCTAGCCTGCTGTTTGCAGTAAATAAAAGAAGATCTTCACAGGAATGTTGCCCAACATTTTAAGCTAATCCAGTTTTACTCATAAAAGGGCGACGTATTGACCTCTTTGTCGAACTAAAGTGAATGCTGTTTATGGATCGCTAAAGATTTTGAGAACAGCTAGGGCCTGCT